>JZKD02S1613272.1:286687-330237 GCA_000966675.3 Picea glauca
AAAGGGTTGTTGATTATATCAAAAGGAGGTCAAAAAGGGTGGTACTGGCATATAATTGGAGGTCAATGGTATGTAGTATGGGCAAAGAACATGGTCAAAACCGGGGACCAACACCCTCCATGGAAGAAGTAGTTAATGAAAATTGAGAAGGTGGTTGAAACCTCATCTCAATCCATAAATGGAAGGTGTGGGGAAATTTCAAGAGCAATCATCCCAAGGTACCCCGATGGATAGGTTCCCTATGAAAACCATGCCCGTCTGAACCAGTGTCAAACAAGAAGTTGCATGCACAGTCTGTAACAAGATCATGCATACATAAAGCCTTAAATGAAGCAGCTCAGCGACTCTCCTGTTGTTAGGGGGCGATTTCTCTGAGTATATATACTCATTTTGATATTTTTTGAAGCATCAATGGTAGAGCTAAGCTCCTGATTGTAAAGCTTTAATGAGGCCTCTAGTTCTCTAGTTATAGACTGATACTTGAGACTTATTGTTTAATGGTAGCCAACCTCTTCCTTTCCCTTTTCTTCTGATTCTTAAAGCCCGAGCATGGATGATCTAGTCGGGTGTTGTAATGACTATATAATGTAGGTTTGATTATATCAGTTTTTGCATCATTTTAAGTTTCTTGAAGTTTTTCATATCTTAGAGGATCTCATATCTGAGACTTTCCCCCCTAAAGGCTACTAGAAGACCAGATGTCCAGATCAGACTTTATTCCTCTCTCGTTTCTCTCCACTTACTCACCACTACGCAAAATTATTGGCCTAAGTTAGATCAAGACCTCGCCTATATTTGCATTTCCAACTGAGTTTTTTGAGTTAAAACGATATTGTTTTGATTTTACTCCCATTCGGTCACCCTTTATAAAACAACCTGTGACATATAAACTGATGGGTATTGGGCTTACTCATGCTGCAATCCAGCAGTGACTTCTGGTGCTAACATTTCTGGCATCGTTGTTGGGGACAAAGCTGAATATTTTCCCCAGTATTGAACGACATTGAGCCTTTGATTCTAAAGGTGCATCGGGCATCAGAGCCCTACAATATTGTTGTTGTGCACCTAGTGACTCCATTGTGACGACTCCACTATGGTGAACCTTTTGTTTCAGTTCTAGCTTCCAGAGGCAGGCATATGAGGTCTACCCCTCAGTTTCCCTTGACAACACTTGAAGTAGATCCAAAGAAGCTTATCAGAAAGGGAAAAGCCCCTTGAGAAGGATATTTAACTGTCAAACCAGGTATTTTTGATAGTTCTCATGACCCTCTATTAGAAACTTCAATATTTGCTTCTCATTTTCCTATCATACCTCTTGTTAGAGTTTCTCATTTGTTAAATTTTGGGAGTGTTCCTGTTGAGTTTTCTCCTCCTAGTCTTGGACTAGAAGGAGAGAGCTTTGTCACTCCTATTTCCCCTGACATTGCAGCCTGGTTTAGACCCAGGAATTCTAAAGATTTTCCTACCCCATGCTTTACAATCCCTTCTCCTATTATTGTTGTTGTTGTTGTGCCCACACCAATCTCTGCTCCCTCTAGCCCAGTAGCCTTCTCTTCAAATCCTTTGTTGCTTCCTTTTCCTCCTGCCAACTCAGTTCCACTCTTCCCTATTCAAACCCCTCCCCCCCCTGATTCTCCTCCACCTAATATCCCTATGGCAGGAGCTCATCCCCCTGTAAACAGAATGGATGCCATAGTGGTTGCAAGGTATGCCCCTCTAGTCCTACCTCAGCCAATGAATCCTCTCCCTGCTGGAGATTAATTGAAGTATATGCCTAAATTCACTAGGGAGGAAGACATAACTACTGAACAACACCTTGTTTCTTTCTACAGCTATGCAGACAACCTGAGCATAGAAAATGAAGATGTCTGGATGAGAGTCTTTTTCCAGAGCCTTGATGGTGAGGTTAGGAAATGGTTTAGGGGAATGACCCCTAGATCTATTGTTGGGATTGAAGCTCTAGATAATGCCTTTTTGAGATAGTGAGGAGATAAAAAATATTTCATGTATTATTGATCTAGAAAATAGTAAATAGTATTACTAATAAAAAAGATTTCATATATTACTGGATATCAATGGCCACACACCCTTTCCAACTGGCTCAAAATAGTAAATTTTGAAAATTTCCAGAAAACTGTTTTGAGCCAGTTGGAAAGGGTGGGTGGCCATCGATATCCACCTGGATCAATCCTCCCTCCTTAGGAAGCAATGGTCTCCATTGCATTGAGTTCCTGGGGGAGAGGGAAAAGTGTTTGTTGAATCTGCATCTTGGTGAGTTGCTTTCCTTGCTAGAGACGTTGCATTGCTCAATTTGTGGAAGTCTGTCACGAACCTGTTGAGGTTGAGGTTGTTCAACAAGTCGAGATACATGAGAGGATGGTGTGCAGAAGGAATCTTTCCACTTTTTTGTAGTGTTTTCGACCTGCTTCTGTTGGATATAAGGTGCTTCGGGCGAGGCTCTAGTGGTTGCAGTGTCCTTTTGTTCTTCTTTTGAACATATTGTGAAGAAGCTAAATTTTGCAGTATGAGATACTACCTTGCAACACTTTTTAGGTGGAACAGTAGTCGGAACTACCTTTGGTATTCTGTAGAGATGACCCCCCAAAGTAACAATGACACTACAAGGTCGAGACTCATAAACAACATGGTGCTTCCACATATATGGTTGGCCCAAGAGCACATCACAGACATCCAGTGAGGAAACATCAAATAATACCTCGTCCTTGAAGGGTTGGATGTCATATGACATTCAAAATTGCTGGCTGAAACGGAGATCTCGTCCTTGGCAAAGCCACCCGATGTTGTATGGTTGTGGGTGTGGTGTTGTCGACAATCCCAACTATTTGACGACCTCTGCTGAGATGAGGTTCTTCTGGCTTCCGCTATCAACAATAAAATGTTGTGGGCTCCCCTTCACCCACATTTGTGAATGAAAAAGGCACTCCCCCTCTTCGGGATCTGTTGGCTCTTCTGGTTGAATTGTTGTGGTCACGACAATAGCAGTGGGGTCTGTGTCAATGATCTGTCCTTTACCAGTATTTTCAGAATCAGGGTTTGACTCCTTGTCTTTGATCTTGGTCACCAATGACTATTTTGAGTGACATTCATCGGTGTTGTGCTAGGGGCTTTTGTGGAAATCACACCATTTTCCGGTATCCTTCTTCGTCTTCCCGTGACCCTTTTTTTCTTGTGTCTTAGACTGGTTTTCGGGAAGTTTTTTGTTAGGGTCATATTTATCATACTTTGGATGTTGTATATTTGCAGACCCAAAATCTCATTTGTTCTAGTGCTTAAATTTCTGCTCGATTTTAACATCATATCGATAAGCAACACCGAGTGATAAGATGTCCAAAAAATCCATTTCAGTTTGGATGTATCTGTGTAGAGCCCCACAGTATTTCAAAACCAAATGTTGTTCACAGTCTTTGATACCCATATTGGTGCATAAGGTATGGAAGGTATTGGTGAGCTCTGAAACTGCTTGGCCCCTCTCTTGCCGGAGTGTGGTCCATCTCATGTACTGGTCCTCATAGTTTCCAACAGGGTAATATTGTTCCTTTACTGCATCCACAAAAAAATCCCAAGTGGGCTCGGGCCCATATATTCCAGATTCCTCTATGGAACTTTGCTCCCAGTAAGTTTCCCACCAATGTTTTACATGAGGGAGAGATTTAAGGAGTGAGAAGGTGATCTTTTCTTTGTCGAAAAAATTGTGAACAGAGAAATAACCTTCTAGCAGAGTTAACAATTTTTCTAGGGCTTCTACATCTATTTGTCCTTCAAATACAGGAATATCAAAATAACTTGTACCTTGAAAGGAGAGGTGCCTCCAAATTGGTCGCTTGATGAAGATGCGCCTGCTGCTATTGGAAGGCGTTGAACGATGTGGGAAAAATTCTTCATCATTTCATCCCTCTATCGCGTGAGAGATTGTGCAAGAAACAAATTGATAGGATCATCTGCTCCGTCGTTTTTCTTTTCTTCCGCCATTGAGGGTTTCTTGGGTGTGTGAGAGAGATTGTATTCATGAGAGACAAGATCGAGACCCAACTTTATATATTCGGACCTCGTTAGGGACATGCACTGAAAAACGATCAAGAGAAGCTTGCTCTGATACCACTGATCCGGATTATTTTCGACACGAAATGAGAGCCGAGATATAATAAATAAATGCACAGAGATATCGCAGATATTCAATAATATAACAGAAATGTATCACAGAAGCAACCATAAACATAGATATACAGTAATACACAATTTCTATTAATGAAAGAAATGTACAGAGATTGTAAAAATACAGAGTGAAAGACTCGCTAGAATGGTGGCAGCTTATCTCTGAGAAGAGATGTGATGGCTACTCGCATTTGCAAGAAGATCATTACAATGAGGATCTGAAGGCCTTTTTACAATGAAAAGAAATGCCAAAAACCCTATACATCCAAAAACCTAACCCTAGGATATGAAGCGCCAAAAGTCATGTGGGCCCCGTTTGGGTAAGTTAGTACATTAACTTCCCGGGGTTGTAACTTTTGCATATGATCTCCGTTTTAGGCGTATGATATCCCGTTCGAAAGGTATCATTGAGGAGATTAATTTTGGGGCCTCAATCATGCCATAGGATATCATTGAGAATCTCTATTCCAAAAAACCTTCATTTAGGCCCTCAAAATGGCCCAGGAAGTTAAAAACTACTAAAAATAGTAAATTGCCAAAATTGCCAGAAAACTGTTTTGAGCCAGTTGGAAAGGGTGGGTTGCCACCAATATCCACCTGGATCAATTACATGATAGAGTTTGGATCCTTGAAGAAAAAATAAGGAGATTTTGTCTATGACTTCTCCAAAAGGTTCAATAAAATGTACAATAAGATCCCTACCGAAATAAAACTCTCAGAAGCCTCTACCAAGATCACTTATGCTAGTGATTTTGACCCTGATTTTTGCCTCCTGCTAAGAGAAATAAGGGCCAAAACCCTAGATAACATGCAAGATGAATCCTTGGAAGTAGAATCCAATGCGTTGGCAGTTAATAGGCTCATAAACAAGTCTGACAAAGATAAGGGCAAAGGGAAATCTGAGGTATCAACCTCTGGTTCATCTATAGCTTAACCTCAAGTGGATGAATTGAGAAATATGGTAAAGTCTTTGTCTGCAGAGATGGAAAAAATGAAAATGGAGGGGAAGCCGACATACATAAATCTTCAAAATATGGAAATCAAAGGCAACTTCAGGAAGCCGAACAATAATCCTCCTCAGGTTATGCCAAGGGAACAACGGGATAAAGATAGAAACGATCAGAAAATCCAGGCTCCTTTTCAAAACAACCTTGTTATTGAAGAGGAAGTAGAAGAACTAGATCCTGAAATCCATTGTATTGAGGACACCTCTCCTTTCCCTCATTTAACTCAATCTTCGTATGAAGAATTCCTGATGAACAACCAAATAAATGAGTTGAGTAAAGGGGAGAAATTCTATAGTAGTAGTCCCAACAAATACAACCTCAGGTCTAAGAATAAATATGGGAAGTCTGATGTCCCTCATCAGCCTTCCATAGTACAGAGGCCTGCTAAAGATGCAGTGAGAAGCAGTAGAGAAAAGAAAACTTAGAATCCCCCACCGATAGCTAAAGGCCCTGTCCCAGAAGTGAGGGATATTATGAAGCCTCCTTCCTCTTTTAACTTTGAGCATGAAATTCAAAAAATTAGAATTCTTGTGCCCATTTCAGAGGTGTTCAAGCACGAATATTTCAAAAGGTCCTTCTCTGAGATTTTGCAGCCCGAGCCACCTTGTCATTCAAAAGACTCAGTAAACCTTCAGGATGAAAATTCAGTAGTCATCCTAGGTCCCATGGTAGAAGATAGAGATGATTCATCCCCTCCCTTCTACACGTCACTGAACATACATGACAAGGTGTTGCATAATTTTCTGATGGATTCAGGGGCTTCCCACTATCTCATGCCCAAAACTGTCATGGAAGAACTCGAGTTGGAAGTCACAAGGGCCTACCATGACTTGTACTCTTTTGATTCAAGGAGGGTGCAGTGTCTTGGGGTGATCAAAGATCTGGTCGTGACCTTGTTTCAGTTGCCCATGAAAATTGTGGGCATGGACATTGTGGTAGTTGATGTTCCTCCCAAGTTTGGCATGCTATTGTCAAGATCTTGGATTAAAAGGCTTGGGGGAACATTACAAATGGACCTAACATATGCTACTATTCCAGTCTTTGGAGGGGAACATGGAAGATTGTACAGAGAGGCTCAGCTGGCCTACATTGTCAATGATGAAGCAGAACCCACCAATCATCCCATCTTTGTCCTCGACACTGATTTGGGATCCATCTTGTTGCAGCTCACCAACACCCCTGAGGATCCTCTTCAACTCAAAAAGCAACCCGTTTATTCCCATGAAGATTCTTCCCCATTTACATATGTATGGAAAATGGTTTTTGATGTAGATTCTTCTAAAGATGGTGTTGGCGTTGGGGTAGATTTTGTTTCCCCCACTCAGGAAACTATATCTATGTCATACAAATTAGAGCTCGAAGCTACCAATAATGTGGGAGAGTACAAAGCTCTTGTTTTGGTCTTGAGGGCTGCAAAGGAAATGGGGATTAAAGAGGTAGTTGTCTTTGGAGATGCTGAGTTGATTATTAAGTAGATCAAAAATGTTTATGGAGATGCCGAGTTACAAAAATGAAGCACGGGACCTCATTGACATTTTTTTCCTAGCCTTCAATATATCATTTATTCCAAGGGGAGAAAACATTGTGGCTGATTCTCTAGCTATTTCAGCAAGCAACTTCAAAGTTCCCCTGCCACCCAAGATCAGATATGATACAGAAGTGAAATACAGGCCCTCCATACCTGACAATGTCAAGCACTGGAAGGTTTTTGAGGATGATCTTGAAATCAAAAGATTCTTGGATACCGTTGAGGATTTTTCAGCATTGTACATTGATCAAGACCCTGCAACTGAACCTGATCCCGATGCTAGTGCTCTTCTAAAGAAAATTGTTGATCATCATATTGTTTAGTTGCCCATCAATCACATTCCAAAGGGGATGGTTCCTTTGGAAAGGCTATTTGAAAACAATGATGTGGCAGTAAGGGGTAAAATCCTAATTGACAATGTTGATACAATTGAGTGTAATATTGACACAAAAAAGGATCCAAAGTTCGTCAAATTGTCAAGCAACTTGTCAAAAGAGCACAGGGCTGAGTATGCTGAGTTAGTAAGGGAATTTGTTGATGTTTTTGCTTGGACCTATGAAGACCTCAAAACATATGACATAGTTGTCATTGAGCATAAGATCCCTCTGAAAGAAGAGGCTAAGACATTAAGGCAAAAGTTAAGACAAATTAATCCTATGTTGTTGCCTGTCATGGAAAGGGAGGTAAAGAAGTTGTTGGATGCCTAAATCATTGTCACTTTGAGATATTCTGAATGGGTGGCCAATCTGGTCCCAGTGAGAAAGAAAAGTGGAGAAATCAAACTCTGTGTTGATTTTAGAAATCTGAACAAGAGTTCAAAGAAGGACAATTACCCCCTGCCCAAGATGGAACATATATTGCAAAGGGTAACTAGTGCATCAAGCATATCCATGATTGATGGCTTTTCGGGCTACAATCAGATATTAGTCCTACCTAATGACAGAGAAAACACAGCCTTTACCACTCCCTGGGGCACATTCATGTATGCCAAAATGCCCTTTGGGTTGATGAATGCAGGGGCAACATTCCAACAAGCCATGGACATAGCTTTCATTGGGGAGAAGGATTAGTTTGTGGTAATCTATATCGATGACATAGCAGTCTTTTCCAGATCTAATAAAGAACATTGATGTCATCTGAGGAAAGTATTCTTGAAGTGCAGAAGGTTCGTCCTTTCCATGAATCCTAAGAAATATCTATTTTCCATGAAGAAGGTAAAGTTGTTGGGCCATATAGTATCAACTAAGGGGGTCAGAATCGACCCCAACAGAGTGGAAGCGATCCAAGATTTATCACTCCCAAGGTCCAGGAAAGAAGTCCAGTCTTTTATGGGCAAGATCAACTTTCTGAGGAGGTTTGTTTCCAATTTTGTTGAGATGGTAAAACTCATAACAACCATGATCAGGAAGGGGAATGAAGTAAAATGGACTGTTGAGTCCAGAAATTCTTTTGAACAGATCAAGAAAGCATTGGCTGAAGCACCAGTGCTTATCAGTCCCGATTACTCAAAGGATTTCCTTATTTTCTGATTTGCTTCAATTGATACTGTGGCAGTTTCTCTATTGCAAAAGAATGTTGAAGGGTTGGAACAGCCCATCTCCTTTTTCAGTCGGACGTTGAGAGATGCTAAGGTGAAATATGACTTCATGGAGAAGCAAGCCTTTGCCTTGGTGAAAGTGCTCAAAGATTTTAGAGTCTATGTCCTGCAATAAAAAATCATTGCATATGTCCCTTCAACCATCGTGAAGAAGATTCTCATTCAGCCAAACATAGATGGAAGGAGGAGCCGGTGGATTTCCAAAATCCTTGAATTTGACCTAGAGATAAAGCCCACCAAATTGATTAAAGGTCAAGGTTTAGCCAAGCTACTGACTGAGGCAAATTGCAAAGCTTTGGGGGTAATTTTTGTCTATAATTACTCAGAAAATCAGCTAATTGGCTTGTCTGATACAAATGATCAGATCAACCCCCCATTAGTAGGATGTCCTTGGTACAAGGATATCATATATTTTCTAAAGAAATTACAGCCTCCTGATGGCATGCAAAAGAACAAGGCACGAGATTTAAAGCTCAAAGCAACCAAATATTGCCTTGTTGGTCAAATTTTATACTGGAAAGACCCCCTGAGGGTACTTTTGAGATGTTTAGACCCGTCAAAAGCACAAAAAATTATGTTAGACTTTCATCACAACCTGTGCAGAGGAAATCACTTCTGGAGAACGACGACCTACAAAGTTCTCAGGGCTGGATACTTCTGGCCCACTCTGTTCACTGATGTTTGTGCAAAATTCAAAGCCTGTGCTAAATTTTAGAAATTCTTAGGAAGGAAACAGCTAAAGCCTTGACCATTGAAACATGTGGTTGCTCCAGGGCCCTTCTAGCAGTGGGGCCTAGACTTCATTGGGGAAATTCATCCTGCATCCAACAGTTAGCACAGGTGGATCCTGACTTCCACAGATGATTTTACGAAGTGGATAGAAGCTATCCCAACAAGGAGCACTTCCCACAAGGTAATCATCAGCTTCTTGGAAGACATCATAGTAAGATTTGGTTGTCCGAGTAGAATTGTCATAGATAATGCCGCATCTTTTAAGGATGAACCATTGATTTGATTATGTGAGCAGTTTGAGATCAAGTTGATTCACTCTACCCCATACTACCCCCAAGGCAATGGACTGGAGGAATCCTCTAACAAAAGCCTCATCAAAATCATTAAAATATTGTTAGAGGATAAAAAAAATGCATGGGATTCAAAGCTCAAGTTTGCTCTATGGGCAGATAGAGTGACAACAAAAAGATCTCTTGGCCTCTCCCCTTTACAGCTTGTATATGGAACTGAAGCATTGTTTCCCTCTCAGCTAGCCTTGCTCGTGGTGAAGTTCTTTCAAGATCACCAAGGAGAGCCAGATGATATGGTCAGGAGAATCCATCAACTAGTCAAAGTGCAGCAGGTAAGAGAACAAATCCTTGACAAAGTGCATGGACATCAATAGAAGATCAAGCTGGATTTTGACAGGAAGGTACGAAAAGAGGGTTTTCAGCTGGGAGATATAGCATTGAAATGGGACGTGCCTAAGTAGGATAGAGGCAAGAATACCAAATTTGAAGCCTTATGGGTCGGTCCCTTCAATATTTCTGAAGCACTCCCAAAAAACACTTACAGGTTGCAGAATCTCGAAGGCGATGAAATTTTTGGTGGCCCTGTGAATGGCCACTTCCTAAAAAGGTTTTTTGTTTAAAATGCATCCGGATTTCCACCACTGTAAATACCGTCCTTATTTTACTGTTTTTTTACTTTTATCTTTCTATCCTTTTATGACTAATAGACTCCATAGCCCAATAGCTAAGGCACTTGGAACTACTTGTTCTTGTCAGCTCACATGGAGTATACCATCCCCTGTGGAGCCAAATGTTATCACATGAAGTTGTCAAGGCCATAGGCATGTGCCAAATTACTCGAGTATGTATCCTTTCCCTATTTTTCTCGATTCGGCTGGCCATATCCTTATATTTTCCTCCTTGTAGCCAACATAGTCATTCTTGTTTTCCCTCTCCACTGACAACATCTTATTTTCCTTGGCTTCGTCTATTATCCTGTGTCTCCCCACACCCCAGCCAATCATCCGAGTCTTCAGCATCACAAGTTGCAGCTCTTAGAATGGTCTAGCACAAACTCAAATCAAGCGAGCGACTTCATTCTATGTTAAGGCAATAAAGTGCGGGAATCGAAAGATCAAGCGTCACAAAATGTTTCAGCAAGAATCGTGAAATTTTGATTCTCAGAACAAGGAGATCTGGGCCATCCAATCGAGATAAGATGAGAGTCGTCGATCTGATATCGACATTCATCTGGGAATTAGGAATCGAGATTTCAGGGCCCTTGTCACAAAGCTTCAGTTGTGGCCCAAAGTCCTAAGACCCGAAAAGTCAATGGGGTTGATCTAGATCATTCAATCCAGTAGGTACAGGTGGTAGTTGTTTGAGTATTTTTTTCAGGAGTCAGTGTTTCAGGGTTCTCGTCAATGCATGCAGCCACAGCTTGAAACCTCAATGCCCTGAAACGCGAAATTTGAAAAGTGCCTATCGTTTTAGCCATCATATTCGGTGACCATATGGGAGAAAGATAAGGGAGGCGCTAATACAAGTTAAGCCCATCGCAATTTTGGCAGCCGGGAGTCCACGGAATAGGGGGTCGGCTCCTTCTCATCGACAACACACAAAATTCACGAAGCGTCTTGGGTGTCAGGCATGGTCACAGTCTTAGGTTTGTATGAAATGGGGCCCAAGCAGATGAGGGCCAGGGTTGTGCAATGGCGAAGAGATCATGTCCGTCCATCTCAAAGAAAATACGACCGTCGATCTCAACCACATTTTTTGCGATTTCAGGCATCGTGATATTGAAGTCCAGGGAGGTGAAAATCCCCGAAAGGAAAAGTGTTGAGATGCATTTGAAGATAGGCGTTGGGTCATGGCCCTAGGTTATATTGAGAATGGAGCCAGAAGGAAAGGAGGCTAGCCTCCAAGCCTTGGAGAGCTGGTGTGTGGTCATCCCCTGTGTATTTAGTCTCGGCTACCCTCCATGGAAGAAGTAGCTCATGAAAATTGAGCAGGTGGTTGAAACCTCAGCTCAATCCATAAATGGAAGGTGTGGGGAAGGGTTGGGAGCAGTCAGCCTATGGTACCCCGATGGACAGGTTCCTTGTGAAAACCATGTCATCTGAACCAGTGTTAGGCAAGAAGCTGCATGCACAGTCTGTAAGAAGATCATGCATATGTAAAGCCTTAAATGAAGCAACTCAGTGACTCTCCTGCAGCCAGGGGGGGATTTCTCTGAGTATATATACTCATTTTGATATTTTTGTAAGCATCGATGATAGAGCTAAGCTCACGATTGTAAATCTTTAACGAGGCCTCTGGTTCTCTGGTTATAGACTAATACTTGAGACTTCTTGTTTAATGGCAACCAGCCTCTTCCGTTCCCTTTTCTTTTGATTCTTAAAGCCCGAGCATGGATGATCTAGTTGGGTGTTGTAATGAATATATAATGTAGGTTTAATTATATCAGTTTTTGCAACATTTTAAGTTTCTTGAAGTTTTTTAGATCTGAGAGGATCTCATATCTGATAATTTTCCCCCTAAAGCCTGTTGGAAGACTGGATGTCCAAGGCAAAATTTATTCCTCTCTCGTTTCTCTCCACTTACTCACCACTATGCAAAACTACTTGCCTAAGTTAGATCAAGACCTCACCTATCTTTGCATTTCCAACCCAATTTTCAGAGTTAAAATGATATTGTTCTGAGTTTAATCCCATTCGATCACCCTTTATAAAACAAACTATGACATATAAATTGATGGGTATCAGGCTTACTCCTACTGCAATCCAGGAGTGACTTTTGGTGCTAACAGGTGGGAGAACAGATGGAAATGTATGAGAAACAGATTGACATCCTAAAGAAAGGAACATCTTCATCACAAGTAACAAAATCAGCATATCCAACAGATGGATTAGAAAGAGCATTGGCAGACCTAAACCTAAAAGGATCTTAAATTGAAAAACTAAAGAAAACAATATCAACACAGAATGAATAAATAAAGGATAAAGATAAAATTATTGGAGAATATAAAAAGTTTAAGGCAAAGTTTTTAGCAAATATAGAACAAATGTAGAATAAATTATCTGACATACCATATCTGATAGGAGCTAAACACCTTTTTGGGATGAAATCATTACTAAGGTTGGAAAAATATGATATTACCTCAAAACAATTGATGGAGAAATCATTTTGACAGATGAAGCAGATCAAACTATAAAGAAAGCATTCCAAGAGTTAGGAACTAGGTCTCAGGTTTCTATCAAAGTTATCAAATTCTTAAATTCCAATTCCAGAGAAGTGTTGAAGAATAAAGGTGTAAAGGACATAACTATAATGGTGATGGATACCAAGAATATTTTACAAAGATAAATTTGATACAACAAACTTAAAATAAATTCATAATGGTGAAATGAAACATTTAATCATTCACCAACAAGTTTGAAAATTTGGTTAAAATGGGACTACCTTTAGATTAGGATGATAAAGCGAAGCTTCTATTATTTGAAAGTTATAGGAAACTGTTACACAACTAGAGAAAATGGAGACAAATTTCAAGGGATGATTGACACTTTGAGAGGGAAGACTATTATGGACTTACTCATAGACTATTTTTATTTACTTTGTGTAAACACCCAACCCCTTAAGTACCTTTTTAAGGGATGGGGCATCAAAATTTCACTTTCCTCCATCATCTTGAATCATCTTCCCAAGATATCCACTACCTTTTGCTCATCAAGAGTTTTCCAATGACTGCTACCATGCTCAAATTCAAGCTCTGGATCGGAATTTATACCCTTCTGAAGCTCTTCAGGAATCATTTGTCAAAGTCCATGTGGCACCCACGTGGGTTCACCTCATTCATACCATTCCACCTGGCACAGACTTGACCATGGTTTTCATCCCTTAGCAATGACATGATCATTAGAGAGGTGGTTACAAGGGATGTTCTTCATGCCTTCACGATCACCAGGCCTTCGGTCCTTCATCCTTCCTATCCATGTACGAAATATTTCTGGATTCCCAAAGTCCCGGGGTCCTGCCATGTGGCTTCAGACTTTGGCTCGTTTGACTCATACATTATACCATACCCAAACCATCTGGAGTTCTGAAACCATAGTTCCCTGGGGTATTCCACCAACTATTAGACCAGTAAGTGTGTGTCAAGGTGTTAACACACGGCATAGGGAAGAAACGACACATGGTCCCATTAATGGGTGACATGTGTTACATTCCAATAGGCATACAAGGTCTGTAAAATGCATGAATCAAGGTGACACATGGCATGCCGAACATGGGTCCATGTCACTTTGGGTGACATTAGTGTGCTACATCTCTCTGGACTGGCATCCTTCTGGAGCCTCCATCCTCTCCTACCTGCAAAATCTTCCAGAGCTCCAAAGTTCGAACTCCTGCCAGCAACCTCCCATTACATTTAATTCCACAGTCGAGACAGGTCCACGTAGACCCCCAGATCTGTAGCCTTTTTTTCTTCATGACTTTGGAGTTCTGGAGTCTAGCTATGTAATTTCCTTTCTGCTCCCAGATTGGTCAGTGTCGAGCTGACCATGATCTAGATCCAACGGTCAGGAGGGATCTCGACGCATCCTCGGATTGACGGTCCTCATCCCTTCATGACTTCAACGTTTGGGGGGGTTTTCCCTTTTAATACTCTTGATCTCCCAGAGTGTTCAATGTTAGATTGACCATGACATAGATCCAATGGTCAAGTAAGATCCCAAAGAATCCTTGGATCTATGGTTCTCGTCACTTCGCGAGTTCAACATTTAGGGTTATCACTTGTTTAGCACTCCCTTTCTTTCGGAGTATAAATTCGTCGAAGTGTTATACGCTAATCCTTCCACTAGTTGATCAGATGGTTGGGAGAGTTTCTCAATGGACTCCCTAGATCAATGACTCATGAATCTATCTCAAAGGTCCCTAGATTTCAATGTTCGGCCACTTCTAGAGGGACACCTGTCAACTCGAAACACGTTGGAAAGATGCATGCTGCATGCCTCAGGTTATTGACATCTCTTTATTATGTCACAAGGCCACCACACATGGAATCATTGTTGCTCGACACGTGGAACCCCACATGTTCTTGATGTGATGTGCACATCCCTACGATCAAACAGCCAAGAGAGGTCCCGAAGGATCTTTATATCGATGGCCTACACTAATTCACAACTCCGACATTCAGAGGTTTTGGTGTTATAACATCTCTATCCTACCGAAGTGCTCAATGTCATACTAACCACAATGTAGATCCAATGGTCAGGGGAGATCCCTAATACCCTCAGATCTACGTCTCGCGATACTTCGCAACCAAGAAGTGAATCGAGGTTGAACAAGGGGACAAATCCCACGATTATGGGTAACTGACCGCTAGTTGGCAATCATCCGTCAAGTTACCAGTTTGATAGGTCACCTTCAGCGCAATCTAGATACTATGAGGATTCCAACATTCCAGAGCACCAGACCCCTGAAGCCTTGAAGCTCAAAAGGCTTAGCTCTAGTTGGGTGTAGCGCTGGGTTGCATGGTCCTGGTCGTATGAGGATTTTGAAAAATTCTGAGGGATACACCCTTAGCTCTCAGTCGAAACTTGGTTAAGTTCGTGGGCATGGGCCCGTGGTTACTCATACAATTGGTTTGAAGGAAGCACCCTCCACTCATAGAAATTAAGTTCTAAAACAAAGAAAGGTATTTTCGAGGGATCAATGGGACTGTAGCAGTCTTGTATAGTCTACCCCAACTCTAAAACTGTGAAGTTTATCCCTGGAAAAAATACCTTGAGGATTTTCCAACCAGCCAAAAGGCCAAACTTGTCATCTTACAACCATTCAGATGCAACAATTTACAGAAGAACAATAAGCACTATTACCATCAATTTCACGCGAGGCACAATTTATCACAATTACAGACATTCAAATCATGCATTTCAATTCTAGTACACAAGGTATATGAAATACTTATCTATTATCGTAGATCACCGACCAATTGACTATGGGTGTTTGCCTTTCCAACCAACCGTAGTCTCATAGGAATTCATTCTTAGCACTCTGGCCACCCCCATGCCAAGCCATGATATCACTAGGGCACTTGATCCGGATTTAGGAGTGGAATGAACGTATTAATATACTAAATACACTAAACATAGAGATATGAACAATAACATAGATATCTACTGAACAATATCTTCTATTGAATAAATGAAAATAGCCTAAAACTGCAAAACTGTAGAACTGAAACACTTGCTCGAATGGTGGTAGTTATATTTGAGAAGAGATGTGGTTGCTATGTGCATCTGTCTGAGAAAAATAAATTACAATGAGGCTCTAGAGGCCTTTCTGCTATTACTCATGAATGCCAAAACCCTAGACATCCAAAAACCTAACCCTAGGAGGTGAAACGCCAAAATTCATGTGGGCCCCTATGGGTAAGTTGGTACCTCAACTTCCTGGGGGTGTAATTTTTGAATACAACCTTCGTTTTAGGAACGTAATAACCCATTGGAAAGGTATTTCAGAGAACTACAAATTAAGCCACCAAAACCTGACTCTGTCTATAGTTTGATTGTGGCAAGCCAAAAAAACAATGTTTAGGCCTCCAAAACGGCCCTGGAAGTACAACAAGATCTGTTGGCATGAAAACATACAAAATAAGACAGTTGGATTAGGTGAGAGGCCACCAGTATCCACCTGGAAGATGTGTAGGGATTTAGACAACACCAGAAGTATAGAACCCACAATTTCAAAGAAGTACAGAAAAAAGTGTTGAATTAAAAACAGATAAGAGGAGCTAGTTGGAATAGGTGGTTGGCCACCAATATCCACTTGGATCAATCCTCCCCTCTTAGGAATAAATGTTCTTCATTGCGTTGATTTTCCCCATCAGGTGAGGAAACTTTTGCTAGATTTGGCCCCGGGTGAGCCACTTGCCTTGGTGTAGGAGCTATCGTGCCTTGACAATTCGATAAAGTTGGATCTGTTGTTGGCGAGTTCCCTTGACTTATGTGTCCACTATATGATCAGTGGAGGCTTGTTCCATGCATTCAGGGTTGAGCTTTGTTGGTTTTAGTTGTTCTACGATCTCTGAGGTGTCCAATAATGGTGGAAAATATGGTCAAAGGAGGTCCACATTGAACACTGGGTGCAGGGAAAGGAAGGGTGGAGTGTTGAGCTCAAAATCATTGCTACCCACATCCTTGGTGATAGTGTAAGGCCCATAGTGAAGTGGGTGGAGCTTTCGATGGGTCCCTGTGAGATGCTCCTTCTACAAATGTAACCAAACTTTCTCACCAAACTGAAACCGATGCAGTACCCTGTGTTGATCATGGCGTTGTTTGTACTTAGCATTGAATTTCTACAAAATCTCCTGGACCTATTGGCGAATGTGTTGAATACGCTCAATGAATCTGGTGGCTTTGTCAGTCTCAAACTGAACATGGGAATATTTTGTCTGTGTGTTGGCAAGAGGTAGTGCAACATTAATGGGACCCAAGGGTTGGAATCCCAGTCCCACCTAAAATGGGCTATGGTCAATGGAGCTATGGAGAGCCCTATTGTAATTTTGTTGAACATAGGGGAGACTCTCATCCCATGTACGTGGATTCTTAGAGTTGTACATGTGAAAGATGTGCACAATCATCTGATTCACGAACTTTGTTTGGCTGTCTGTTTCGGGGTGGAAAGTAGTGGATTTAGTGAGCTTGGTTTCCAACAGTGACCAAAGACTCGACCAAGATGTGTTGACGAACCTGTTTTCCCAGTCGGAGATGATGGTTTGTGGTGTCCCAAAATGGACCCACACTTGTTCGAAGAAGAGATTGGAAGTATCTGTCATTGTGATATTCTTCTTGCAGGCGTTGAGGATGGCCATCTTCAAAAACTGACCAACGACCACAAAGACGCAGTCATTGTCATGGTTGTTGGATGGAAGGCTAGACATGTAATCCATGGAGATGGATTCCCAAGGCCTCTCGGGAGTAGGGAGAGGGATGTATAAGCCTTTCTTCTTGATGGTTGGCTTGGAAATGGCACAAGCGGTGCAAGATCTGATATACTTGTTGATTTCCTCTAAAAATTTTGGCCAATAAAAATGTTTTTGAAGAATGACCACAGTTTTCTCCACGCCAAAATGTCCTGCCACCCGACTGTAGTCGGATTCCCATATCATCTTTGCACGCTCGCTTGTAGGAACACGAAGATGGCCCAGATGGCATAATAGTTCATCCTAAATGTGAAAATCAGTAACAGTCATGCTTGTACCCAAGAGCTAATAGGTGGTGGCGAAGTCTGTATATTGCTGATAAAATTGGGGCCACTCAGATGCCTCATGTCCATAGGAATGGAGCACAAGTGCAACCATAGGAGGTCGACTGAGGCAGTCAATGACACGATTTGAGATCCTTGTATTATACTTTATGTTGAGATGGAACTTCTCCAGGTAGGTGGACCACTTCTGATGGTGTTCATTCTGCAATTTCCCCTGTGTCTGTATGAACTGCAGAGGCTTGTGATTAGTGTGGATGATCGTCTCCTTTCCCAGAATGTAATGTTTCCATTGACAACGAGCTTGTACAATGGAATACATTTCCTTTTCATAGGTGGGGTATTTCTGGATAGTATCTGAGAGTGTCTCATTGTGGTATGTCGTCGGATGACCGTGTTGAGTGAGGATTGGCACTGCGCCTACAACATAGTCAAATGCATCAGTCTCAATCTTGAACAATTGTTCCAGATCGGGCAAGGAGAGTAGTGGAGTTGAGCACAAGCGATGCTTCATATTGTTGAATGCTCTTTTCTGTTCCTTCCCCCACACGAAATTGTCCCTACCACTGCCCTTGGTCACCTAGTTGAGGGCCCATGCAATATGGGAGAATCTCAACACGAACCATCGATAGAAGTTGGCCAGTCCCAAGAAGCTTCGAAGCTTAGTTAGTGTGGTCGGGGCTGGCTAGTCATAGATGACTTGGATCTTAGTTGGATCAACATGTCCCCCATGCTCATCAATAATTTACCCCAAGTATTGGACCTTTTTCATGCCAAAAGAGCATTTTTCCAAGTTGGCATATAGCTTGTGCTGCTGCAGAGTGCTCAAAACCTATTGAATATGTCGCATGTGCTTCTCCCAATTTATGTTGAATATGAGGATTCTATCCATATATACCACCACAAAGGAGTTGCTGAAGGGTCTCAATACATCATCCATCAACCTCATGAAAGTAGTTGGTGCATTTGTTAAGCCAAAGGGCATGACCAGCCATTCGAAGAGACCTTCTTTAGATTTGAAGGTTGTCTTCCATAGATCAATTTGTTCGATGGGAACCTGGTGGTAGCCATACTTTAGGTCAATCTTGTTGAAGAACTTTCC
This sequence comes from Picea glauca, assembly GCA_000966675.3. Lineage (NCBI taxonomy): Eukaryota > Viridiplantae > Streptophyta > Pinopsida > Pinales > Pinaceae > Picea > Picea glauca. The sequence goes on from JZKD02S1613272.1 coordinate 305,364, forward strand.
TCTTTGAGTTGGTCAAGAAGGTCATCAATCCTGGGAATTGGGTACCGATTGCTAACTATGATCTTGTTTAATGCTTTGTAATCAATGTAGAGTTGCCAAGTCCTGTCCTTATTCTACACCAGTACAATCGGGCTTCCGCAAGGGTAGGAGTTGGGTCTAATGTGCCCCTTTTGAAGAGGCTCTTGGATCAAAAACATGATTTTGTCATTCTCCATTAGTGAGCGTGATAGACTGGTCCATTAGGTAGAGGTGAAGTGGGGTTCAGATCAATTGGATGCTTGAATTGGTAGTACCTCGATACCCTGGTGGGTGAGGAGAAGATGTCTCTATATTCTTCCACGATCTCGTCCACTTGCTTTTGCTACAAAGAGAGGCTCTGTGTAGAGGCCATGGATGTGGTGGCGACCTTCTGCTTATTGTGAGCATGGATCACAAAGAAGAAGAACTTCCCAGTCTATGAAATGACCTTACCGCATTGCTTAGTATCTATTAAAGAAATAGCGGTAGGCGGTGCTACCTTTGGTATCCTGTACAATTGTCTACCCAAAGTAATAATAACACTACGGGGTCTAGACTCATACAGAGCATGACTCTCCCAAAAATATGGTTGTCCTAAAAGAACATCACAAACTTCAAGGGGCGCAATATCATACAAGACCTCATCTTTGAAAGGCTTGATTCCATAAGGAAGACGACACTGTTGGCTGACACAAAGATCTCTTCCTTGGTGAAGCCCTCCGATGGCGTAGGGTTGTGAGTGTAGTTTCATTGGCAGGTCCAGCCGCTTGATGACCTCTGCTGAAATCAGGTTCTTCTGGCTACCACTATTGAAAATGAAATGCAGTAGAGCCCCCTTGACCCACATTTGTGAGTGAAATAGGCATTCCCCTTCCTCTAGTTCTTCTAGTTCGCTTGGCCAGACTTGGGTGGTAGAAAAAATGGAACTGGGTTCAGCATCGATAATACGCTTCTCTCCTTCAGGATTTGATTCGGAATCAGAATCGGCCTCTGAATCGGAATTATTCATCTTGGCCATGAGTAACTGCTTGGAGTGACATTCTTCAGTGTTGTGCCAAGGGATTTTATGGTACTCACACCATTTTCTCGTGTCCTTATTCGTCTTCTCATAGCCCTTCTTGTGTTGTGGCTTGGAATGGTTGTTCTGAGAACAGTCATCTCGGCTCGGTCCCTTGCAATGTGGGTTGGGGTTGCCTTTTCCCTACTTCGGCTGTGAGGAATTTGCATATCCAAACTCTTGCCTCTTCTGCTTAAATTTTTGCTCGATCTTGACAATGTATCTATAAGTCATGCCCAATGAGGCGATGTCTAGAAACTCCATTTATGTTTGAATGTATCTATGCAAAAAGCCACGGTATTTGAGCACCAGATGACACTCAAAGTCTTGGATACCCAATTTGGTGCTCAGGGTATTGAAAATATTGGTGAACTCTCGTACTATTTGGTCCCTTTTTTGACGCAGTGTGGTCCATCTAGTGTATTGGTCCTCATAGCTTCCAACAGGGTAGTATTGTTCTTTAATGGTGTCCCTAAAGGAATCCCATGTAGGGGCCACCACAAATATTGTAGATTCCTCTACGACCCTTTTCTCAAAGTAAGTATCCCACTAGTCTTTAACATGGGGGATGGCTTTAAGGAGTGCAAAAGTAATCTTTTCCCTATCGGAAAAATTGTGGACCGAAAAATACCTTTGAGCAGATTCAACCACTTATCTACAACATCTGCATCTATCAGTCCTTCAAATAATGGAATATCAAAATTTACCTGTACCTTGAAGGGGGTTGCATGGCCGCTTGATGAAGATGCCTCTCTTGTGGGCAGTCGTCGAAGGATCTGCACAAAGGTGTCCATCATTTATTTCCTTTTTCACGTGAGGGCTTCCTAGAGAAACATTTTAATAATATCTCCTGCTCCATCATCTTTATTTTTGTCCCTCATGGGTTGTTGTTTGGCCCGGCATGACCGATCTTGCAACGACTTGATTAGTTCGAGTCCCAACTTCTTGTACCCAGATCTTGTCGAGGACATGCATGAAGAAAAATAAATGAAGAGCGGACTGCTTTGATACCACTGATCTAGATTTAGGAGTGGAATGAACTGATTAATAGACTGAATACAATAAACATAGATCTATGAAGAATAACACAGATATTCAGTGAACAATATCTTCTATTGAATAAATGAAAATAGGCTGAAACTGCAGAACTGAAACACTTGTTCGAATGGTGGTAGTTATCTTTGAGAAGAGATGTGGCTGCTACGCGCATCCGTCTGAGCATAATGAATTACGATGAGGCTCCAGATGCCTTTTTGATATTAATCATGAATGTCAAAACCCTAGACATCCAAAAACCTAACCCTAGGAGGTGAAATACCAAAAGTCATGTAGTTCCCTACGGGTAAGTTGGTACCTCAACTTCCTAGGGGCACAACTTTTGCATACGACCTTCGTTTTAGGTGCGTGATAGCCAGTTGGAAAGGTATTTCAGAGAACTACAAATTACATCATCAAACTTTGACTCCATCTACATTTTGACTATGGCGGGCCAAAGAAACACTATTTAGGCCTCCAAAACAACCCTGGAAGTACAACAAGATGTGCTCACATGAAAACATACAAAATAAGCCAGTTGGATTAGGTGAGAGATCACTAGTATCCACCTGGAATATGTGTAGCGATTCAGACAACCCCAGAGTGTAGAACCCACAACTACAAATAAGTACAGAAGAACGTGTTGAACTTAAAATGGACAAGAGGAGCCAGTTGGAATAGGTGGGTGGCCACCAATATCCACCTGGATAAGAACTTTTGCAAATTCCCAGAGATCCTTTCTTTGTCACATCCTCTGAGAGGTTTATCATATGCTCCTTCGGCATCAAACTCACAACCTTCTTCTCAGGTCATGTTTTCTGTCAATTCTCCGAGATCCTTTCTCATGTTTTTCTCCCTTTAACCAAAACAACTTATCCTTTAGTTCTTCTTCTCAGCTGGAGAGCCTCACCCATTCTTCCTCTTTCTGAATGGTATCTTTCTTCTCTTGCACACCCTCTCCTTTTTCCCCCAGGGAGGTTCTAGACATGTCTTGTTCCTTCTATCAAAAAGAATTCGGGTCAGTCTGGGCCTGCAGGAAAACTACACTCTGTGGTACTTCGGGCTGACAGTTTTTTGTCTCCTCGGCCAGAATCTCCATGCTTCCATTCATGGGGGTAGTTGATTGTTCAACCACCTGGCCTTCTTTCATTAACCAATTTTTCCTTGGGATCAAGATGAAGCTTATTATTTCAACAAAGATAATTTGAGTCATTTTGACATAATGAACCCTCTCTACAGTTTCCTCACTCTTTCCTCTAGTGATATCATGGCTAGTACTTCAAGGCTTCAGCCCCACAGTCAGTTTTGGCAATCTAAACAATAATACACTTACATTGTTCACATGCCATAGCATGGTGATCATAATTAATGATTAATTACAAGCTGGGGGAAACAGGGGTGTTACACTCTGGCAAATAAAAAATATTTTATCAAGTCCTCTTACATATGAGAAGTATATTGGATTGGACATTGTGTACAGACAAATGAAGGCTTTCAACTATCCATCTAGTGAAAATTGGAATTTTCTAATTCAATTACTAACTGAATGAGTCATCAAAATGGTTGGAGAAAAATCAAGATATATTCTGGGCAAATATCAAGTTCGAGTGTATTCATTGCTTGTTTTGTAAAAAGAGATAGGTTGTTGTTATTTTGGAGGCTAATTAATATCTCTCGATAACCATATGTAGTTATACTCATTTTTGTATAAAGGAAAGGAATTCAATGTAAAAGGGGTTGTCTCGTTCCTTAGAAAAGACCAAAATTTCTAATAAAATCATACTTTACATAACTTGAGTGATTCCAGTTTTCATTGGTTTAGTTCACATTTCCTCTGTTATTATGTGTTTTTAGTATTTCATAAAATTCCTTCTTAAATATGTATCTAATATTTCAAATGTGACAATTTGGTATGACAACCATTGCTACAACTTCCAAGGAATTATAAATTACATAAATTTCTACAACTATACTGTAAGTATAAATGAGACCAGTGTGTTCTACTTTTATTCCTTATGAATATTGATTAAATGTTCATTACTATTCATTTAATATTATTTTAAATCAAATGCAAATATTATTTTCCTCAATTGAAAGTTAAATAATGTTTATTCAAATTGAATACATTGTTAAACTTTTAGTTTTTTTTCTTGAATTCTTCTTTTAAATCATCAAAATCTAAAGTTGTCTAAAACAATGAAATCGTGTCTTTGAAGTTTTGATATTGATTAATTGGAAATCGAATTTATTTCTTAAGGTAAACAGTACAAACACTCTATCAAGGGTTACAACACATCAACAATATTAACAACAATCAATTAAATTAACTCATTAAAACTATTATTTAGTTCAAGTATTGTTTTGATATATAATGAGATAATAACTTTAACATTTTAATAGGTAGATGTTCATGTAACATAACACATTAAAATAATAATAAAATTAATATATATATATATATATATATATATATAAACCAACATCCATCTTAGTCTCAAATCTATCAAGACTCAAGAGAGGGATCAAATCTCTTCATATGAAAATCATTTTTAAAATGTAAAATTTGAGGAAAGTTTAAAAGTTTACATCTCAAAAGATTTTATCTCTAAAAGCTTGATAGATTCGAGATTAAGATAAATCTATATTAATAAATAATAATTTTCCTTTTAAAAATAACTATTAAATTTATGAAATATTTAAAAATCATTAAAAATTATAATTTTTTAAAATTAAATATTAAATTAATAAAATATTTAAAAATCATTATAAATTACAATTTTTTATATAATTTAAATATAAAATAAAAATAAAAATAAAACTAATGATTTGATAATTAAAATTTACTTAAAATATATCTATATAATTATTTTTTATAATATAAAAACTAATACAAATTCATTTTACCTTGTACAATATATCTATTCCCTAATCCTTTTCAATATATATTATCCTTCGACAATGAGGTGAGAGGTGGGGCTTATCCACTTCCTTACTTTGAACAATTAAGTAGCGTTGAAATGAGCAGCCTTACCCCTCCTTTTCGTCTTGACTTTCCGGCCACGCGTCCTTTTCTACCCCGTCACATAGACCTGAGCGGTTTTGTTATGCATGAAGGAACACTCGTGACACATCCTCATCGTCCATGCCACATCTCAAAACCTGGAACCTAATCTTGAGTCCCACAAAACTCCATCTAAATCTTCTCCAACTCCACCATTATTTCCTTTGCTCTTCTACCTCCTTTGCTCTTCTACCATGAACATTGAAATGAAGGTAATATATTGAATTCAATACAACACTACTAAAACCAATGCACATATAGTGAAATAAATTTATTCTATTGTACATGATCTATATCCTTATTATAAAAGATATCCTCATTACAGTTAAGATGATAAGACAAGTGTACCTTTCTCCAAGTGTTGGGAGGAGGTCTTGCGATCAAACCTTGCTGAGTCTCCAGGATGGATATTGTAATGCTGCTATGTAAAAACATTGTATACTGTTGTATATAATCGAGAAACTTTTCCGTGGAAAAAAAAAAAGATATCCTCATTACATAGATACATGATCAAATAATTTAATAAACAATACTAAAACCAATGCACGTACACTGAAATAAATGTATTCCATTGTACATGATCCTCATTATAAAGGGACATGATCAAGTAATGTAATGTGTCAATGTAAATAATCCAAGTAATGTAATATGTCAATGTACAATAAGAGACATTTTCTAATTTATGTTTTATTGGCTTTCAAAAATGGTGGTTATGATCATAATTTTATATTTTTTCATAGTCACACTTATTTGTTTTAACTTTTTTTTTTTTAATTTAAACACATCAAATAGTGTAACATATTATTTTTGCAATGTTGATTAATTATACCACTAATATTACTTGATTCAATTATAAATTGTCCACATGTCATAATATTTAACTTTGAATGATTTATAACTAAAATTTGATGAATTGATTATAATTAGAATTTGATAAATTGCTAGCACAATGTTGTTGGAAAATCACTCTATGAAATACAAATAATAACTAAATTATTTTAATAATATATCTCCTTCATTTTCATTTTAAAACCAAACATATTTTCATAATATAATAAGTTTGAAACTTATGCCATCTAATATCTTAACATCATTTGAAGATTATAAATGACTCTTATTCACTCATGACATGGTGAAAATGGAGCCCACTATATTGACTTATGGATGAAAATGGAGCCCACTATATTAACTTTGTTGTTGATTGATACATACAATCAAAAGCAAAGAAAGGAAATGGACAATGAAGTGCTACTTACACCTTCATTTTCCTTTTGCCACAACCACAAAGAGGGACTCGTTCCCTCACCCTCCAACATGCAATCATTAGTAGAATTATGAATTCCTCTCCTCTTCCCTAATATATTAGATTAATTCAAGATTTAATTCAAGAACTATATACAACTTGTATTAAACTTGTCTATTGTTTAACACAACAACACACTTGCTCAATATTTGGGTTTTGGTTGTCTAGTCTTTGTTTCCATTTGATGGGTGTGTGTGAGAGATCAATACAACCATTATCAACCAATGTCAGGTCATTGTATATGAACTTCTTAGGTAGTCATTTTTTTTGCTATTTGTATCTTCGTATGGCCATTGCTTATTTCTATGTATCCCTGCTTTAGGAACATGCACATGATAGTATAGTGAGGAGAGGGCACATGGACATAGTAGTCGTCCATGTCAACCTCACATATGCTTGAGCTATAGGAAGACATGTTATGGGACTATAGAGCCTAGTGGATAACATAGCTTCATGGAGGAGGTTAATATCTTAACCCTCTCTATGTTCTTCATCGTTATATATTTATTTTTTATTTTGTGTATTTATAACGATATTTTAGTGTATGTTGTTTTGCAGTTGCTACGTTCAAGTAGTAGACACTCTACATTGATGGATGCATCAGTTCCTAGCCCCACCATTGATGTAGTAGTAGAGGTAGCTTGTTCATGGGGTGCACCCCACACACATGTATGTATCACATTTGATAAATTAACCATAGTCATTTCTTTATTTTATGGCATCCTCAAATTTTTAATGTTCTCTTGTTTCTACAGGATTTGGGACTAGGCAATGTCGGGGAATGTTCATCTAGGATGGACAAGTCACATGTGTCATAGGTATCATGTGTAGAGTTAAATATCATATAATTCTCAAATTCTTTGTGTTTATATTTTTGAATTTTACTATTTGGTACTAATAGTTCAATTTTATTAATATGTATGCAGGTTGTGGATATATTTGCTAGCTATAGTACTACTGCACTCCATAGGCACCTGGGCGTTGCTTCTGGGTTACCTGTCTCCATGCCTAGGGAGTTGCAATCACTTGTACAACATGTGAGAGTCCATCATAGCCCACCCTCGGCATTAGTCTTATTGCACGCATCCTCAATGGATTCACATGCATGGCACCCATCTGCACCATTTGTATGCCACCCAATCCCACCACAATTTCCATTGGCCCCATCAACCGCGACTTCCACAGTAGAGCTTGTCTCAGAGTAGGTTGTACAACCTAGTGCTCCATCTACCAGTGAATCTCCTTCGAGGCCTGAGATATTTATAATGAGATAATGCAATGATGATAAATTTTTATGTTTCATGAATTTGATTTTATGCATATTTGATTAATTTTATTGACTTGATCCTTGTAACTGATGCAGGGTGGCATCGTGGAGAGATTGGGATCGCGAAGTAGGGTAACACCCTCATTATTGACATTAGCATATGAGGTTAGTTGTCTTAAGTTAAATTACAAAGTATCATTTTGTATGTCTATTAATTCATTGAGGAAAAAAACTTATAAAATTTTTATTCTTTGTGCAATCTCCGAAGCGTCGAAGCATGCCTAGGCCTAGAACCTCTCGAGGTGATTCCTCAAGCAAGAGAAGAAAGATATATTTCCATGATGCTCTTGAGGGTGGTGAGGGTGGCAATGGTCAATGATTGACCAACTACTTCCATTTTGTATCTAGGCCACCATATGGATGTTTTTTATATTAGGGCACTTGTTGTTGTTTTGTATATTGGGCACAAGTTTTCATTTTGTAAAAAATGTATCATTTAGACAATGTTGAATACACACACACACACACACACACACACATTTCATGGCATGTTTTTTATGAATCTCATTGTTTCTGCATTTTATGTTGATGAATATATGAATTCCAAAGTGTATGAATTTTATGTGTATTAATCCCTTGATTTTTTTCTAAAGTGATTATAAATACTTGCATTACGCACTAAGGAATATAATATGGTGGAAAAGATTGCTAAGTTTTAAATCCATAAGCAATTAATGGTTCTCAAGTAGCATTTCTTATTAATCAGCCATGTATCTCTACATCATTAATAGATCATTCCTTCTGAATTATTTGCATGAATGTTGTGGATATCCATATTCTAACTCACAACCAACAATATGGACTACCTCTTGAATTCTCTCCATCGAAATCCAATGACAATCTACACTCAAATAGTGGTCACTTGAAAACATTGTGACCTAAAAAATGGCATATTACAATAATTTATTATAGAAATAAATTTTCTCATTTATCTTCTACATAATTGTAAATCACTTAATAATCTCAGCTCAATGTTATGTGAAATTAACCTCCATAACTAGTACCAGAATTACTCAATTACGAAGATGACATAAGCTAAAACTCAATTATACAAGTACACAACATTTGAACAACCCAAACACTTCATATATATTTAGTTCATATGAATTACATGCACCTACCAATATCTTATCAGGGGTTGTTAGAAGTTGGTCTCTTCAAACCCTAACGATGGAAACCATAAGCTAACATTAGCAAATATCTCACTCCATTAGAGATCATCAACAAGGTAGCATACACAATGGTAAGTCCTTTTTGGAACCTACATTTGTATCCCACACTTGTACAAGATCAACTCCCTCTATCTTCTCGATAAAAAGAACATTAGGTAGCACTAGGGTTTTCGAATGCCACAAAAACCTAACTTCTTCTCTTACCAGAGCTACATGATAAAAGTATTTCTTTTCTCCTTTAGGTATAAGTCCTAGTATTCCTAGTCTCCTTGGGACAAAACCTTGACCCTAGTCTTCCCTTGCATTCCTTTGAGAAGCCTAGTTGTTAGTTTCTTAATTGATTCAATCCATAATTTGACCATTTTCTAGGGCAGGCACATTATTCCCCTCTTTCTATGCACGACATATATAAAATCATTTGATTTATGTGTAACCATTCATAAATTATAAAAAGACTAATCAATGACTCATTAATGCACTCATGTTTGTTTATATTGTGTAGTGGGTATATGCAAATTTTGTTAAACCCATCAATTATTAATAACATTTATTCAGTCTTCCATGATGTCCACTAAACTTATTGATTTTGATCAATAGAATGAGAGAGTTCACATGGAAACTAGATCTTAGAATGGGCATCATTGTCCACCTACAAATAAAGGTTTTGATATTACATTTCATGACACACCATAAAAAGTAATGTTATTCTACCAAAATTCCTCCAGGGAGACTTGAAACCATTATTGTTTTCCCTTCGCCATCTATGAGAGTATATTGCACATTCCTACCCAATTTTGGGGTTATAGCACACAAGGAGACAAAGGACCCTCCCAAACCCAATCCCACAAACCTGTTGATGCCATTCCATGCCTTTCCATGCCTTGCCAATCCATTCCATGGCATGTCATTTTCGTTTCATTTCCATTACCACACCATTTCCATACCTTATCATGACATGCCATGTCATGCCTTGTCAATCCATGCCACGCCATGCCATGCCTTTCCATGTCATTCCATTCACATGCCAATGTTATGTCTTTCCAAGCCATTCCATGGAATGTCATTGTCATGCCATGCCATTTTCATGCCTTGCCTTGAATTTCCTTTCCATGCCATGCCATGCCATGCCTTTCCTTTTCATTCTTTGTCATTTCATGCCTTGCATTTCCTTGCCATGCCATTCCTTTCCATTCCATGCCTTTCCATGCCATTTCCTTGCCTTGCATTACATTTCCTTTCCTTGTCATGATATGCCATGCCTTGCATTGTCTTTCATTGCCTTGCCTTTCCATGCCATTACATGCCATTTCTTTCCATGACATGCCTTGAATTGCCTTTTATTTCCATGACATTCCATGCCATGCCTTGTATTTCCATGCCATGACTTGCCATGTCATTCCTTGCCTTGCCATGTCATGTCATGTTTTTCACTCCATTGCCATGCCTTTCCATGTCATTACATGTATTGACTTTACATGCCTTGTCATGCCTTACATTTCCATGTCATGCCATGCCATGCCATGTCTTTCCTTGCCTTGCCTTGCCATGCCATGCCATTCCTTTCATTGTCTTTCCATGCCATGCCATTACATGACATGTCTTGCCTTTCCATATCATTCCTTTCCTTTCCATGTCATTCCATGCCTTTCCTTCCATTTTCATGCCTTGACATGTCATGCCATGCCTTACCTTTCCATGTCTTTCCATGCCTTGCCTTTCCATTCCATGTCATGTATTTCCTTCACTTTCCTTGAATTGCCTTCACTTTCCATGCATTCACCTGCCTTTCCTTCACTTTCCATGCCTTCATGTGTCTTGCATTGATTTCACTTTCCTTTCCATCACTTTCCTTTCCTTGCCTTCACTTTCCTTGACATCACTTGCCTTGACATGCCTTCACTTGTCTTGTCTTCACTTGTCATGCCTTCACTTGTCTTGCCTTCACTTACCTTCACTTTCCTTTCCTTCACTTTCCATGCCTTCATTTGCCTTCACTTTCCTTTCCATTCCTTTCCTTGTCATTCCTTTCCTTTCCTTGTCATGTCATTCCTTGCCTTTCCTTCACTTGCCTTGCCTTACCTTTCCTTTCCATTCCTTTTCTTTCCTTTCCATGCCTTGCCTTTCCTTTCCATGACATTCCATGTCTTACCATTCCATGTCATCTCATGCCTTTCCTTCACTTTCCTTGTGTTTCCTTGATTTTCCTTGTGTTGCCTTGCCTTGTCATGCCATGCCTTGCCTTCACTTTCCTTGCCTTGCCTTCACTTACCTTGCCTTCACTTGTCATTCATTCACTTGCCTTGCCTTCACTTATCATTCCTTCACTTTCCTTGTCTTCACTTTCCATGCCTTCACTTGCATTTCCTTTCCTTCACTTGTCTTTCCTTTCACTTTCCTCGCCTTTCCTTCACTTGCCACGCTTTCACTTGCCTTTCCTTCACTTGACATTCCTGCACTTTCCTTGCCTTGCCTTCACTTGCCTTTCCTTTCCTTCACTTTTAAATAAGATATTCATAACAACTTCACTTACCTTGCCTTTACTTTCCATGCCTTCACTTTCCTTCACTTTCCATGTCATTCCTATCCTTCCCATTCCTTGTCTTTCCTTGTCATGCCTTGCATTTCCATGCCTTGTCTTTCCTTCACTTTCCTTTCCTTGCCTTACCTTTCCATCCCTTGTCTTTCCTTGCCATGACATGCCATTCCATGTCATGCCTTTCCATGCCATGTCATGCCATGCCTTTCCATGCCATGCCTTTCCTTCACTTTCCTTTCCTTGCCATTCCTTGACATTCCTTATCATTCATTGCCCTTCCATCGCTTGTCTTTCTTTATCATTCCTTTCCTTTCCTTGACATGCCTTGCCTTTACATACCATGCTATTCCATGTCATGCCTTTCCTTCACTTTCATTTCCTTTCCATTCCATGTCTTTCCTTACCTTCACTTTCCTTGCCTTGCATTTCCTTTCCATGTCTTGCCTTGCCTTGCCATGACATGCCATGCCTTCAATTTCCTTGCTTACCTTCACTTGTCATGCCTTCACTTGCCTTGCCTTGACTTCACTTTCCTTTCCTTTCCTTCAATTGTCTTGCCTTCACTTTCCTTTCCTTTCCTTCACTTTCCATGCGTTCACTTTTCTTTCCTTCACTTTCCATGCCTTCACTTGCCTTGCCTTGAATTCACTTGCCTTTCTTTCACTTACCTTTCCTTTCCTTCACTTTCCATCCATTCACTTTCCTTTCCTTCACTTGCCTTTCCTTTCCTTCACTTGTCATGCATTCACTCTCCTTGCCTTCACTTTCCATGCCTTCACTTGCCATTTCATTCCTTTCCTTTCCATTCCTTTCCTTGCCTTTCCATGTCTTTCCTTGCCTTCACTTTCCTTGCCTTGCCATTCCTTGTCTTTCCTTGCAATGACATTCCTTGCCTTCACTTTCCTTGCCTTTCCATGCCTTGACTTTTCTTGACATGCCTTTCCTTTCCATTTCTTGCCTTGCCTTGCCATGCCTTTCCTTCACTTTCCTTCACTTGCCTTTCCTTTTCTTTCCTTTTCATTCCTTTCCTTTCCTTGCCATGCCTTACCTTGTCATTCCTTTCCTTACCTTTCCATTCCTTGCCTTTCTTTTCCATGCCTTGCCTTGTCATTCCTTGCCTTACCTTACCATTCCTTGCCTTGCCTTTCCATGTCATACCTTGCCTTCACTTTCATTTCCTTGCCATGCCTTGCCATTCCTTTCCTTCACTCTCCATGCCTTTCCATGCCTTGCATTTTCTTTCCATGTCTTTCCTTGCCTTGCCATGCCATGCTATGCCTTTCCATTCCATGTCTTTCCTTCTTTGCCATGCCTTTCCTTTCCTTTCCTTGCCTTGCCATGCCTTGCATTGCCTTGTCACGCCTTCACTTTCCATGCCTTGTCATGCTATGCCTTCACTTGCCATGCATTTCCATGCCTTCACTTTCCATGTCATGTATAACCTAACAAGGTGTTAAATTGTCAAACATATGTAATAAGCACTGAGAAAAACCCTAATGTCGGAAATACTCCAACAAATTGTTTTTTAGTCAATAGAATGACAGCGGAGGGGCCCCATTAGCTAAAACCTAGTACTCCAAATCCAATGCAACTGAGGATTTTTCCATCCCATGCCTTACCTTCCTTTCCATGCCTTGCCTTGCCTTGCCATGCCTTGCCTTACCTTGCCTTGTCATGCCTTCACTTTCCATGCCTTTTCATGCCATGCCTTCACTTGCCATGAAATTCCTTCACTTTCCATGCATTTCCATGCCTTCACTTGCCATGCCATGTCTAGCCTAACAAGGAGTTAAATTTTCAAACATATGTAATAAGCATTGAGAAAAACCCTAGTGTCGAAGATACTCCAAAAAATGATTTTTCAGTCAATAGAATGACAGGGGAGGGGCCCCATTAGCGGAAAATCGATGCTCCAGATCCAATGCAACTGATGGTTTGTCCATCCGAGTCTCGATTTGAGTTTTATCATGAGTTAAAACTTGCCTCCTCAATCCATTTAGGGACATGTGTACAATTTGGTCTGGGAGAATAAAATCCAAACCGAGCATCATAATAAATTTTTGTAATCTCATGAAAGTTTATTTGTCCAAGTCCCACGCAACTACACTACCCACAAACACCCAACATAGTGTTCTTGAAAATCAACCTGCTCTTCAGAAGTTGCACTATGCCTCATTGAGAAAAACCCTAGTGCTGGAGATACTCCAACAAACAATTTTTCGGTCGATAGAATGACAACAGAGAATATTGTCAATGGGCGTAAGTGACACACTGTCAACTGGAAGGTCAAATTCAGACTGGGGTTGTTTAAATAACCCAAGCTATTTGGAATGAAATGACCCAACGAGTTTAATGGCTCCGTTGGCCAACTAAAGTCCTAAAAATAGTAAAATAAATAAACTAATATAAAGCTATGATTCTAACAAATGATATATTACTTACAAATGTTTATTAAAAAGAAACGTGAATATACAAATGATTATAAACAATCTATATATAGTTTACAAGGTTTACTTGAAATCTTGCGAAAATGAATGTTCATAATAATGTTTCAAAATAAGATAAAGTAAGAACATAAATCTTTTTGTTTTTTTAATGTTTAAAGATTTAAAACTAATAAATACTAAGAAAATACAATTGAAACAATGACATAGAAACAGTCAAAGATAATTAATACAATCATCGTCTCATTCATATATAAACAAATCTAAATAAAAGAAAGCAATCCACCTATTAACCTCTCACTGATCAGCAGTACATAGCTAAATTCATCTCTTTGTATTTGTATGAGCTCCTCTTAACCTGTGTCAAGTGTAAACCTATGACAAAAGCAAGCATAATACTTCTTGAAGAAATTCAAGGAAGTGTTTCATATTCTGGAGCGAGTTTATAATGACAAAAAGACAAATAATTATATATCTTGTGACCTTGAAATGTCCAATAACTGAAAATGAAAGAAATTYYAATTCTCARGAATGGTGTTACCARCTATCTAGCATCAGATGTAAACTCAAAATACTTGAATAGATGATCAGTCACAGATATAAACTAAACCAAAAGATAATGAACAACATAAAGAAAAGCATGATATAAAATATTATGTGCAGAACTAACTAAAGCTAATTCGACGCAGATGACATTTCACATCAAGAAATTACATGAGAAGACAATAAAAAAACACTGCAAATTCTACACAATACAAAAGCCAAAGAGTAAACTGTTTTCTCATATAGTTTCAACAAAATATGTTCATCATATGGTCCATGAAGAATTTTGGGGATAATAGACTATTAAAGATCGAAACGATTAATATATAAATGATAGCAATTAACCATGTATTGATAAAATAGACTAAGCTAATTTAAATCAATGCATAATCAATTATTCAAAGAATATGAAGATATTATAATGAAAATAAAACCATTTTACTCACAGGACAAAAGCCATTAAGCAACCTGGAATTCCATATTCTTGTTTGAAAATACTTGTCCATTCTCCCAAAGATTCCAACCATCCGTTACTCCATTTGAAAAGAAAAAAGTTTACAAAAGAAACAATATATAAAAAAAAGGGATAAAAATCCTCTTCTCAATTTCTTGGATCTCCATGGCTCTGAACTTTCTCATATATTTATACAATGAATGAATAGTCTAGGCGTCACTAATAATTTCCGTCACCTGAAATCTGTCTCGTAAAGAGACACAAATATCTCTCATATCATGAATTTGTTTGGGAAAATTTCTATCTGGAAGCTAAATGGGTCCATTTGGGAGATGGGTTTTCAACCGTTACTTCAAATTCTTCACGGTTTGTCTGCAACCAGTCCCGCAAAATCGTGTCTCTGTTCTTGACACATTTCCAAATTTTATTTGTTGTTGCTTATAAATTTATTTGCATCAATCCAATATTATTTTTGGATCAATCATCTTGAACGTATTTAGATAATAAAATTAATCCATGATCAGATCTGTACCAAATAACTGATAATATAAACCTGTGGAACAAAAATAATCATAAATTAATAACCTAAAAATTATGAATAAAACAAAATCTAGAATAATAAAATAAAAAATGAATTTAAACTAACTATAAGTTCTAAACAAACATTGTTTATAATTTCCTTTCAAATATGATCTTAAATTTCTAGAAGCTTCAAATTAATGGAGAGGAGAAAAATATTAATTTTGGTTTTTCACAAAATCAAACAAATGATAAATATTTATTATTATTATTATTTTGAAATGAGATGCAAAATGAAAAAAGAATTTAATTAATTAATATCACCAAATGATTTTGCAAAAATGAGAAACCAACCAAGATATTATTTGATGAAGTATTGAACCCATTATTCAAAATAGTCAAACTTTCTAATGAGCAAAAGAATGAACACATAATCATAATTTAAACGAAAGTAAATAGTTTATAAACATTGATGTTTTTGTTTAAATTGAGATTTCTATGCTTGTTTCTAACTTTTGACATATACTCTTGTAATGAATGTCTCATACTATAGTGAATGTCTTAAGTTTGTCTCAAAGCAAGCCAAGGTATGGAACTATTTGAAAAGGTTGATTCTGTAGCTCATTATAATTATCAAGATTTTAATGGGGGCCCTTTAAATTTTGTAACACTTTAGGGGGAGTTGTTGGGGCCCAACAAGTACCCACTAGATGAAACCCAATTCTCTGGATCTAATGCAACTAACATTTCACCCATCCAGGTTACAATTTTAGTTTTATCGCGAGTTACAACTCACCTCCTAAAGTCATTCAGGGACATGTGGCAAATTTTTTGGGGGGGCATAAAATCAAAACCGAGCAGCATAATGGAGTTTTGTAAGCTCACGTAAATCTATTTGGCCAAGTCCCACGTGACTACACTACCCACAAATTCACGACACAATGTTCTTGAAAATCAACCTCCTCTTCAGAAATTGCACTATGCCTCATTGAGCTAAACCTTAGTGTCGGGGATACTATAATAAATGGTTTTTCAGTCATTGGAATCACAACGGAGGGGCCCCACTAGTTGAAACCCGGTACTCTGGATCCAATTCAACTAATAGTTTGTCCATTTGAGTCTCGGTTTGATTTTTATCGCAGGTTTCAACTTGCCTCCTCAAGTCATTTAGGGACATGTGGCCAATTTGGTTCGAGGACATAAAATCCAAACCAAGCAACATAACGGAGTTTCGTAAGCTCCCACAAGTCTGTTTGGCCAAGGCCCACATGACTACACTACCCATAAGTGCTTGACACAATGTTCTTGAAAATAGACCTCCTCTTCAGAAATTGCACTATACCTCATTGAGAAAAACCCAAGTGTCGGAGATACTCCAACAAATGGTTTTCCAGTTGACGAAATGATAGTGGAGGGGCCCCACTAGATGAAACCTAGTTCTATAGATCCAATGCAACTGATAGTTCACCCATCTGAGTCTTTGTTTGAGTTTTATCGTGAGTTGCAACTCACCTCCTTAAGCCATGCAGGGACATATTGATATGGAAATGCAAGGAAAGGCAAAGCAAGGCAAGGCGAGACATGACAAGGCTAAGCATGGCATGACATTGCAAGACAAGGAAAGGTCTATCTCTAGCTCTAGATCTAGGTCTAGTTCTAGGTAAATCCTATTAATTATGATAATCCATGTTTGAAAACTATGAAGATACCTTAGATATATGAATAAAGATAGCTTATGCTATGACATTGAAATTATCATGCAAGTATTTTTATCTAAGTATATGGGATAACAAGTTGTATAATTGCATGCTTAATGAATCCTTTAATTGTATTTTTTACGTATTAAACTTGTTCATTTAGTGCAAGCATTATTTACATATTAAATTTGTTCATTTACGTATTAAACTTGTTCATTTAGGCAAGGCATGGACCATTACTATCCAAACCATTATGTATATAAATTTGTTTTGTTCATTACTATTTGGTCCATGCTTGTATGTGATATGGACCATTATGTTGACCTGCTCTGAGTGATAATATTGGCTTTCAATCTCATTTTGCGGTTGAAGGGTGTAATTATCAGCAAAATCAACCATTGATAACACAGTACCAACAGGAAATGTATCTCTACATATTATAAATTGTTTGTCCTATCATCAAGCCACATGGACATGTTGAACATAATGTTGTGTATTTTCGATGAAGTCCTTCTTGAAGTCACAAACTCATACTTGGGAAGTAACCAATTGTATATTTTTTATTTTCTGCCCTCCATCAATATCACATGTGACATATTTAAATCTTTGCAAGGTAACCTCCTTTCTCCCCAATTCATACTCATCGCTTACATGGATGCACTTGCTCAGTAATTTCATTCCACCGCACCTGGGGCATGTCTCATCTAAGCATTTTTTTTTATAAAATGTAAATCTATCTGGCCTTGTACACAAGATTTGTGAATAGAGTCTCTAGATGATGACGACAACAATATAACTGAGCATTCCTACAAAAGGGTGTTATGAAAAACACGAAAATATATGTGTGTGTGTTGTGTGTGTCATAATAATAATTATACTCAATGTGATATCTACAACACCATGTGTTACAAATTGTGTTTATTTGAACATACCAAGGCTTGCATTTATGGAAATATCTTTGGCCCATTCCAAGTGCATTATGTATTGTTATGAATCTCTCATACAATTTTGTCTATGTAATGTCAATAAAGTGTTTAATATGGAGTTCATGGTCCCTATATCCCCTTCTCAATTTTAGTACATATTTTTGGTTGGAAATACCTAGTGTTCTCATGCCATAAATCCTAATCTAGTCCCTTAACCACTCCAATTAACTTCGTCAGAACGCGGTAGCCTACCAGTGAAGGCCCACAAATATGTTGGGCTACCTGTGTCGAGATTATCTTGTCTGTGAGAATAATTTATAATTGTTTTGACATTGCATTTCAAGAGGTGAGAGATTTGTTGTAGAAAACAATGTTTTCATGTGATCTTGCTAACAATTGATTGTGACAAGACAAGTCGGGCTACATTGTGATCTTTAGAACGATATTTCTTACCAATTCTTTGAAAATCATATAAAAGGTTTCTAACAATATGATAACTTGTTTCTACACTTTTGATTGTTTTAATGCCTAAAATTCTTTTAACAATAGTCAAACTTCTAGATTTTAACAAAGCTAAAAATAATTCACATTTAGCATCATCAGATTTTGGTTCAAAATATTATTTAATGATTTTATAAGGCTAATAACGAATAGTACAACTAGGTAACTTACCTTCAATTGATGCTAGACCACTTTCATCGACCTGAATGCATTTAGGAGTTCTTCATCGCATAGTGCTCAATCTACGTAGGGACAATGAACCCCTTTTCTGGCACTCTTGACCTCCCTGTTGTGGAGTTAACAATGTTGCATTTCTTTCTCCTTCAATCACTGGTGGATCAAATATGGGAGGAGAGTGGACATGGGATTGACTAGTTTCTAGAACATTTGAATTTCCAACAAGATATTGCACCATCTTCTTCACCACAATGTTGTACACCAGTTCCTTCTCTAATTTCATCCATTGTATAAACATCTCCAAGAAAATCCTACATCATTTTTTCATCCACAACAAGTTGTCTTGATGAGATAGCAGATGAATTTCTCTCTAATGAACTCTTATTCTTTGCTTCTGGTGATGGAGGAGAAACAACTGTGGCATCTATTCCGCTAGAAATTGAATTTCCCTCTTCTGAAATCCTACACTTTGACTATGTAACTTTGAATTTTCTATTTCTTCTTCTACCTTTTCAATCGGTTTCTCTTTTCTCAAGGGATTTATTTCTCGAATCCATCGGTTTCCCGTGTTTAAAGAGAAAAATAGGCTTCCAAACACCCCACCATAAAAAAAAAATTGTATTGTGTAATAAGGCACAACTAACAATTCCAATTCCAAGTGGAGAAATTTGTCTTCATATTACAAAAGAAGACACAACTAATAATCCCAATTACAATTCCAATTCCAATTGGATAAATTTGTCTTGGTATTACACAACTAACAATTCCAATTGGAAAAAAAATTCTTCCAATTCCAAGAAGACACAAGAATACAAAAACAACAATTCCAATTGGACAAATTTGTCTTCCAATTCTAAGAAGACAAAAACAACAATGCCAATTGGAAAAAATTGTCTTCCAATTCCAAGAAGACACAAGAAGATACAAACAACAATTCCATTTCCACTTGGACAAACTTTTTTTCCAATTTTTCCTACAATGGTCTGGCAATAGCACAAAATTGTCTATGAATCAAAAAACAAGACTAAAA
The DNA here is from genome assembly GCA_000966675.3 of Picea glauca. Lineage (NCBI taxonomy): Eukaryota > Viridiplantae > Streptophyta > Pinopsida > Pinales > Pinaceae > Picea > Picea glauca. The sequence continues at coordinate 325,164 of JZKD02S1613272.1, forward strand.
TAAGAAAAACTTATATGTGCACATTATTTTTGTGTGAATATGTTGTGAATTCTTTGTCATCCTTGAGATAGATGAGGTAGTGGAGTGTGCATGGCACCAAAAAAATCCCAACAAGAACGTGTGTGCATTCCTAGAACGTATGCGCACTAGAGCGCATGCACGTTCTAGGAACGTACACGTGTTCCTACTGAGCATAAACAAGAAACAACTACAACTCTATCAATCCACAAGAACACATGCACACTCTTAATGCAACAGATATATCATTTATTATAGACCAAACATCTTTATGAATAAAGATGTATAGGGGTATGGGGACAACTAAGACCTAAGGGGTTAGGATTGAAAGTGTTTTCAAGGATAGAGAAATGGTTAGAGAACCAAGATGTGGGTGATGTGGGTGAAAGGGTTGTACAAAAGGTATATGCATAGTGAACTTAGGGATTGAATGTAGAGGGGGTTAAGGGTTGAGTATAAGTTATTCCTAGCTTAAATGGAGCTAGGGGGGTCTAGGTCATGGTCCACGTCAATATCTAGGTCATCGTCTAAATACAACTCTAGTTCTATGTCGTAGTCTAGGTAATGGTCTAGTTTTATGTTATGGTTTACTTCATGGTCATCGTATAGGTCTAGGTCATGCTCCAGGTCTTTCCATGTCTAGGTATTGATATGTAAGGTAATTTATTTCCTTGCGATGTAGGGAGGGTGATCCAAATGATTTTCAGCACGAAATGAGAACGAAGATATAATAAAGAAATGTACAAAGATATATCAGATATCCAATAATATAACAGATATGTATCAGAGATATAGCCATAAACACAGAGATACAGTAATACATAATTTATATTAATGAGAGAAATGTATAAAACTATAGAAATACAAAGTGAAAGACTCGCTAGAATGGTGGTATCTTATCTTGAAAAGAGATGTGATGGCTACTCACATTCGCAAGAAGATGATTTTACAATGAGGCTCCAAAGGCCTTTTTTATCATAAAATAAATCCAAAACCCTAACCCCAGAAGATGAAAAGCCAATAGTTTTGTGGACCTCGTTTTAGGTAGTTTGGTGTATCAACTTCTCGGGGGCGTAACTTTGGCATACGATCTTTGTTTAGAGTGCATAGCTCATTGGAAAGGTATCGTCGAGGAGATTCATTTTGGGGGCTCAATGAGAGACTTTGGCTATCATTGAGGTTCTCGATCGCGAAAAACCATCATTTAGGCCCTCAAAATGACCTCGAAAGTTTAGGAACCGAAAAACTATTAAAAATAGTAAATTGTCAGAAGAATTTTTTCAGTCAGTTGGGATAGGTGGGTGGCCACCGATATCCACCTAGATCAATCTTCCCTCCTTAGGAAGAAATAGTCTCCAATGCATTTATTTTTTGGGGGAAAGGGGGAAGTGTTTATTGAATCTGAACCTTAGTGAGTTGCTTGCCTTGTTGGAGACATTGTGCTGCTTGGTTTGTGGAAGGTTGTCAAGAATATGATTCTAGAAGGGTTGGACCTTTTTAACCAGTCAGTCTACCTGAGATGAATGTGTGAAGAAGGAATCTTTGTGCTTTTTTTAATCTTGTCGACCTTCTTCTATTGGATAGAAGGTGCTTGGACTGACACTACAATGGTTGTAGTTTCCTTCTGTTCACATTTTGAATAGATTGTGAAGAAGCTAAATTTTGTAGTATGGGATACTACCTTGTGGTATTGTTTATGTGGGACAGTAGTTGAAACTACCTCTAGTATCATGTAGAGATGACCCCCCAAAGTAAAAATGACACTACGGGGTCGAGACTCATAAATAGCATGGTGCTTCCACATATGTAGTTGGCCCAAAAGAACATCACTGAAATCCAATGGGGAAACATCACATAATACCTCATCCTTGAAGGGTTGGATGTTGTATGACAATTGACACTGTTAGCTGACACGAAGATCTCTCCCTTGGAAAAGACACTCAATGTTGTATGGTTGCGGGTGTGGTGTTGTCGAGAATCCTAACTATTTGACGACCTATGCTAAGATGAGGTTCTTATGGCTTCTGCTATCAACAATAAAATGCAACGGTTCCCCCTTCACCCACATATGTGAATGAAAAAGGTTTTCCCCCTCTTCAAGATCTGTTGATTCTTATGGTTGAATTGTTTTGGTCACGACAGTAGCATTGGGGTCTGCGTCGATGATCTATCTTGTACCAGTATTTTTTGAATCATGGTTCAGCTCCTTGTCTTTGATCTCGACCACCAATGATTGTTTTGACTGACATTCACCAGTGTTGTGCTAGGGGATTTTATGGAAATCACACCATTTTCCAGTGTCCTTCTTTGTCTTTTCATTACCCTTATTTTCATGTGACTTGGAATAGTTTTATGAAGGTTGGTTGTTAGGGACATCTTTACCATACTTTGGTTGTTGTGGATTTGTAGATCTGAACACCCACTTGTTCTAGGTCTTAAATTTCTACTCGATTTTAACAGCATATCGATAAGCAACACCCAGTGATGAGATGTCCAGAAAATTCATTTCAGTTTGGATGTATCTGTGTAGCGCCCCACGGTATTTCAGAACCAAATGTCGCTCAGAGTATTTGATACCCAGCTTGGTGTGCAAGGTACAGAATGCATTAATGAACTCCGACACTACTTGGCCCCTGTCTTGACGCAGTGTGGTCTATCTCATGTATTGGTTGTCATAGTTACAAACAAGGTAATATTGTTCCTTGACCACATCCACAAAAAAATACTAAGTGGGCTTGGCCCCATATATTCCAAAATCCTCTGTGGAACTTTTCTCCCAGTAATTTTCCCACCAATGTTTGACATGGGGGAGATCCTTAAGGAGTGCGAATGTGATCTTTTCCCTCTCAGAAAAATTTTGAACATAGAAGTAACCTTCTAGTAGATTTAACCATTTTTCTAGGGCATCCGTATCTATCTTACCTTCAAATACAAGAATATAAAAATTAACTTGTACCTTGAAAGGAGAGGTGATTCCAAAGTGGTTGCTTGATGAAGACGTGCTTTCTGTTATCGACAAGCATTGAATGATGTGGGAAAAATTCTTCATCATTTCGTCCCTTTGTCACGTGAGAGCTTGGTCAAACAATAGATTAATAGAATCTTTTGCTCCATCATTTTTCTTTTCTTCCACCATTGAGGGTTTATTGGGCATGTGAGAGAAATTTCCTCAATAGAGACAAGCTTGAGACCCAACTTTCTATACTCGGACCTCATCGGGGACATGCACTGAAAAATGATCAAGAGTAGCCTGCTCTGATACCCTTGATCCAGATTATTTTCAACGCGAAATGAGAGCGGAGATATAATAGAGAAATGTAAATACATATATCAGATATCCAATAATATAACATAGATATATTAGAGATATAACCATAAACACATAGATACAGTAATACACAATCTCTATTAATGATCGAAATGTACAAAACTATAGAAATACAAAGTGAAAGACTAGATAGAATGGTGGTAGTTTATCTATGAGAAGATATGTGACGGCTACTCACATTCACAAGAAGATGATTTTACAATGAGGCTCCAAATCCCTTTTTTATCATAAAGAAAATCCAAAACCGTAACTGTTACAGGGAAATTCCACTGTGGATAGGTGAATCCCCTCTTGGGCTCTAGACTCCTAAGACCAAGATAGAAAGGCACTAACATTGACCACTGGCATCCCTTTAAACCTAGATAAACTAATGTATAGAGAAGAGGAAGAAGATGTACCTTTTTGCGATGTTTGTCCTCGTCTAGTCTGAGTTGAGCTTTGATCTCCAAGCTCCGCAACAGATCCTGCAATCCAATCAAAGACAAAACATGCTTCCTATTCTACTATGATTAGCTTGAAACAAAATTTATCTATTAAAGACAAGTTCATGTAAATAAACACAACCGTGAAAGAAACAGTCCAAGCACATATATATTAATGAGAACAAAAGAGATACTTATAGACTTGATGAAGGTGCAACAACCTCTCCTAGCTCTCCTTGTCCAACCCTTTTCTCAAATAATCCACACACAAACTGACTATGCTTCAATGATTATCTTCCTTATGAGATCATAAGTTTCATGCCTTCAATTTCTCCCCTTCCTTATGAGATCATAAGTTAGGTGCTTCTCAATTTCTCCATGTCTCCCTTTCACCATGAGAAGGCCTCCTTATATAATCTTGGAGAGACCCAACCACCTTAGAGATTCTTGGGATAGGTCGAGGTTCTTTCTCCTTCAGTTGTGGATCCTCCCTAAGATCCAGCCTTGACCTTAGATTCGAATCAAACCAAATCTAGAGATGAAGGGGATTTTTCCCTGATTTTCCTCAACAACCCAAAATTTGCTCAAACAGGCCAGCGCTCCCCCAAAAGGGTGCACATAGCATTGCAATGCTCCCCCAAAAAAGGGTAGGGAGAACTAGCACTCCCTGACAATGGGTAGGGGAGCGCTACCCTTCAAAATTCATTTTTAAGTGGTTTTATTCATGGAAAAATCTTTGTACTCTTTGTCAAATTATTTCTCCTTCTTAAATCAGTCTTTGAAGGTGTCTTAAGTGTCCTTATGATTTCGTTAGAGACACAACATAGGCAATATGACAATATAATGTTTGTGACACTTGTGGCCAAGATGCAACACTTGCAACACTTGTAATGACGACAATAGGTCATCATTGAAGTGAGTAATTTTGATGTGTAACACTAACCCCGGAAGATGAAAAGCCAACAGTTTTGTGGACCCCGTTTTGGGTAGTTTGGTGTATCAACTTCCCAGGGGCGTAACTTTGGCATATGATCTATGTTTGGGGCGCATGATATCTCGTTGGAAAGGTATCGATGAGGAGATTCATTTTGGGGGATAAATTAGAGCCTTTAGCTACCATTTAGGTTCCCTATCTCAAAAAAACTTCATTTAGGCCCTCAAAATGGCCCCAAAAGTTTAGGAACCGAAAAACTGCTAAAAATAGTAAATTGTAAGAAGATTGTTTTGAGCCACTTGGGATAGGTGGATGGCCACCGATATCCACTTGGATCAGAGGGAGGGTTCATAGATAGGAATAAAGAGAGAG
>JZKD02S1613272.1:335837-349099 GCA_000966675.3 Picea glauca
GGAGGAGAGATATAGAGAAGGAAATTATTTATAAGAACATGTGCACATTATTAGAGCGTGTGTGCGTTCCTAGAGAATGTGCACATTCCTAGAGACTGTGCACACTATTAAGAATGCGCAGGTGTTGTTTTGAATTCAAATTTTTTGAGTGGAATTGATAAGGTGTATGTTGACTTGGTTGGATGAGATTTAGGTTCGGGATGATAAACCTAGTGGTTTGGTCTGCAAATTGATAAAAACCTCCATTTTCGTGAATACCCCTCTATATATATATCTTTGACATTATGTTTCTATAGGATAAAAAATTTAGTTGTTGACGAAACTATAAACATATATAGAGTCGGCTCTGCAAATTTCAAATATATAAATTTTTTTAAATTAATATTGTTTATTATTTTTAATCTTTGTTTTTCACATATATCAAAATTATAGAATACATACCTCTCTTATTTTTGCTACAATTTTTTCTCAGCTTAACCATTTCTCAAATGAGTTATATGCGGCACTAGAGGAGACCGATACCTACGATCTAAAAAAAAAATGTGTTGATCATGTTAAGACCCTCTTAGCCTGCATGAACAAAAAACATTGTAATTTCATGCATATGTTGACTTTGATAATTTAAAAAATATATTAAATTAATATTAAAAATTTCCAAAAAAAACATGGCACAAGAAAAAGAGGTTCTCTACAAGTATACAATTTTTTGGAACGAAATTCCTTCTTTAAGATACTGAACACATGCACGAACAAAGACATATACCTTATATTTTGTTGGAAAAATAAGATACCAATGTTAAAAAAAAACAAATTTGACCTAGTTGTTCACAATGTCTATGAATAAAAGTTGTATATTCAGAAATCTAATTCAATTTCCTACATTTCATCTTCTTACACCATATTCAAAGTCATTGTAAAAGTACCTTGAATAATCCCTCCAAGTTAACATTTTTTTTTTTTCAGGTTTTCATTGCCACTAACACATCATGTGAGACCATCATTATCTTGCACTCACTCATTATGTATATATCAATTTTCATAATGAAAAGAGTCTTGTTCTCCTTACAAAATATCACTTGACTTTAAAGTCAGCACAATTCCACCAAATATATCTATTATGTGGTTAGAAACTTTAAAGCCAATGTTTAACACCTTTGGCCAAAAAATAGTTTTAAATCAATCCAATATATTTGAGACCAAAGGTATAACATACCAAAAAAATATAGTTTCAAATCTCTCCAATATAGTTGAGACCAAAGGTATAACATCCCAAGACTGCATGCAGATTGAGCCACTTTTCCCTGGGACAAATTTTTTCCACTTCAACAAAATAATACAAAATTCATTTTGTTTGAAGTGTCTCTATAATATAATGTGTAATCTCTAGTATAATTCAGATTCACCGTAGACATGAATGGTAAAGTGATCCACCAAACCTTGATGATGAGATTACAAAGTTGAGATATGTGCTCTATAATGCCATCAAGATCTAGATTTTCTTCGTCAATTACAACAATTGTCTATATGTTGTTTAGATCCTCTTCAACATCGTTGAAGCGCTGGAAGAGAAGAAGGAAACTTTATGAAAAATGTGTCGTGTTTGGGTGTGATGATTATTTTTGTTGTGAAGACAAAAATGAAATATCAAATTCATTTTGTTTGAAGTGTTTGTCTTTTGATATGCTTGTGTATGTAACATAATATACTTTCTATTATAATTTGCATTCATTGTTGATAGCAAAGATAGCGATTCACCCACCTTGATGAATTCCAAAAGCCTGAGTTATGTGATCTCGTTGGAACGCTGGAATAGAGAAAGATCGTCCCTTGAAACTGATCTTCGTTTGCAACATTATTTGAAGGCTTAGAGGATCCAACTCCAACCTTATCAAAGGAAAATAATATGAAAGGAAAACAAGTTGCAAGAGAAACATTTTTATTTTCCATTATTGCTCAAGGCTGGAAATTTTGGAGATCAACAATTAATAAATCAAAACTAAGAATGTGACAGTGAAAATGGGACTTCATCATGAATTAGTAGCGATTTTCTCAACCATTTGCATAGTTTGTAGCTAGGTCAAATGGCTAATAAGTAGAAGGCCAAACTGACGTAACAGGAACCTATCCCACCCAATGTCACCACGATGGGGAGGTTCTTTCTCTTTAGGGAGGTTAGGCCCAGGGGAGGCGTCCCCGATAATCTGGATTTTTGGAAAGGAAAAAGTTTAAAAGTCAAAGTAAAGTCCCCCCTTCACAGGTCACCACCAAAACAGATAGTCCCAGCTAAACAACCAATAATGAAGTGTAGGCCCAAAGAAGAACACCTGCCTGGAACAAAGCAACAACAAACCAATATATATGCAAGCTATGATTCAAAGGGTTAATACTTCATAATACTACCTGATATCAATATATAAGCAATTATAAAAATAAATATTGAAGAAATAAATGTTCATTAATACAGCAATGAAATAATCTCACTTCACCAATAAATATCAAGATGATGTAGCAATAAATGTATCCAATCAATCCCTCATTCAATAAATTCTTTAAACACTATCCAATTGCCTAATAAAGGAAATTTTTTGCGTCAAGATGAAATAACCAAGGGTGACGTCAGCCTTTTTAGGGTTAGTAGTTAGTTAGGATTTCAATTTAGCAAAGAGTTTGAGAGTTTGTTTGATCACTTTCACTTCAACACTGGAGGCTTAAGATCAGTGCCTAAGGGTTAATGGAGTCAAAAAGGTGAAGGAAGCACAAGTTGAAGGGGACGATATTTAAAGGACAAGAGGGAAAGGTTTCAAGGTGTTGCTAAAGTAGGGCTTTAAAGACGAAACCCTAGGGGAGAAAGGCTCACTCCAGTGTTGCTAAAGCAAGGCCTTGTGCTCTCTCCTCCTTCCCAGAAAAAAGCTAGCTCAATGAAAATCAAAATCAAGACAAGAGAGTTTTAAGAGGGAGAGTGTTGCTAAGGCAAGGCTCTTTCATCAAAAACTTAAAGTAAATGTCCCTAGGTGTAGATAACCTAGGTCTGGGACGTCCTCTTCCTCTTGAAGTTCAAAGGTACGGCTAGCTTAAGGGAAGAAGAAAGAAGGAGTATATCTATGGCTGGGCTCTCTTCTTCTTCTTCAATGGCTAAAAGGTTTTTCTATCAAGGGACATGAGCCAACGACCTACTTGTTTGTTTGTCCCCTAGGGTTTTGATTTAAAAAAATCTATAAAATAGATGCAAGAAATTAAACTACAACCATTCAATCAAGAAGTTTTGTAGAAAAATACTTACAAATCATCAAGAAAATAACCATGAAAACCCTAGTTGTAAACTTTCCTTCAAGAAAAACACCATAGAATGCCAAAAATCTCCTCCTTAAACAAGTGCGCCTTCCTTAGTTCAGCTAATAACCCTAATAGGGCGCAAAAATCAGACCTCACCAGGAGAGTGAGTGATGTGTTATGTTAAAATGAGGCTAAAACTCCTCAATATATAGTGTATCAATGACCTTAATTAATTTTAGGTCATAAAAAATGGCTGACAAGACCAGAATATTGCTTTTACATTAAATGATAAGTAAAAGCCCTAACTAAGCTATAATAAAGGTAAAATCCCCTTCAAGGGAGGCACTAGCCCCTTTTAGGGTAGATGAGATATCCAGGAGCAAAATGTTAGCCCCCCAAGGGCCTCTCCAACATGCCACACGTGCCACTGTTGCTCAGTCTACCTCCAAAATTGACCATGAAGCTGGATGATGTCATGGTGAGGATGGGGACGTTTTGAGCCTTCCAAGGCCAGCGTTCCATTGAAAAGAGGTCATTCCCCCTAAGCCAGGCTCTGTCAAATTGCCTCTGGTGAAACGTCCTCTTCTTCTCCGGTGCAAAACCTCGGTCAAACATTGTCTTGTCTATGCCCCTATGACGAGTTCTCAGCAACCATCTGATTGGCTCTTCAGCCCCATGGAGGTCTGAACTGATCATCTCCCCATGTGTATAGGTCCAAATGGTACCTGTCCGTCAGGCATGGTCCTGCACATTAAAAACTACGCCCTCCATGGGCTCATCAGTCACCGAGATCATAGCAATGTTAATCATGTTTCATCACCAATATTATCAAACATATGCATAAGACCCTAATACATCAGTCAATAGCTCAAAGAGACTACAAAAACCTACAATACATGACTGGAGAAAAATACAAGATGTCCTATTGGGCTAGTATCCACAAGAAACGGGAATTCTTCAGGAAGGTTTCATCCAAGCCATGTAAATGAGATGATGTGGCTAGGGGATGTCCAGACATGTGGGCAGAGTGAGAGCTAGGGATGCATAATGTTATCTATGGGTGCCTTTGTAGAAGAGAGTTGTACCCGTCATGGATGCAATTTTTCCAAGCCTGTTCTTGCCTTTATTATTTTCTTTTATTTGCTTTTTCTTTTTCTTTTTCTTTTTATTCAAGGGCTAACCAGAGGACACTGCCTTGGCATGGTGACCAGAGCTGAAAGTGTTACCCATAAGTATTTTCACAGAGATGATAAGGCTGGCTCGTGATGAGACCCCCTTTCCCTTGGCCATGCAACCAAAGGTCACTGCCCTGGCATGGTAACGAGATGGTGGCAATGTCATACTATTAGGTACCCATGAACCTAATAGGCTAGCTCGTGATGAGAACCCCTATCCTCTTGACTAGGTCTTGTTTTCTATTTTATAGGTCCCTCTTGTTTCTTGCCAAGAGGTTTTTTATTGCCTTCTCAAGGATCCCTGGGTGAAGCATCTCGAGGTTTTATTTCTTGACTTTTGTCTTTTACCAGTTGCATTTACCTTCTAGGCCTTTAGCCCCTTCTTCCCACGAGATAAGGTGCAACCCTACAAACAGGTCAATCCAATGCCCGGACAAGGGGAATGGGATAAATGAGTGAGAGATAAGATGAAAAAGTGGTGGTATGATGGGAGCGGACGATGTCTCTTTAGAAATCCCTCCGATGGCAAATCCAGACCAATGGGCACAGGCTTTCTAGGATACCCTGTCAATCTCCCAGAGCATGGTGAAGTGGGATAATATAATATCCAAGAAGTTGTCAGAGATAAAAGGAATCGGATGCATATATTTAAAGGTTTTAATGATCAAAAGTGACACATACCATGATACCTGGACCAATTACCTCATGGAGCAAGAGCCTCCTCCAATACAAGACCATGTCAATGGTGATGGATGTTGTTTTTGTTGACAAGACAAATCTGATGAAAGAAGAAAAGGATGGGCCCTCCAGGGCCATGCTCAGGTCAATCCTGCTCTCGGTACTCCATGTCTAGGACCTGTGGGCCTTGAGACATGATCTCCTAGTTATCCCTAGAAATTGAGGATAACATATGGCTCCAACTCGGGGACATGTGCTCGCCATAGAGCACATGAGAACCTCAACATCTCTGGCATAACCTGCAAACCTTCTCAAACTCGATAGGGGCATCAGTAACAAAAGTGGGGTGGTAATTCCACCCCAACATAGATAGACACACACACACACACACACACACACATATATATATATATATATATATATAATGCTGAAAGAAAACAATCAATAATGCAAATGTAAAGCAAAGTACCTACCTTTACCTACTTGTTGGTTGGATATTCGATTTAGTCAAACGACCAGTGTAGACAATCCAGTAATGTCCTGCAATACCTACCCTTGTGCTTCATCATAGACCAAAATAGTGATAAATCAAGTACAAAAATGTCATGAGTTAGAATATATATCATATCATCAGAAATCTCAAAGTCTAACTCATGGAGGCGGGTGGGAGGGATAAAATTCTGCCAAGTCCATCTCTTAGGAAAGTACTCAATCCACTTCAGGAAAAGGTCAAGAAAAGTCCAAGGTTCAGAACACTGAATCAAAAGGTAGGCACACTAGCTACCTAAGACATTCTCATACTGCGAACTCTGGGAATGGATTGACCAAGATCTAGCAGACGACTGGCAAACTATCAAGGGAAAGTCGAAAAACTGAGATAACAAACTTGTAGTCTCCAACCAACTCTTGGAGTCTAGGGTTTGCTTAAGAGGAAACTCAACATTAAAAATATACTCCCCAACTACACCTTTAATGGATAAGAACGGTAAATTAATAACAAGTGGCTAGAGTGAAAAGTCATGAGAAACCTTCTTTAAGCAAACAATGTTCTTACTTGTATCAAAATCTGAGCAGAGTGGTGTTTGGTAATCATATTCATAAAATAAATCCAAATGCTTAGATGAACAATCATCAAAGTCCTCAAGGTATGACCGAAAATTATCAGGAAAACAAGGTACTAGGTCATCGTTGGGTTTTTGGAGAGTATGGGTAAAAACCTCATCTCCTTGTTGCCACTGGTGAAGAGTAATCTGTTGTGATAATTGCAAAGGAAACTCTTGGAAATGAATTTCAATGTAATAGATGGGACCCATATCATAGCCGACTATATCCCACCTACGTCTCCCAACATGTATGAATTCATCAATGTTTTCAACTATGTCATTATTTGTATCATAACATGCAGGTCTTGAAAACTCATTCACCTCCTCCTCATTTCCTTCATCATAAGATAAGACATCATCAAATACTAGAGGAGGGAACTTTACTATTTCTTCTTGTGTAGTAGATTCTAGGACTCGACCATCTTTGGCATGCATTACTGTCCTATCCTTGGTGGTGCAGCGAGGAGAATGCTCTTCATTTGGGGATTCCATTTCTCCATCACTCTCTGAATCATGAAATAAGATATCATCAAAATCCTGAAAAGGAAAGAAACTAACCTTATCGTTTTGTCATTGTGTAGGTGGAGAAGGCTTATGGATCACTTCATCAAGAGGAAGAGGGCATGTTGATACTTCGTTATTGGGCTTCGACTCCTCAACTATTTCTTCAACAATCCTTCGTTGATCTGTGATTTTCTCCCCTTCTTCTTGGAGATCAATCACGAAGCTCTCAAGGGTAAAGAATTTTTCTCCTTTGACAATACTTAAGGTAAAGAGGCATCCTATATCAAGCAAGGAGATCTTTTCCTCAATCACTGCAGCTATATAGTAGGCTTCGTCGAGCGTCCTTCGGGTTCTTTCCTTAAGAGGAGAACTTAGATACCCCAAAAGTGCATTAGTAAAGAGATGGACCAAGTACCTCTCCTTGGGATGATGACTTTCAGGAATCTGATATAGCATGTTCTCAAATTTAATCTAGAAGTATTCGACGGTTTCATCCTCAGTTTTCTTTATACGCTCCAGTTCTTGTAAAAGTAATGGGATGTCTTATTGCTGGATACCCCATTTCTCGAGAAAAAATTTCTCAAATTGCTCCATAGTCTTGATGCTGCCCTCAGGGAGGTTATCATACCATTCTTTGGCATTGTAAAAAAACATTGCAGAGAAAAGTTTCATGACCACGTCTTCAACATAATCATTGACCGGGTAGGATAGGAAGAAATTCCAGAAATTTATCATATGATAGTTATCTCTTTCTCTATCACCACCATAGAATCCAGAAAGCAAAATTATGTATTCAAAAGGCATTTTTTGAGGGTACCCTGGGATGTCACTCATGTCTAAAGGCTTGTAATTCCCTGGATACCATTGTGAATTCATTGTTGGCTTTGTCATCAATGGAGTCGCCAGATATTTTTCTTGAAACTATCAAAAGAAAAGGGAAAACACCCCAGTGGAGTCGCTAGGTAAGCTTGTAAGATAAGGTATCTGGGGCAAGGCTTGCCGAAAAGATGTGTCACTTGAGGAGAATTTCTCAGTGTTCCCCGACAATGGCGCCAAAATGTTATCGCACAGTTTGTAGCTAGGTCAAATGGCTAAGAAGTAGAAGGCCAAATTGGCGTAACAGGAACCTATCCCACCCAATGTCACCACGATGGGGAGGTTCTTTCTCTTTAGGGAGGTTAGGCCCAGGGGAGATGTCCCCAATAACCTAGAGTTTTGAAGAGGCAAAAGTTTAAAAGTCAAATTAAATTTCCCCCTTCACAGGTCACCACCAAAACAGATAGTCTCGGCTAAAAAACCAATAATGAAGTGTAGGCCCAAAGAAGAACACCTGCCCGGAACAAAGCAACAACAAACCAATATATATGCAAGCTATGATTCAATGGGTTAGTACTTCATAAGACTATCTGATATCAATATATAAGCAATTATAACAATAAATATTGATGAAGTCAATGTTTATTAATACAGCAATGAAATAATATCACTTCACCAATAAATATCAAGATGATGAAGCAATAAATGTATCCAATCAATCCCTCATTCAATAAATTCTTTAAACACCATCCAATTGCCTAATAAGGGAAAGTTGTTGCGTCAAGATGAAATAACCAAGGGTGACATCATCCTTTTTAGGGTTAGTAGTTAATTAGGGTTTCAATTTAGCAAAGATTTTGAGAGTTTGTTTGATCATTTTCACTTCAACGTTGGAGGCTTAAGATCAGTGCCTAAGGGTTAATGGAGTCAAAAAGGTGAAGGACGCACAAGTTGAAGGGGACGAGATTTAAAGGACAAGAGGGAAAGGTTTCAAGGTGTTTCTAAAGTATGGCCTTAAAGACAGAACCCTAGGGGAGAGAGGCTCACTACGTTGTTGCTAAATAAAGGCCTCGTGCTCTCTCCTCCTTCCCGACAAACAGCTAGCTCAATGAAAAGAAAAATCAAAACAAGACAGTTTTAAGAGGGACAGTGTTGCTAAGGCAAGGCTCTTTCATCAAACCCTAAAAGAAAACGACCCTAGGTGTAGATAACCTAGGCCTGGGACCTCCTCTTCCTCTTGAAGTTCAAAGGTATGGCTAGCTTAAGGGAAGAACAAAGAAGGAGTGTAGCTATGGCTGGGCTCTCTTCTTCTTCTTCAATGGCTAAAAGGTTTTTCTATCAGGGGACATGAGACAACGACCTACTTGTGTGTATGTCCCCTAGAGTTTTGATTCAGCAAAATTTATAAAATAGATGCAAGAAATTAAACTACAACCATTCAATCAAGAAGTTTTGCAGAAAAATACTTACAAATCATCAAGAAAATAACCATCCAAACCCTAGTTGTAAACCTTCCTTCAAGAAAAACACCATAGAATGCCAAAAATTTCCTCCTTAAACAGGTGTTCCTTCCTTAGTTCATCCAATAACCCTAATAGGGCACAAAAATAAGACCTCACTAGGAGAGTGAGTGATGTGTTATTTCAAAATGAGGCTAGAAATCCTCAATATATAGTGTATCAATGACCTTAATTAATTTTAGGTCATAAAAAATGGCCGACAAGACCAGAATATTGTTTTTACATTAAATGCTAAGTAAAATCCCTAACTGAGCTGTAATAAAGGTAAAATCCCCTTCAAGGGAGGCGCTAGCCCCTTTTAGGGCAGATGAGACATCCAGGAGAAAAACGTTAGCCCCCCAGGGGCCTCTCCAACATGCCACACGTGCCACTGCTACCCAGTTTTCCTCCAAAATTGACCATGAAGCTGGATGACGTCATGGTGAGGATGGGGAAGTTTTGAGCCTTCCAAGGCTAGCATTCCATTAAAAATGGGTCATTCACTCTAGGTCGGGCTCTGCCAAAATGCCTTTGGTGAAACGTCCTCTTCTTCTCCAGTGAAAAACCTTGTTCAAACACTGTCCTGTCTTTGCCCCTCTGACGAGGTCTCAGCAACCATCTGATGGGATTTTTATCCCCATGGACGTCCGAACTGAACATCTCCCCATGTGTACCGGTCCAAATGGTACCTGTTCGTCGAGCATGGTCCTACACATTAAAAACTACGCCCTCCATGGGCTCATCAGTCACTAGGATCATAGCAATGTTAATCACGTTTCATCATCAATATTATCAAACATATGCATAAGACCCTAATACATCAATCAATAGCTCAAAGAGACTACAAAAACCTACAATACATGACTAGAGAAAAAGACATGACATCCTATTGGGCTATTATCCACAAGAAATGGGAAGTCTTTAGGAAGGTTTCATCCAAGCCATATAAATGAGATGATGTGGCTAGGGGATGTCCAGACATGTGGGCAGAGTGAGAGCTAGGGATGCATAATGTTATCTATGGGTGCCTTTGTAGAAGGCGAGTTGTACCCATCATGGATGTAATTTTTCCAAGCCTGTTCTTGCCTTTATTATTTTCTTTTATTTGTTTTTTCTTTTTCTTTTTCTTTTTATTCAAGGGATAACCAGAGGACACTGCCTTGGCATGGTGACCAGAGCTGAAAATGTTACCCACAAGTACTTTCACAGAGATGATAAAGCTGGCTCATGATGAGACCCCCTTTCCCTTGGCCATGCAACCAAAGTTCACTGCCCTGGCGTGGTAACCAGATGGTGGAAATGTCATATTGTTAGGTACCCATGAACCTAATATGTTGGCTCATGATGAGACCCCCTATCCTCTTGACTAGGTCTTGTTTGTTATTTTCTAGGTCCCTCTTGTTTCTTGTTGAGAGGTTTTTTATTGCCTTCTCGGGGATCCCTGGGTGAAGCATCTCGAGCTTTTATTTCTTGGCTTTTGTCTTTTACCAACTGTGTTTACCTTCTGGGCCTTTAGCCCCTTCTTCCAACGAGATAAGGTGCAACCCTACAAACAGGTCAATCCAATGCCCAAACAAGGGGAATGGGATAAATGAGCAGGAGATAAGATGAAAAAGTGGTGGTATGATGGGAGAAGACGATGGCTCTTTAGAAATTCCCCCAGTGGCAAACCTATACCTATTGGCACATGCTTGCTAGGATACCCTGTCAATCTTCCAGAGCATGGTCAAGTGGGCTAATGTAATATCCAAGCAGTTGTCAGAGATAAAAGGAATCAGATGCATATATTTAAAGGTTTTAATGATCAAAAGTGACACATACCATGATACCTGGACCAATTACCTCATGGAGCAAGAGCCTCCTCCTATACAAGACCAAGCCGATGGTGATGGATGTTGATACTGCTGACAAGAAAAATCTAATGAAAGAATAAAAGGATGGGCCCTCCAGGGCCATGCTTAGGTCAATCCTA
This sequence comes from Picea glauca, assembly GCA_000966675.3. Taxonomy (NCBI): domain Eukaryota; kingdom Viridiplantae; phylum Streptophyta; class Pinopsida; order Pinales; family Pinaceae; genus Picea; species Picea glauca. The sequence continues at coordinate 346,858 of JZKD02S1613272.1, forward strand.
CTCTCAGTACTCCATGTCTAGGAATCGTGGTCCTCGAGACATGATCTCCTAGTTATCCCTAGAAATCGGGGATAACAAACCCAACACTAGTAGCACTTTTGGTTACCACAAATCAATATTGTTGTTTCCCATTGCCCTAGTGACCAATCTCTTTACTAAGAGGCATGAACACTTTCCATCAAAATCAAGATTTTATTTTCTAAGGATGAGATGAAATTCAGTTGAATACTTTTACATCAACATCAAGATTCTATGTGTAAGGATAAGATCAAAGTTCAATACTTTTAAATTTTAATTATTTAAATAATGCAATATATTTTTTTGTTTACAATATTCTTTCATCATGGAAATTAACGGTGAGAACATAGTGTAGCAATTTAGTTGAAGGTGGATATGGACATCATTCCAATGTGCAGGTGTGTATATTTGTTTTCTTTTCAATATATATTTTTGTTGGAGGAAAAAGTTTATAATAATTATGGTTATCGGTTTAATAATTTCTTAGAATATATTTACATGTGCAGTTTTAAATGTATATTTTAAACTTGTACAATATTTTACTACAAATAGATTTTCAATAAAAGAACAGAAAAGATACAATGGAAAATACACACATTCACAGAGACTTTCCCCTAGAAACTCAAACCAGGAAAACCAACATATTCTATATTCATTCATTATGATACATTATTTACAATACTATATACATATCGGAGCCAACATAATCTAAAAACTTAACCTAATGACCTGGATTAGTCAACAACCCTAATTTATTAACCGGAAATAGAAAACCATCGGCAAAACCTGTGTGCCAAAAAATCGTCCAACAATGGACACAAAAATCGAGGCAACACGAAAAACGAGGAAAAAATGTGACACATTTCCAGAGGAAAAACAAAATTCTCAGGGGCACTTCCCCTGAACCCCCGTGCAAGGGGGCTATCTCCCCCCTCAAACCCCCCCATGTGCCTGACAAAGAATATAATGCATAACCAAGGGAAAACATTAAATGTTTATATATTATTGTGAAATATTAAGTAAGATTAAAATTAGAAAACTAGAATATATGTAATACCTACAATCATACATAAGATGACCGAGTGAGCAATGGCAGGAGGCACAGGCTAGGGTTTGAAGGGTTTCTAACTGGATTTTGGCAATTGTGCAGGTGGAGTATGAGGTATGTTGACATATCTTTGATGGGGGTAGCATTGAAAGCAATGGAAGTAATCCATGACCCATTTGTTGTTGACGGTGAGATGGAGTTGGTAAGGGAGAAATATTTTAAAGAGGTGTTGACAGGAATGTCCAAATAGACCCTGGAAACCCAAGAAATGGGGGGCAGGTACGAACCAACAGCGAAGTGATAGAGTTGACAATTAGGAATCCGAAAATCTATGCACTAGCCACAGACTAAAAAATGGATGTGGAACTATAGACAATACATGAAACACCATGTAGTGATCGACAAGTTTATGGGCATGAAATCTGCGCTCTGGACACAGACTAAGAAATGGATGCGGGACTATAGGTGATACATGAAACACCATGCGGTGATCGACAAGTTTATGGGCATATGGCTCTCAGAAAAAACACTAATGGGGTGGGTGAGTATTGGGTGGAAGGTGAAAGGAGAGATGGATCTAAAATTGGGTTCAATTTTAATTCTGATGATTACAAGTCTATTTGTGAAGAAAGTTGGCAAACCTATTGTATATCTTGTAGTGTGTGTAGATGATCTATTGCTAATAGGGAACAATGAAAGTTATATTACATCCATAAAGAAATAATTGAATATAAAGGATTTGAGATGACAAATTTGGGACATCCTCACTACTTGAGCATTGAAGTGGCTCAAAATCCAAAGTACATATTCATCTCTCAAAAGAAGTACATTGGAGAATTGTCACAAAATGTCTAGACATGTGGAAGTAGTCCAAAGTCTTCTATGTTAGTAATTTACTTTAATTAAAGGAATTATTAAACTAAAGTGTTGTTATTAATTAATTGAGTTTAATTCAATGAAATCCTAAAGTTATTAGAATTATTGAATTAAATCTTAGCCATTGATCTCAAGTGAGATGATATTTAATCTCAACCTGTTAAGCCCTAATATTGGCTCATTAACCCTTAATTGGGGCATATTAGATTAGTAATGTTATTTTATTTATGTTGGCTTTAGACCATTAGTTGTAATTATACCTCCTAGTCTCCTATATATACCAAGGAGACATTTTCATTT
>JZKD02S1613272.1:360456-391307 GCA_000966675.3 Picea glauca
GAGAGAGAGAGAGAGAGAGAGAGAGAGAGAGAGAGAGAAGTGGACCAGGAACCTCAAACACCACACATTACATAAAATATGGAAAATGATAAAATCCTCACATCCATCACAGTTTAATGAAAATTCTGATCAAATTCGAAATAAAAAGAAATGGCCCAATAGCACAAGAGAACTTTGAAAGAGTACTACTTATTGAGATCAAAAGAAGATTTTGATAGATCAACTTCAAATATCTTATACTCAAAACTCAGAGTTATAAAGCACAATCAAAACTGATCCCGACATAGTTCTCTGGAATTTTTCAAAAATAATAATGTATATTACAATGCTTGAAATTTAAATGTGTTTGTTCATTAGTGGACCGGGATTGGGGCTTTCGTGGACCATAAAAATATTTACAAGAAATAAGTTGAAGGAAAGAACATGGATAAGAGTGTGAACATCAGGGTCTGGAAAGAAGACAAAGAGGAAATTATTAGAATTTGGTTATACATTTCTAATGAAAGAATAAATATAACTGGATGAACTCTGATAAAGAAGAAGGTATGTAATCAATATGGACTTACTATGATGGAATCTCTCTCTTTCATTTGCTTGTTGATGTGCCTTTTAAATCTTTTCTTGTTGTGGTTAAGTGGTCGGTTGTACCTGCTTCAGTTGGAATTTGAAAATTATGGATAATAGACTTGTTTAACCATTCTTGAATGTATTCTCTTAAGGGAGTAACAGTCACTTCTTGGTTAAGTTTGATATTAAACAATTCACCCTTAATTTCTCTATGGTCAATAGATAAATTTTGCAATGTATTTTCAATGTCTTCATTTTTATTTGTGTATTCAACAAGCTAATGATCAATGTCATCATATGTATACTCAATCATGCTATCAAATTTTCCGACCGACGTTTTCTTTAAATTTTCAACTTGTTCTTCAAATTGATGTCTAGTCATAAGCATTGAACTTGATATTAAATTATGATCTAAAACTTCAATATTAGTACCTGCAATATCCAAACTTATGATCTTCGAGTATGCTTCAGTCTTTTTCCGTGACAATTCATTTAATTGATTTAACAACCCATTTAATGTATTAATTATTTCAATCCAAAATGTCTTTAATTGTTTTATACGACTATGGGAAGAAAAATTTTCATGTTTTCTCCTTTGATCTGTCATTGCCGAGACTTTTGCTACAAACATAGAAACTCCATCTGTGAGAAATCCTTCATCATTCTTCAAATGTTCATTTTAATATTCTTGAGTGTTCTAAATTTTGAGGCCAAGAGAAGCAAATATTTTTGTTAAGTCCCATAATTCTAAAATAAGCGACATTCTTTTCTTTATATTCTCTTCAACAAAATGTTGGGTGGCAATGATTAAAATTGAAATTCCTTTCACCCTTAGACTTGATTATGGAGTTCCTTGAAGGATTATATCAAGTTGTATCATGGAAAATGGGGTAGCCAATATAGGTGGAGGCATGAGAGTTGCTTCCAATTCTTTGAATCTCTTCTTTAGCCTAAGATTCTCTTCTTCCATATTAATTATTGAAACATCCAATGCATCCCCTGTGACCTTATGAATTGAAGTAAATTTTGATGGCAACATATTCTTAGTATCAATGGTAGACCATGAATTTCCCCTTTTACTCTTTGAGTTTATTTCAAAAATCAATTTCTTTGAAGACTTATCAAATAAGGCATTTTGTACAGAAAAGGTTTCTTCGTCAGAGAAGACTTCATCTTGAACAACTAATGCAACACACTGTACATTTCCTTGGGCACATTCTTCTTCATCCAGAAACTGGATATTTTCAATATCAACATCTAATTCCATACCATCAAGCAAGATATCATTTTCAGGTGCATTTTGTTCTTATACCTCTTGTTGAGAATTAATTCTTTTCCTTTTCACTTTTAATTTATGGGGGTTTTCCAAACTTCATTGAGGAGGGTTTCTTTCTTCATCATAACTTGAATTATTATTTAGGGGTTTTCTTTGTTGGGTCATTGCAGACTGAGAATTTATTTTATGAAAAACACTTATGTGAGAGACAACGGATGACTAAGCATTTCTTTTACTTGAGAGTTTCCCTCTTTGCTTATAATTTTCTATAGTTCTCACAATAGTTTCTATGTCATTGGAATTTTTATCAATACTTTGAACAGGAGGGTCATGACTATCCTTCCTCTCCAAGAATGAGTGTATTGACTAATATGGGACTAAGTCCAACTAATATCATGTGATTATAAAAATCATGGTTAGGGTCAAACCCTTTTTTTTCTTCTGCAAATTTCAAATTAAACTGGTCAAAATAAGCGGTATATTCATCAATCTTGCAAATTCCTCTCAAAAAAAATTCTCCAACTTTCCAAGGCAGAGGAATAAATTGTTTTTTCCTCTTTCAATAAAAGACATGAAACCAGAACTTGTAATGTCTTGCCACCTCTATAATGAATGATTTGTCTGACACATAGTAAGGGAGAAATATAGTCTTTTCATGAGAATAGAAAATCCTAATGATGTTGTAATTATCCATTTTTTCTAGAACTCCCTTTGTATTCAAAAAGGTCGATACTTCCAATGAAAGACTGGAAGTATCTTCTTGAAAGAGTAATTTCTTAAATTCAGACACAAAATCATTGTAAACTTCATAAAAATAATGGATAACTTTCTATCTCCATAGATCTTGATACCACATGGTCACGGCGTTGACCTTTGAATTTATCCTTTTTCCGACATTCAAACCTTTAAAAATATGACAGCATGTGATAGCAAATATTAGATAGGATGCCATATAGAAATTTTTCTCATTTTTAAAATTCATTAATCGTGCAGTAATCTCATTGGATATGATCTTCATCCAGTCGAAGACAACATTCTCATGAACTATGAAATGAAAGATATATAGGGCCAGCCAGGGAATAGTTGTTGTAGAATCTTGACCAGTAACTCTTGTAAACGACCAAGAAATTTCCTTTAAAGAACTAACCTGAATTTTGGATAAGTCTTTTAGCATTGCAGTGGGGTCTTTTAGATATTCTTGCAAGAGCTCAATTCCATTTTTTTTCCCTTTAAGGAAATTTCTAGCCTCTTCTCCTTTGTATACTAAGTTCGGCTCTGGTAATTTTAACATTTTCTTGAAGACTAAAGGTGCCAATGAAACTAGGGAGGCACTGTGTAATGGAATAGTTCTTCTGTTTTGGACAAATTTATCAATGCACCAGGTAACAATATATTTTCACTCGAAAACCTCAGGGATGCAACCAGCAAAAACTATTCTTGATGTCCAAACCTTATTATTATCTTTATGTGGCAATGTTGAATAGTACCAATATGCTCTCGACTAGTGGTAATTGTGATATTCTTTGGCAAATAAATTCAAAGTATCCCCACAGAATTGTTTTTTTCTCTCATCCATCTTCAACAAGTTGACAGACTTCTTCGTAATACTGCTTATAGCAGTGAAATAATCCTTAAGTTAGATTTTTTATGAAAGAATTAACTTGAAATGAATGTGATTTTCCTCAATAAAAACATCATTAATAACGGCCTTTTCGGAAATCAATTTAGCAGTTGAGTGTGTAGAAATAGCATTTAATATGACTCCAGAAATGTAAAGAAAAGGGACATGTCATGGTCGGGAGTCGGAGTGGAAGAATTTAAATGAACAATGTAAGTCTGCGAGTTCGTCGTGGATTAAAATGGCTAAGTATTGAGACATGTTGGACACAATTGTGAAAGATATAAAGGCATCAAATATGATTCCATGAGTCTATGAATGAAAAATAAACTAAGTATTGATGATGGGTCAAAAGAAGAAAAGAAGACAGACCATGAGTCTACAAGTCCTCCAACCCGTGATTATGACAAAAATGACTAAGTATGGTAGAAAGCATGGATTATGGAGAGGGGAAAGGAAAGTATAAGATATATGACATGGAAATTTCAAGGGAAGGAAATAGGCTTAAAAGAAAAATAAGTGCAGGAAAAGAAGAAAGAAGGAAAGACATATGGGGTTTAACACATAGTCATCATCCTCCTTTTCTATGTTGATGATATTGTTCTTATGGTGGAGAGTCCCTATGACTGAAGTAAGCAACTAATAACCCTCAAGGATTTCTACTCTAGCATTGGCATGATTGTGAACACTGAAAAAACAAAGGTTATGATAATCAAATCCAAAAGGATCACTTATGATACTTTTTTTTATGACAACAATAGCTTGGAGGAAGTTCCTTCATACAAGTATCTTGGAATCAATATCCACCACAAGCTCAATTGAATCTATAGCGTTGAAAAAAGGATAAATGGAGAGTGGAAATCTTATTATGCTCGAAAATAATTGTAAAGCAAACGACCTTTAGCTTTGGGATAAAAAAAAAATCCTCTTTCACAGTCTCGTCACTTTGGTTATCTTATATGGATGTGAAGTGTGGGGTTGCAGTATATCTAGAGAATCCTGGAAAAAGATAGAACAAATCCAAAAGAAATTTATAACTTAAAAACTAAAAATTAAGAGAAATACACTCTATCATATCCTCCTCATAGAAGGAAGCCTTCCCCCCATTGAGAGGATTGTTATGATTAGGTACCTAACGCACAAGAACAAGATAAACAAAATGCATGACAATAGGCTCCCCAAAATTGCTTCAAACTCTAGCCAAAACCACCAACGACTCAAGCAAGGATGGCATCAATATGTCAATTCTTAGCTAAATCATTGGGGAATACAAGAAGAAGCTATCATGTAGAATATCGATAATATTAAAATATTATCACTTATAAATTTAAGGAGAATATGTGTTGTGATAAAGAATTAATGGATAAAAGAAAATTAAGATACTACAAGGAGGTGGTCAATCATAATTTAGAAGATCAAAATTTTCTCTTTGTTTTGAAAAGTGCAAAGAAGAAAATCAATATTGATAAAATAAGAACAAACTCTCCCGAGCTATATAATGAAACTGGGTGTTGGACAACTCCCAAAACACCGAGGGATGAGAGAATATGTCACCTTTGTGACACTAAGTGAGTAGAAGATGAAAAACACTTCCTCTTAAATTGTCGTGCCTATTCCCATATTAAATCCCAATTTAAAAATATTTTCCACATTACCGACCTTCCTAACCTCCTAAGTCATCAAAACTATGGTGATCTTGTAACGTTTCTCTCAATCCTTTTTAAACATAAAAATACAATTTTAAAGAAATTGAAGTAATATCTTGCCTTCTTAAGGTCCAATAGACCAATTAGTCTCAGTGGACATTAATCGTCATCATCCATCATTCATATATATATATATATATATATATACCTTTATCATTTATTAATTAATGACCATTTATAATAAAAAAATTACATCAACACCAAAAATATCAACACAAACTAGATTTAAACATAATTCTTTTGTTAGCATTATTTTTAAATAAAAATAAACATTAATGTATTTTTCTTGTATGTATTAATAATAAAAAACATCAACGTGGTTGAGATTTATGCATTTTTTTTTATAATGGACATTTATTTTTTAACAAGTGTTGCATGGTAGCGTAGTCCCTGCCAGGTTGGAATGGGAATAAATGTGATCGAGTACAGACACGTGGGTAGGAAGTTGAAGTACATGTGGTTTCCATGCAGAATATAGTATTCCCGAATTAGTTTTTTCCCTAAATTTATAGAAAATAATTAACATTTAAAAGGTCATTGGACACAAAATTTAGCATTCTCGAAGTAGTTTTCTACATACATTCATGGACAAAAACACCAAAAAATAGTTGGCTCATGGGTTCTCGGGCTAGCGGGTTGAAAAATGGGCTTCTGTTGTTCTGTCTCCTACAAATAGCACCCAAAGTTCCGGGACATACAAATTGACAATCAGACTTGTGGAATATTTGAAATTTAAGGGCCTGTGTTTGTTACATAGGTTCGTGAAGAAAAGCACAAAATTAGTTTTCTTTAAAAGAAGGGCTCTTGAACACAAGAAATTGAAATTTATCAAATTATAGGTTCCTTGACAGCATAAATTATCCATACCAAATATGTAATTTGATTAAGTAGATATATAGAGCATGGACAAGACCCTCATTTCGGGTTCTCGGGCTGGCGGGCTAAATATTGGGCTTATGTTGTTATGTTCCCTACAAATAACACCGAGAGTTCCACGATATACAAATTGACAATCGGACTTGCAGACTATTTGAATTTTTGGGTCGCAGGTTCTCGGGTTGGTAGGCTGAAAATTGGGCTTTTGTTGTTCCGTGGCCTACAAATAGCACCCAAATTTCATGGACAAAAACACCAAAAAAATAGTTGGATCGCGAGTTCTCGGGTACATACCAAATATTTAATTTGATTAAGTAGATATATAGAGCATGGATAGAACCCTCATTCTGGGTTCTCGGGATGGCAGGCTAAAAATTGGGCTTCTGTAGTTCTGTGCCCTACAAATAGCATGAATATTTCCACGATATACAAATTGACAATTGGACTTGCGGACTATTTGAATATTTGGATCGCGAGTTCTCGGGTTGGGGGGCTAAAAATTGGGCTTCTATTGTTCTATGCCCTACAAATAGCACCCAGAGTTCGTGGACAAAAACACCTAAAAAATAGTTTGATCGTAGGTTCTCGGGTTGGGCGTTTGAAAAATGGGCTTCTGTTGTTTTGTGCCCTACAAATAGCACCGAAGGTTCCGTCATATACAAATTGACAATCGGATTTACATACTATTTCAATTTTTGGATCGCGGGTTCTCGGGAGGGCGGGTTGAAAATTGGGCTTGTGTTATTCTGTGCCCTACAAATAGCACCCAGAGTTCCGGGACATCCAAATTGACAATCGGACTTTTGGACTATTTGAAATTTAAGGGCCTACGTCTGTTGCATAGGTTCATAGACAAAAGCACAAAATTAGTTTTCTTTAAAACAAGGGCTCCTAGACACAAGAAATTGAAATTTATCAAATTATAGGTTCCTGGATGGCATAAACTATACATACCAAATATGTAATTTGATTAAGTAGATATATAGAGCATGGACGGAAGCCTCATTCTGGGTTCTCGGGCTAGCGGGATGAATATTGGGTTGTTGTTGTTATGTTCCCTACAAATAACAACGAGAGTTCCGCGATATACAAATTGACAATCGGACTTGCGGACTATTTGAATTTTTGGATCACGGGTTCTCAGGCTATCAGGCTGAAAATTTGGCTTCTGTTGTTCCGTGCCCTACAAATAGCACCCAGAGTTCATGGACAAAAACACCCAAAAAATAGTTGGATCGCGGGTTCTCAGGTACATACCAAATAAGTAATTTGCTTAAGTAGATATATAGAGCATGGACGGAACCCTCATTCTGGGTTCTCGGGCTGGCGGGCTGAAAATTGGGCTTCTATAGTTCTATGCCCTACAAATAACACGAAGAGTTTCGTGACATAAAAATTGACAATTGGACTTGCAGACTATTTGAATATTTGGATCGCGGGTTCTCAGGCTGGCGGGCTGAAAATTGGGCTTCTGTTGTTATGTTCCCTACAAATAGCACCCAGAGTTCGTGGACAAAAACACCAAAAAAATAGTTGGATCGCGGGTTGTCGGGTTGGGGGCTGAAAAATGGGTTTCTGTTGTTCTATGCCCTACAAATAGCACTGAGAGATATGTGATATACAAATTGACAATCGGACTTGCAAACTATTTGAATTTTTGGATCGCGGGTTCTCGGGCTGGCGGGTTGAAAATTGGGCTTGTGTTGTTTTGTTCCCTACAAATAGCGCCCAGAGTTCCGCGATATACAAATTGACAATCGAACTTGCGTACTATTTGAAACTTAAGGGCATGCATCTTTTACATAGGGTCATGGACAAAAGCACAAAAAAACTAGCATTCCTGATTTAGTTTTCTTTAAAACAAGGGCTCCTGGACACAAGAAATTGAAATTTATCAAATTATAGGTTCCTCGAGAGCATACATTATACATAGCAAATATGTAATTTGATTAAGTAGATATATAGAGCATGCATGGAACCCTCATTCCGGGTTCTCAGGCTGGTAAGCTCAAAATTGGGCTTTTGTTGTTTCGTGCTCTACAAATAGCACCAAGAGTTTCGTGATATAGAAATTGACAATGGGACGTGCAGACTATTTGAATTTTAAAGGGATCGTGTCCAAAAAATTTAGTACTCCTGAATTAGTTTTTCTTACATACGTTTTACATACACTGGTGGAAAAAAACACACAAAAAATAGTTTTGACATCTGTTACATAGGCTGGTGGACAAAAGTATAAAAAAAATAGCATTCTCGAATTAGTTTCTTTAAAATAGGTTCTCCTGGACACAAGAAATTGAAATCTATCAAATTATAGGTTCCTTGACAGCATAAATTATACATATCAAATATGTAATTTTATAAAGTAGATATTTACTTTTATACATACTAAATATGTACTTTTATAAAGTATGGGGATGATATTTTATAGAGCATGCACGAAGCCCTCATTCGATACTTAAGCATTTTTTGGATCGTGGGTTCTCGGGTTGGCGGGCTGAAAATTGGGCCTTTGTTGTTCCATGGCCTATAAAGAGCACCCATAGTTCCATTTTATACAAAATGACAAGCGGACTTGCAAACTATTAGAATTTTAAGGGCCTTTGTGGCAAGCAGTATGAAGGACAGGTGGTAAAGATGCAAGAAATGATAATTTTGAAAATGACTAGGCAGGAGAAAAATGAAAAGAATTAGCATTCCCAAATTAGGTTTAGCCATTTTTTGGATCGCGGGTTCTCAGGCTGGGGAGCTAAAAATTGGGCTTTTGTTGTTTCGTGCCCTACAAATAGCACCCAGAGTTCCGCAATTTACAAATTGACAGTCGGATTTGCGGACTATTTGAATTTTAAGGGCCTACGTCTGTTACATAGGTTCGTGGACAAAATCACAAAAAAACTAGCATTCCCGAATTAGTTTTCTTTAAAATAAGGGATCCTAGACACAAGAAATTGAAATTTATCAAATTATACATACCAAATATGTAATTTGACTAGCTAGATATATAGAGCATGCACAAAACCCTCATTCCATACTTAGCTAGTTTTTGGATTGCGGGTTCTCGGGCTGGGGACCTGATAATTGGGCTTATGTTGTTCCATGCCCTACAAAAAGCACCGAGAGTTCCACGATATACAAATTGACAATCAGACTTGCAGACTATTTGAATTTTAAGGGGCTCGTGTCGAAAAAATTTAGCATTCGCGAATTAGTTTTCTATACATACGTTTTACATATGATGGTGGACAAAAGCACAAAAAAATAGTGCAAACGTCTGTTACATAGCGTGGTGGACAAAAGGACCAAAAAAATAGCATTCCTGAATTAGTTTTCTATAAAACAGGGGCTCCTGGACACAAGAAATTGAAATTTATTAAAGTATAGGTTCCTGCACAGCATAAATTATACATACCAAATACGTAATTATATAAAGTAGATATTTACTTATATACATAGGAAATATGTACTTTTATAAAGTATGGGGATGAGATTTCCATGGGCCTCTATTGTTCCATGGCCTACAAAGAGCAGCCAGAGTTCTGTGTTACATTTATATAAAATAATAATAAAACGTGTTACATATTCGTGGAAATTTAAACAAACATGTGTGTGTGTGTGTGTGTATGTGTGTGTGTGTGTGTGTGTGAAATATGATATCGTCTTCACATTCAGCATAGCTGAAGATAAAAATCTAGGAACACATAAATATATAAGGAGACAAAAGAATAGTTTTATTTGGAATATATGAAAAAAATAACTGTTTGTTACATATTCGTGGAAATGTAAATGCATTTGTCATATAGACTGGGATTGGAGCTCCCGCGGACCATAAGAAAAATATGTACAAGAAATAGGAGTGTGGAAAGTAATACATGAAAAGTAGAAATGGGAAGATATCAGTTTTTGGCTATAGATTTGTATTCAGAGAAGGTGGAATAACTGGATTGATAAAGAAAGGACTACCAGTATACACTTACAGGCATGGTACATATAAGTAATTTTGGTATTTGCTTGCTTCAATAACTGGATTGATAAACAAAGAATTTATACCGATGTTCCATATAAGTAATTTTGCTATTTGCTTGCTGATGGATTTCCCTATTGGATTTCGTCGGTGACCCACTTCAAGTTCTCTTCAATATAGCTTCTCAAGGGGGTGACGTTGATGTCATTCCGGATTTTAATGCTGAAAAGTTCATTTTCTAAATCGATTAGGTCAATAGAAAGATTACACAGAGCTTGATGAATGTCTCCATTCTGTACCAAATACCAGACTAGCCAATTGTCCACGTCTTGTTCATGATGTTCAATAATCCTGTAAAAAAATTCTAATGACAAGGCCTTAAAATTATCAACTTATTTATCAAAAGATTTCTTGGTTAACGCCAGCGAATTGACGATTAAGCTGGGGTCCTAGAAGTCGTTTGTCCTTCCGGATAACTCTATTTTGGTGAGCCTTGTGAATAATGTTTCTTTCTTTGATATTTCTTGCTCACATGATTGGATGATGAGATACATGCTCTTCACCTTCTCTTTCCAGCATGCTTCTAATTGAGTGAGCCATTTTTTAGATGAGAGATCATGTTGTCTTCTTGTCATGTCTGACATGTTGTTGACATGAAAGGAAAAATGGATGACCGTGTGCACATAGAAAGTTTCTTCATTCTTTAAATCTATCTGTAGAAGTTGGAGCAAGTTATGTGCCCATCTTCCCAGGGAATCCATATTCTGTGATGTTTCCCAGGCCTTAGTAATCAGCTCCCTTCTTTTGCTGATATTTTTCTCCACATACCCTCTACAGGATGCGAGGAAGCTGGACGATCCTTTTAGATTTGTTGCAGGGGTGCAGGTAGTCACAGGCATGGCTATTTCCAAAGGATTGCCAAGCAATGGCATAGGAAACAAAGCTTCCTCTAATTCCTTAATCCGGTTCTTTAGTTTGGCATTCTCGACTTCAATGACTCCAACCGAATCATGAGGAGCATCTCCAATTGCCATGTGAAGCTGAGAGATTTTGGATGCCTGCATATTGGCAAGGTCAAGTTCTGAACGATGTTTTCTTTTCTTATTTTTTACATCTCTTTTTTCAATGATTATTTTTTTTTATTTGTTTTCAAAAACAGCACTCTGGAACATGAAGCATTCATCTTCATCAAAAATTTTGGTATCAACTATGTCCATTGGGTAGACATGTTGAGTTGCGTCTCTGGGTTGATCAAGGTTGCAGAATATGCTATCCAGATCAACGTCAAGATCCATGTTTTCACTCTAAATTTTGGGCTACTCCGCCTCCCCTACAATTATTTTTCCCTTCTTCTGCACGGGAAGCTCGTGAGGAAGATGTTCACCGTATCTCTACAAAATTGTTGTGGAGTTGCTTCCATTAGTTTATGAAAACTTTGGTTTGCTCCAGACGCAGCTTGAAATGAAGAAATGGAGGGGACAATATAAACCCCCAGAAACGTTGGTTCAGTGCATGAGAATGGAAAATATCCTCATTAATGAATATATCTATGCGTGTTGTATGGTGACCTGTTAGAAGTAAATATTAATTATTGCATACTTAGAAGTGCAAAGGTGGCGGTTACGGTGAAGAACATTTAAGGATTTGAGGTTTCGTGAAGGAACCAAGCTGACGGCGTGTGAATGACATTCCATGGTATTTGAAATTAAGACTAGGAATGGATAACAAAAGCCTCCGCAAATATTTCATTAATGGCAAAACTTCTTGAGCCTTGCGTGCATCAATGACAGCTTAGATGGTGCCTGCAGGATGACCTATTAGCAATACAGATTTAGAAACAAGACACACACACACACACATATATATATAAACATTATTTCTTATTATGGACACGTGCGAAGGTGACGGGAACGAGGAAGAGAAAGCAAGGAAGGAATCACCAAGTTTGAAACTGTATGGTGAAACTAGTGAGTTTCTAATGGTGAAACTACATAAGTCGGAATTGTTGACTGCAAAACGCATAAAACGTAAGAGGGCATGATGGTGCAGTTCAGCGGAGGGTTTGTATATTTGCGGAAGTGTGGGAAAGTGGCTAAGTATGGAAAGTGTGACTTTGTCTAGGCTTTTAGGGAACATAGCAAAGGGAAGCATGTACAATCTTTGGATCGCGGGTTCTCGGGCTGGCGCACTCAAAAGTGGGCCTCTATTGCTTCGTGTGTTACAAATAGTACCCAGACTTGCGTGATATAGAAATTGAGGAGCGGACTTGCAGGATTAACATTGCACTTCTATTGTTCCTTGTCCTCCAAACAATACTCGGAGTTTGTGGGCCCAGGATGGAAATTGTTTACGGATCGGACTTCCACGATATACAAATTTTGATATTCCATAATTTAATTGGCTAGTTGGACATTGCACTTGTATCGGTATGTGTCCCCCAAACAGCACTCGGAGTTCCACAATATACAAATTTATAGGTATGGATATTAGATTTCATACAGCATGTACAGATCCATGATTACATACTTAGTCACTTTTTGGATCGTGGGTTCTTGGGATGGCGGGCTGAAAATTGAGCCCCTGTTGTTATGTGTCCTACAAGTAGCACCCAGACTTCCGTTATATACAAATTTATCGGCGTACTTTGGGCTGGTTTGATCAACATTGTACTTTTATTTTCCCATCTGCTCCACGCAGCACTGGGAGTTTCATGATATACAAGTTGAAAGACAGACTCCAGGACTAGCAGGTTCAAGATTGTGATTGTCTACATGTATAAAATATAACATATATGTTATATAGATAACATTATCTAAAAACTTTATTTTCAATTACTAAATTATTAATAATGAATATTGATATTGTACAATTTAATTAAAGAAAATTAACAAATGAGTCGCAAGCTTCGAGCGAAGTCTCGTGTGCAAGATTAGATGGACATGAAATCTGCCACTTCGTCGTCTGGGAACCCGCGAGCATAGACATGGATTACCAAGTTTTTGATGCAAGATGTACATTTGGAACATGAGGAACGAGATTTTAATAAGGCGTAGCGGGGGACCCGCAGGCATAAAATTGTCTAAGCAAACCAAAGGGACCGATCTGACTCGTAGTGCATATTTCATAATTCATGTGCAACAGCAACTGTGTAGAAACCGGGCAAAACTAAATATGCACCTTTATAAAGAATGGACATGAGATTTTATAGAGCATGTACGGATATCGCATTCCATACTTGGCCACTTTCTGGATCACGGGTTCTCAAGCTGGCAGGATCAAAAAATAGGCCTCCATTGTTCGGTGTCCCACAAATAGAACACAGACTTCTGCGATATACAAATTGACAAGCGGAATTGCGGGGTGGCTGAGATTTTATAGAGCATGTACACTTTCTCGGAAGACGCGGAATGAGAGTTTGATAACACATAGCGGGGGATGCATGGGCATAAAATTGGCTAAGGAAACCAAACGAGTCGGTCTGACTCATAGTGCATAATTCATAATTCATGTGCAACACCAACTGTGTGGTTACCAGATCAGTATGTGTAGAAACCAGGCAAAACTAATTAAGTACCTTTATAAAGTATGGACATGAGATAGTATAGAGCATGTACGGATATCACATTCTATATTTGGCCACTTTCTGCATCGTGGGTTCTCGGGCTGGCGGGCTCAAAAAATAGGCCTCTATTGTTCTGTGTTCTACAAATAGCACCCACACTTCTGTGATATACAAATTGACAAGTGGACTTGCGGGAAGAAAAAAATGCACCTTTGCATGGAATCCTCTACATCTCTGGGTAGGAGTTCTTTGCGGCCTCTACTTTTGATGTTTGTTTCTATCAACAAAAGTACAAAACAAAAGGGATATGAACATACAACAACAAATAGTCTTTAGGAAGATGTACCTTTTTTTTTTCTTGCATAGTGTATATTTTATAATTCAAGTACAACACCAGCTATACGCTCACAAGAACAGTATGTGTAGAAATCAGGGAAAACTAAGAAATTGGATAATTATTTTTTTCTTTTTTCTTTTTTTGCAACAAGCTACACAGATATGCTTTGAAACATAGAAATATGACTTTGCAATATGTTTGATGTATATCTCATAATTCAAGTGCAATACCAATGGTATCATGATCAAACCAATATGTGTCTAAGATAAACATATTGTATTGAGGACTGGACACATTCGACCAAACATGGTCAATAAGTGTGTTTTGCAGATGGCTTGTGTTTTTCAAAAGAAAGCGGAGACTGTATTTGCAAATGTAGTTTTCCAATTCTTTTGTTTTGCCATTACTTTGTAGCATGTCAATATTGAAGTATCCTACAAGTACAATGGGTCCGTTCATATGGAAATGTCCCAATGCATTGGAAATAACATCTACTATGTTGGAGAATGTTGCAAGGGGAGCAGCATATAGATTCAGTATTGCAACTTCTGTTTCATGGGAAAACAAAATTGCAAGCACCACTTCAACATTCTTTTCTTTGATATGTATATGGTCCAAAATTGGCACATGTTTTTTCACCAGTATCATCACCCCATGTGTAATGTAACTTGATATGCAATTGTGATTTGGGAATTGTTTTCTCTGCGTGCATAATGCCATGTGTGTTTCTTGCAAGGATACAATATCATATTGCATTATATCATAGTCATTCAATATATCATCCATGTGTGCATTTAAGTTGCGTGTGTTAAGTGAGAGAATTGATACAGATAAATTTGTTTGTATGGATTGATAATCATAGTGCAGTTTCCATTTTGCAGTGGTCCTGAATCGTTCCATTTCAATATCAACATTTTTTTTCACTTTGAAGTTATGTTTTGTGAGAGGACTTAGCAAATACAAGGAGTCTATGCTTCTAACATGGGACAATGTTGTGTATACAAGTCCATGTATCTGAATTCCAATAGGCTGAAATGAAACATTATCAAGTGTTAGTCCTTGTGATCTATGGACTGTACGTGCACATGCAAGTTTAATCAGAAACTGTTTTCAAATCTTCAGTCAACCTGCCTTTGTTGATGTCGATATTGGCTTTGATATTCGCAAAATAGGTTTCCAATCACTTCCAGTGTTTGAATTATATAGATAAAACAACTTGCTTGCTTGTCGCTTGCCTATATGTAGATCATGGAACTTAATCCAAAGGACATCGAGCTTTTATGTATTCATATAGCCTTTGAGTGTTCCATCTACACCATTGACCAAGCCATCCTGTGAATCATAGTTAGAGGCATATATTTCAACCAACATTTCTAATTTGAGGACAAGTTGTGAAGGTAAAGTGACTGAATGTTCATGACGTGGCACATGTACATGGTTGTCTTCTTCCAGGTCAATTGAATTGATTATGATATCATCGCCAAGAATGATTGATAGCATGTGGATTTTATGCATTGCAACATTTTTATTTCTGTAGAATAGGTAAGGGAACGTTGGGTCTATTGGTGCAGGCCATAAGCACCTCGAATTCATATATGTTAAGTCATCATATGTTTGGTTGTTTGTTCGCATTCTATTCAGAATTGCAATGAATGTTTCATTTGTCTGGCACATTGTCGTATGCAATTCAAAGCATTTAATATTGTCTCTCCAGAAGTCATGGGTGACTGTTTCCATGTTAATGGTAGGTTGTTCAAATATCAAAGAATCTTGGATGGGTTGTGCCTGGTAAAGATCCCCACAGAATACCATGTCAATGTTTCCAAAGTATTTCCTGTGCACATGTTTTATGCTTCTTAGTCGGTTGTCAATGAAATACAAGAACCGGCTCCCAATCAAAGATGCTTCATCTATAAAGACAAGTTGGAGTTCTTCATAAAGCTTAGATAATGTATCCAACATTTCCTTGCTAAGTGGAAGAAACTATGACTTGTTAAAAGGCATTAAAAATGCAGAGTGGGATGTTGTTCCACCTGCATTATATGCAACTTTTCCTGTGTATGCAACTATTAGGCCCTTTGGTTTCATAGGATCAGAGGAATTGTTTGAATCATAGATTCATATAAGCATTTGGAACAGTTCTTTCACTGTGAATGTCTTGCCTATTCCTGCTCCGCCTGTAAGGAACAAGTGCACAGGACTATCCATGTTCAAGCGTTTTTTAAGAGCAATGTCCTTTAGAATTGTTTGTTGTTTACGATTCAACAGACGTCTTATTCTATGGTATTCATTATTTTCAATTAGGAAATGATTTTTTGTGACTTGAAAACCAAGATTGATATGTTTTTCACTTCCACCTATTGGAGGACGAGGCAAATTTTCTTGTAAGTCATAGGACTCGGAAGGAGTTATGGTTTTCGGTTTGTGAATGTCTCATCATGATCGTCAGGGTTTTCTAGATCATTAACTGCAACTTCTAGATCACCCCATGTTGGATTAACATTGTAGGTAAATATAGCTTCATTGATGTGCACTATAGTCTCAGACGCATCATACGCAACCTCCCATGTAGAGAAGTTATGTTTTAATGTCTCTTCGTTTTCATCAAACGGAACGTACAGCAACAGTTTTTTCTCTACAATAGTTTTCATAGTCACAATGTTTATTGTATTTGACAAACCATATCACAGAGGGTTTTTTTTCTGTTTGATATGGGTGCACCATTTTTTTTGTAATGCGATATGAATTCTACTAAGAAGATATGCCTAGTAGGAGATGAAGGTTGGAGGTAATAATCAACAATAGAGCGACATAGTATGTCTTTTGAATTGTCAGGCTCTTGTTGCAGAAAAACCAGTGGTTTAAGCACAAATGTGTGTTTTTCAAGTGGAGATGTGTTTATGAAGAAACTTTTTCTTGAACTACAAGTGAGGGGCAGCAAAAGTGCAATGTGAACTGCTTGCTGAGCAGACATTTGTTGAAGATTAAGCAATGCATTTCCAAGTGTGCATATCATTTGTATGGCATCAATATGACTTCTTTCATGTTCTTTGTGTATTCTTCTAAATGCACTTGTCATAGATTTGTCAACCTTTGTCATATACGAGGTACAGTATGATGCTGCAGCATATGCATTGAGCACGCACTGCACATCTATATTTTCTTTCCACATAACTTGCATGTCCTTGGAGAGACTATTGTTCCAAATATGGGAAAGTTTTCATTTAAGGAAAATTGTCAGTTGCCTAAGTGTACATTGTATGTCTTGGATATACTCATCTTCTGATAGATTTACCTTTTTCAAGAAGGCATCAAAGCTCATCATCTCATCAAATTCTACTTGTTCTAGGAATGAGAACAAGGATTTAGATTTCTCAACAAAAACATTGTCCTCTAAACTAAGTGGCTCTATGATTCTTGTAGCTCTCATTGGCGGCACAGGAAAGTTGTATCTGCAATGCGAGTTTTTTCATTTTCTACAACTTCTTGTATGGTAATGTATATGGAATTTGGCAAGCTCTGGATCCAAATGATCTATGTTGCATGTCATGTATTTATCCACAAATTGTTCGATCTCTGAATTGTTATCAACTCCATAAACTAGTGCACCCTCTATCCACAATAGTGTGTGGTCATGTTCATTTCCCCTATTCTGGAATTCAGTCACAAAAAAGTAGTCTGATATTTTTTTGAAAAACGTTTCATCATGGCATATCAATTGTCTCAAAGCATTTATTCTATGTCTATAGTAGCAAGTACATGTCACTGGGTCTTTTCTTATGAGGTAGTCAATGTCATTATTTTCCAGTGTCGGTTTCTTTTTTACGTTTCTTGTTCCTATACAGGTCAGATACGGCAGCCACCAATGGATCCTAGCAATGATCTACACTTGTAAATATGATGAAAAATGTTGGTGGGCCCAATTGTCGGATCATTGCTAACAAAAAAAAATTATTTTGCTGTAAATAGTCAAGAGAGGTGCGAATGTTTTTGAAATCTATGTATCAAATATCAGATTTCAGAATTTTTTCTAGGTTTACTTTGTACTTCACATCCTTCACCAACAACTTTCTTCCTTGTAACTGGCCTTTTCTTATTCAGACCCACATGCAGGACAAAACTTGCTCTATTATTATGCGCATTGTTTTGAAAAACAAATTAGTTATGTGACAGGAGAAGTAACCGCTTGAATGTAGCATCTCCCATCGGACTATTTTATGATAACTGAATCGTTATGTAATATCAATGGCACGTGGATATCCATAGAAGAGTGTTGGAAAGTTCATTTCCTTAGCGAATTTGTCCTTGAATATTCCAAGTGGAGGTTGCCCCTCGGCAGGTGCAATTTTGACAATTTTGTCTTGCAAGTCACAAATGCACTGTGAATCAGTGAATCCATGCACCAATGTCTCAGCAGGTGTTTCATTCTCTGATTCATCACTTGTATCAAATTCAGTAGGATTTTCGAGAGTGTCTACAGAGTCGCCATCTTCTTCTGCAAGAAAATTGTTCCAATTTCCATTTATACAAATGTTTTGTGCTTTGTACAGGGCCTTGGAACATAATTTCTTTAATTCTTTCATAACAACATGCACACGCACTTTTCCTATCTGATAAGCATTTTTGTATCGCAGGTGTCTTTTCAGAGCCACAACAATTGTCATTGTATTGCTAATAAATTGTGGCAACGCTTTTTGCACAACATCTAGCTGAACAGGCACATTAATAATTGCTCATGTTAAGCCCATCTGGGCTCATTTATAGCCCCAACGTCAGATTTGAGCAAATGCAATTCACAGAGACACAAGTCTCTCCTCAAGTTTCATAAGTGCACTTACATCTGGTAGTGGTGTATTACATCTTATTTGGTCAAGGGATGCAAATTGTGGCAGTTTTCCATTTTCAAGAGACCGTTTGCATGGAAGACAAACTTTGCCATTGGAAAATGGTTTCTCGTGCGCTGTCAAGCAGAGGTATTCTTCTTGCAAATCAGGCATGAAAGACTTAGTGTTTTTTTTTAAATTCAATTGTTCACAAATTGCACATGCAATGGAAGGAGTGTCTTTAATTTGTTTCATGTAGGTATGTCTTGCATTTTTCTTTCATAGGGAAGTATGGGTAGAAACTGTTTTGTGGTTTTCATTGGTAGTAGTGCATGGTGTTGCTTCTAGACCGCGAAATGTCACAGTTGCATGAGCATTATGGGATATGTGATCATACCTATTTATGTCATGTTCTGCATGAACAAATTTCTTTAGATTGTGATATATGAGTTCATGTCTAAAAGGAAGCGTAGCAATGTATTTGTTTCTCTCGCGCATGACCTTTTTCAAGTTGTGGTAACTTACTCTACATTTATTTCCCAAGGGCACGATGAGCTGATGGCAACTGGAATGAATTTCACTCTGACTCTGGTTCTCATAAACTAATCTACATTTTTTGTTTAAGGCCTGTATGGCCTCATCACAATTGGGGCGAATTTGACGCATAACTTTTTTCAAGTTGTGATAACTTACTCTACATTTTTTGTTCAATCCCTATATGGCCCCATCACAACTGTGATGAATTTGACACATGGATTTTCTATTCAAGCCCTCTATGGCCATATTGCAATGGGGAGGAGTCTCATTCTCGCTAAAAATCACTCGACGCGTATGCAGATTCGATGTTGTTTGGGGGCATGGGCATTCAACCTTGAACCACCGATATGTCCAAGAAAAGGTTCATAATGGATATGTGGTGTATATGTTTTCAACGAGAGGATGTCAATTGTTCGATCGTAATTTGAATCAGTAAACCAAGAATGGATAGTTCCATCTAGCAAGGCCGACCAGACCTGGATATTTACTCTGAATATCATAGACATCCATTGCAAATAGAATCTGCAACCCTCCACATTCCCTTTTTCATATGGAAGCACCATGTTTACAAGGTATTCTTACCAACTTCCAACCCCCGACATATTTTCTAGGCGATATGGGCAAAGGTGTTGATTGCGCACCTAAAATCCTGTTGGTTGCTGCCTATAATTGCATTGAAAAGGACTATACAGTGTAAAGATGCAATGAATGCACATCGAACTCCACTGCGACCAAACAACAAATTGCATTGAACAGACTATCTCCACAGGTAGACAGAACATTTTTTGCCAGCTGTAAACCATGGGAATTCATGCGATGCATAATCCATTTCCATTTCGATTCAAGGTCTTTGCAAATGATGGAAAACTAAATATGAGGCACTTCAACATTGCATATTGACATTTTTTCTGTATAGTAGTGGTTCATAATGACCACTGATAGCATTGGCATCATAGAACAAGATGCAATATGGATTGTCATATGCAGTTTTGTTGAATAGTAGATATCTTGTTTTTCTTGTCAATGACAATATTCCAACTAATATGTTGAGCGAGTTAGACAGCCACCGTATACAAAATGTATCTCCCCAAAGTCCCCTCTCATGTGCAGGCAAAAATGGATATGCATACAACCGCATCTTTGAAAAATATGTAGCGACATCATGTATTCCATGCAACTGCCGAAGAAAATCAGATTCTAGTTCATATCCATAGGACTGCAAAGCCTCAGCATCACCATTTTTAAAATAGCTCAATAAATAATCTATCAATCCATTGCGTAGCTCAGTCGACAAATACCAAAAATGCAGTAGAACTTGGAATATATTGAAAAGGCAATCCCCAACAGTATACGAGAATGCATCCAATCTAAAAAGGCCATTGCTATGTAAAACCACGTCAATGTTGTCATGTATAGTGGACTGTGTATCTATTTCATACGACTCAACATATATTACTTCTTTCATCTCTTCAACTGTGATTTAGAAGTTGTTTGTTAGATACTTTTAGTTTGTATGAAAACAGAGAAAAGGTGGGGGGGAAATAAAAGTAGCAAAAAAAGGAAAAGAAAAATAGGAAAACTACAAGCGTGGAACTGTGTACCAATCCCCGTATGTATCTTTCAACCTTCTTCTTCTCAACTTCAATCCCCCATAGTCCCCATAGCAGACAAAAAGAAAACAAACCCACAATGGAAAGTGAACCAAACAGAAGAAATAACACCATAAATTTACTCAACATAAAGAGAATAGGTGGACGCAATTTTTTGACCTGCAGAATAAAAGCATTCCCTGCGTCTACACCCTGCCAGATGGTTCCCTCTTTTGATAGCTCCAAACTACTTTTCGTAAACCCCCTTGTATTGCAATTTTTGAAAAAGATATGGACGTCACATCCGGCATATGAAGATGCATAGTTTCCAAGAATAGAAATTAAGAGCACTGACAAAGATGGTCTGCAACAAAATTTAGAGGTAGGGACTCCCACCACTGAAAAATAGAAACAGCAGGGAAACTTACCTGTCAATGAGGGATGACAAGAGCTCAGCCCCAAAGACTAGAAACCACAACAATGGGTCCAACAGCTTGCAAAGTTGAAGAACAACAAACCAGTGAACAACCACGAAGAGGTCAAACTGCAACTGCAGGACCTCAACTTTGCAAAGTTGAATCAAACAAGAACAAGAATCATGGAACGAAGGAGCGAACAAGCATCGACCACTGAAGCAGTGATGTCGACCATGAACGACACTGTATTGCAATGCATCTGTACAATAAACATTTAAGACTGCCAGAGCTGTTAGGTAAACACTTAAGACTGTCAGGACCGTCGAAGGGCGTGGCCCTGTGCAAGCATTTAAGAAAAAATGCATCGTGGCAGGCCTGTTCTCTCGAAGAACGCAACAATAAAAGCAAAAATAACACATAGTAATATGGTAGAGAATGTATTCTACCTAGCAGAAAATGCTAAATAAAACATTTGAACTAATGCTAGAATTAATCCACCTTCGACCAATGCATAATAAATTATATGATTCAAAAACACCATATATGATCAAATACTTTGGATATGCCAAAATATATAACAATGGGAATAGCAAAGCCGGCAATAAGACCTCCAATATGTTGTCTAATTAGATCTTGACAAACATGGTACTTTCTATTATATAAAAATCGATGTTTTCAATTCCCTTGTTCCAACAATAGATAATATGAAAATATTTGTGGTCAATGCACAATCTAATACGAGGTTAACGATTTATCAATTGCTAGAGTTCCTCTATGCCTACGACAGAGACTAATAAGAATAAGCATCAATGCAAGTTAAAGTTATACGTTTATCTTTTCGATGGCATTTATTTTTAATAAAATTAAGCATCAACGTGAGTTAAGCCTTATATGTATTTCTTTCATATCACTTACTTCTTAATGAGAATATGTGTTTTCTTACATCAACCCATTCACAAAAACATCACGTTTCTAAGTATTTACTTTCAATAACTTTTTTGAATAAGCATTGATGTGAGTTAAGGTTTATCTATATTCTTTACGTAATTAAGGTTTATCTGGTATTTATTTTTAACTGTAGATAAATATTTGAGGTGAAATTTTTTATATTAAAAAAAAAAAATTAAGAAAAGTTTGTATCTATATCAATTTCATGTTAAATTAATTATATATCTCATTTGTATTAAAATGTAAAAACATTTATTAAAAGAATAAAATTTATTTTATCTTAAATTATTTTATATATAAAGTTCATATAAAAATATTTTATATAAAATAGATATAAAATTTATTTTACAAGAGAAAAAATTGATATACAAATATTTTGTATAAAGTGGACATTGAAATCTTTTATATATAAATGAGATTAAAAATAAAAAAAATTTATCAATACTCCCTTCTATTGGAATTGTAATAAGCTCTCTCAACATAATAAACATCAATGCAGTTATAAGTATTTATTCTATAACATTTATTATTTAATATATATATATATAGAGAGTGCTCTATTATTAATATTTATCAAAAAAACCATTAAAATTTGTTTGATCAATCTATTTTTTATTGTAAAAAAACATTCATGGCATGGACATAGTTACTGGTGTGGCACTTGTTACTTATGACATTGAGTTTTAACTAACCTTATGATTTTCATTATAAGCTAAGTGACATCAACATTTTTTTTAGAAAAAAAAAAAGTACTTTTTATTTCAGTGAAATTGAGAGTACAATCCTTAGGTGAAAATCGCTAATCATCGAGGAGAAGAGAGCAATAGGTTCAAAGTTGATCCTATTACAGGATCATCAAGGGCCTACAAAAAGCCTATCAAAAACAAAGACCAAAGGCTTATAATGGAATATTAAATATCCAAAAAGTTACATTCACTTATAGAAAGTGACATCCTTTAGAAAAATCTTCTAAAAAAAACTTGTTAATATCCAAAAACAAAGTATCTTTTGAAAGTGAGTCAACAATAGAATTCAATTCATGGAAGACATGACTGAAGCTGATATGTCGAAATTGTTTAGAAATAGTTTCCGGTCGGTGAAAAAATTGATGCAAGACCAAGTTAGTCAACTGGAACCTATCATCCATCCAATTAATTGTCAAGTTCCAATCTCCAAATACATGAAAAACAGAAATATTCCTTTCCACTATGCATTTTAGGAGTGAAAACAAAGCTTTAAATTTTCCCTAGTTGTTGGAACCGTGACCCAAATTGGCTTTGCTAGCTAAGAAATGTGTTTTCAAAAGATATAGAACAAAACCCATACAACAACTGTATGTTTGCCCTTGAAAATCACCATAAAAAATCCCTAGGGTACTTCCTTGTTGATATTAACCTCACTCACCACACGAGCCTTCTTCAAGGACATTTAAGGCTTGTACATGGTAAGTAAAGCCAAAGCTTGTTATGAGACCTTGAAATGTGGGTATCTCTTATCCTCAAATAGGTTGGAATCTCGAAACAACTAGGCTCCCCAAGCAAACATAATAGGAAGGACTCTAACAATCTTCAACATTCTCAGAATCAGAATATTTTTTAGGGGTGAATTTTCACCAATTGGCTATTTTTTGGCCTTTTTTTCAAAAAATAAATTCGCCTATTTTTTACATAAAATATGCTTATATTGATAATATTCACCAAAATTTATAAGTTTTAATAGTAAATTGTATGTTGTCTATTAAATATTCGCCTACATATATATGTGTATTATTTTTTCAATTAGAAATAATCGCCCAAAACACTACACTAAGTTATAATATTTGAATCCTTAAACAATACTCTACTCTGAATAAAAAAACCCACAGAAGCAATCTACCAATGTATGAATATCCCATAAATGTTCCAAATTCAACTGACGTTCAATCATGCCATACCTGATTAGTGAAGGGAAATTCTAGAAACAAGTGAATATTAGTTTCTTCATTCATCTTGCATAGTGAACAGTAGCCAGACCCAACTTTATTTCTTAATTGAAGCATGTCACATGTCAAAACCCTTTCTTTGAGTACAAGCCAAAAGAATATGATGCCTTTCATTTGACCTTTAATTTTCCACAACTTCTTGAACCACCATTGACTAGCTGGAGTTTCTGAATTGAGGCAAGCTCCTTGTCCTTGATATGTAAGGATTGATAGTTGTTTCTTGAGGAATGATTCCAACAAAACAATCTCAAAGCCAACCTTGTATATAAAACATATTGGAGACAAAATACTTATTATCAACATTTATGTTGATATCTAATTTATATAGACAACAATAGTTAATGGAAAATTTGCAGGTGGTGATTGTTAGAACACCTTAGAATTTTAAACTTTTTCAAATTTTGTAATCTTATCATTTTTACCTTTAAAAATAAAAATCACCAAATTTTTTTAGGAAAATCGCTTTCAAATTTGAATAAATCCGTATTCATTATTTATCAACAGGTGCTTACAATATCATCCGTAAAAAAATTCGATGAATATAATCCTCCAAAAAGGATCAAGAGAAGGCTAAGAACAACTTAGAACGCACAAAGGCAACTCAGGACGCTCAAAATTGCTTCAATAGACAAAAAAAGGGAAAAAAATCAAAGTTCCCAAAACTTAGTAAAAATGGCATGATCGCGAAGAGCGCGTCACAAGATTTCTAACAGCGCAAACGGCTCGTCAAACGGAGTTACGGATCAAAAGTTATAAGAGGTCAAAGTTCAAGTCAAACTTGGTCAAAAAGTCAAAAGGTCAAGGTGACAGGTGGCACCACTGCAAGGGTAACACATGAAACATCCATAAAGCTGATGTGGCATAGTGTTGAGTTGGCATGGGATGGCATGGCAAGGTTTTACATATTGATGGCAAACACATGGGAAAATTAGGTGATGACACGTGTCATTTTCATGGACAAATGATATGGTCCCACATGGCCCAGTCATGGGATTCCATGTGGCACCACTCTAGTGGTTGGCATGTGACAAAAATTTATATGACTCCACAAGAGTCAAAATCCTAACCTCCCTATCCCAAAGGCCTTACAATTTCGTGCCAACCAATATACAACTATATAGTTCTTATTTGTAATGTGGTGTGAATTATATTTAAGTTTAATGTTTCATGTGGGCGCCACCTTGGTTATATTTTAAATCCATGTGACCATGTCCACCACCAACGCCAAATATTCCAATTCACCAACTTTCCACCATATTCTCCATCAGATATTCTAACCGCCTGCCAAAATTTGTTGAACCATGTGTATTAAAAGGAGGTCTGTGGGATTCGACCCTGGAACCTCCGCCAACCAACGCCCTAACTTAGCCTCCGCTAACCACTCCACCAACAACTTCACTTATTGCATAACCACCACAATTTTGTATAAGAAGCGCATCTCTGCCAGTGTACGCGACAGAAGAGATGTGAGACCAAGCACATCTGTACGATATGAATTTTTGCACATTTTTCGAGACATACTGGACACCGATTTCAAGATTTTCCAGTCATTTATTGCAGATGCAGTGGCATGGTAACCAAGGCAGGGGTGTCTCTTGGGCCTGAAAGTGTTAGACTCGGATCAAGGCGTGGAGACAGTCATTTTTAGGTAACACGACGCCATGAACGTAGTGCTAGTGTTAGTTTTCTGATCTGAGCAAAGCTTCAATAGCTTAACTCTAGAATGAGGTATACTTATGTATTTTGCCCAATTCTTTTGTGGAGTTAATAAAAATACCTACCCATTTGAGAGAAGGACCCAGAGACGTAGTCCACCAGGGACGAACTCCGTTATCAAGTTCTTTTTGTTCATACTACATGCTTATATCTCTTTCCTTTTGATATTTTCCTTCTTTATGGTGTACTTTTGTTTATTCTCATTTAATATGATTCTTTAATAAGTCACCTGAGGAAAAGGTCTTGGATTATGTTGGTATCATAGCATTTGTCTTTGACTTGAATTGTTGAGTATGAATGCTTACTAGGGCCAAGTATAAGCAGAGTGAAGGAACTCTTAAGACTTTCAATCCCGAAGTTGGTCATGCATCCCGAAGGAAGAATATGGCAAAAGAGGAAAAGCATGATGAGAAGGAGAAAAACTTTCACATGGTCTTTTATCGCATGTCAGAAATGGTCAAATGAATGTATAAAGATTACGAGAAGAGGATGAAGAAGAAAGGGAAGAAAAAGAAAGCACGTGCAGATGATGATGCTTTTGTAAATCAAGGGGATGGAGGAGACCATCTTGAGCCTCCATCTTCGCATTCAAGTTCTAGCTCTTCTTCCTCTGAGCATTCTCATCATTCTCAGCATTCTATCCATAAAGCCTCTTTTAAGAAACCATTATTAAAGCTTGATGTAAATTTTTCTTTACCTATGTTTAATGGAGATGCTAATCCTAAAAAGCTAGATAATTGGATCTGACAGGTTGAAGTATATTGTCGTATTCAACATATTGACGAAGAGGAAGTTAAAGTCCAACTAGCTTCTCTTCAGTTGGAAGGCACCGCTCTCGTATGGTGGGAGAGAAAGCTACATGATAGAAGTAATTGTGGTAATGTTCTTTCCTCATGGTCGGAATTTAAATCAGAGATAAGAAAGCAGTTATATCCATTAGGGTATTTACATAAAGCAATGATGGGATGGAAAAATTTAAGGTAGAGGAAAGGTCAAATTGTACAAAGTTTCACAAAAGAATTTAGGAAGAAAGATCTCGCATTGAATATTCCTTTGGATTCTTATGAAAGTTTAATGAAGTATATTGGCACACTTCACAGTTATATTCGTCATAATTTTCTCTTGTTTAACCCCACTAGTATTGACGAAGTTTGTTTGCAAGCCACTCACCTTGAGAACAGGGGGAAACATGTTCAAGAAGATCCCATGAAGAAACCTTCAAATTTCCCACACAAGACTTTCAAGAATTTCAAAAGGAAGGACAAGAAGACTGCTACAGTGACGAGAGAAGGAGGAAAACCATCTTGCACTCGTTGCAAGAAGAGCAGTCATGATGAAGAACAATGTTGGAAACTGCATCCAGAAAAGAAACCGAAACAGTTCGGTGGAAAGGGGAAGAAAAATATGGTTGCTACAGTGCAGCAAGATCTTGGTTCTGATTCAGGAGATGAAGGAAAGATCACAGCGGCTGGAGTACAAGGTAAATATTCTCTTCATTCTAGTTCAATCTCCAGTGATGAATCTCATATCGATGAACAAAAGAGGAATGAGTTATTTCATATACGTGTTTTATCTAAGCATACTAAGATAGATACATTATTTGATCTAGGTTCCCAAGTAAACTTAGTATCTAAAGCACTTGTCAAGTAGATGGGTCTTGAAACGAAACCACATCCAAAGCCTTATCCTCTTGGTTGGGTATGTGATGAAGAAAAACTTAATGTCACCAAACAATGTAGGATCAGATTTTCTATTGCTTCAAAGTTGATTGATGAAGTGGATTTGGATGTTGTACCACTTGATATATGTGGCATAGTGTTGGGAAGTCCATATATTTATGATAGAAAAGCATTATTCTTTCGTCATGAGAACAAATACCACCTTACTAAAGGGGGAGTGGAATATATTGTTAGAGCTCATAGCATGAGGGTAAATACAACACTTGTTAGTGCAAGGAAAATGAAAAGACTCATAACCACTAATAAGATATATGTACTCATGGTCATCAAAGATAAATATGTCGAGACATTCGACGCTTTCCAAGGATGTGATCCATCTCATAAACAAGAATTAATTGATATTGTTTCTAAGTATGATGATATTTTTCAGGAACCAGATGGATTACCTCCTAAGAGGGAAATCCAACATGAGCTACATGTTCGGCATGATTATCCTCTTCCTAGTGTGGGCATGTACAGGATGTCAGTTGTGGCGCTGATAGAGATCAAGAAGTAGGTACAGGACTTATTGGACTAAGGGGTCATCAGGCCCAATTCATCTCCTTGTGGTTCTCTGATCATGATGGTGCCAAAAAGGATGGCACATGGTGAATGTGTGTTGATTATTGGGCTTTGAATAAAATCACGGTGAAAAATTGATACCCTCTTCCTCGTATAGATGATTTACTTGATCACTTGAAGAATGTTGTTTATTTCACTAAGTTGGATTTGTGCAGTGGATATCATCAAATTAGGGTTGCAGAATAGGATGCATGGAAGACTACCTTTAAAACCAAACAAGGATTGCTTGAGTGGTTAGTTATGTCATTTGGGATTTGTAATGCTCTGGCAACTTTCATGCGTGTGATGAATGATGTATTCAGGCCTCTCCTGGATGACTTTGTGATTGTATATTTAGACGAAATTCTTGTTTTTAGCGGGACTTGGGATGAACATGTGAGGCATGTAAAGCAGGTATTGGATACTTTGCAGAGGGAAAAGCTATATGTGAAAATGTCTAAATTTGAATTTGGCAAGACTTCACTTGTATACTTAGGTCATATCGTGGAAGGAGGACAATTGAAGATTGATCCTTCCAAAATTGAAGTAATTGTAAAATGGGCTAAGCCAAAAAGTGTAACCGAAGTCCGAAGCTTCTTAGGTGCAGTCCAGTATTGGAGGATATTCATTCCCAACTTCTCCTTTATAGCAGCTTCTTTACATGCCTTAACTAGTGTGAAGAACACTTTTTAGTGGGAAGGAAAGCAACAAAAATATTTCGACATTTTGAAGGAGAAGATCAGTACCGCACCAGTATTAGCATTTTTGAATCTTCAACAGTCGTTCAAGATCGAGATAGATGCCAGCAAATACGCTATGGGTGCAGTATTGATGCAATATCATAAGCTTATATGTTACCACTTGAGACTTTTAACCAAGTTGTTGTTAACTATCCTACATAGGATAAAGAGTTGTATGCATTAGTTCAAATCGTAAAGAAATGGAGGCACTACTTGTTAGAGAAGGAAACAATTATACATACAGATCACCATCCCTTACAGCATCTTCAAGCATAGACCAAATTGCCACAATATCGACACTACAGATGGATGAGTTTTCTACAACAATTTCATTTGGTAATCATGTACAAGAAGGGTACAAGTAACAAGGTAGCCGATATGCTTTCTAGACCTCCTATTGTTGCTTCTATTATTTTAAAGAATACTTCATTATCTTGTGATAGCTATGTAGAGAAATATGCCATCGATGAAGATTTTAAAGAAGTATATGAGAAGCTAACCCATGGTGCACATGTAGAGAACTATTGTCTGCATGGAAAGTTACTCTATCATCTTGGGAAGCTATGTATTCCTACAAGTGAATGAGTCCATGTAATATGAGAAGGTCACACTTCTCTTATGTCTCGGCATTTTGGGGTAGGAAAAACTATGGCTCATTTGCAGAGGTTTTGTTACTGGCCTCAAATGAAAGCAATTGTAAATAAATGTGTAAAGGGGTGTGTGATGTGTTCTACTTGTAAACACACTAATAGAAAATTGGGGTTATACTCACCACTTCTTGTTCCATCCCATGCATGGGAAAGCATTTCCATGGATTTTGTAGGGGACCTACCAATGACCAAAGGGGGTCATGATTATTTGTATGTCATAGTGGATAGGTTTAGCAATATGTGCATCTTGATGCCATGTAGAAAGCAGATCATTGTTGAGCATACTGCTAATCTCTTTTTTCAATATGTTTGGGTTCACTTTGGGTTACCCATGTAATGATTTTTGGACTAGCTTGTGGAGAATGATGGACACCAAATTGAAGAGGACCATTGCTTTCCATCCATAGACCAACGAACAGATAGAGGTGGTAAACAGAATAGTGGTACTTTTGCTTCGAGGCTACTGTAGCAAGCATCCTAAGTTATGGGATGAACAAATATTGTTGGATTACTGATATGGGGGTTGAATCAGTAATAGCGTAATTATAATCCTTTTTCTCCAAATAATCCAAGAGTTATATCAATGTAGAATTATTATCCAATAATGAGAAATAAGAAATGAACAATCACACACATACACAGTACAACAGTGTTTTACGTGGAAACCCAAATCGGGAGAAAACCACGAAATGTTTTTTCTTATATGTCTTGAAGAATTACATTCATTGGAAGCACCAACTTCCTTTGTTTTCCAACTGCAATTGGAAGGAGGCTCCAACCCCCTAGTTTCTCAAGCTACAACCTAAGGGAAGCTCCAACTCCCCAATTCTCTAGATACAACCAGAAGGAGGCTACAACCCCCTATGTTCTCCGGCTACAATCAGAAGGTGGCTACAACCACTTATCCTTACCCCGTCCAAGTAGAAGTAGAATTATGGAACCACTGTCACACTATCACTATGAGATATATCACTGTAAACATGTACCAATAAACCTAAACCATGCATTAACATGTACATCAACCTGTAATCAACCTGTATCGTAAACAAGTGCATCAACCATGCACCAACCTGTACCTCAACCTGTAATCAACCTATACCATAAACAAGTGCATCAACCATGTACCAATTATGTACCAATAATGTGTCAAGTATTCATCAACTATGACTCATCAATATGTACAAACATCATCAACTATACACCTCATGTATGTGCCAACTCATCAACTACTTGTCTCAACCATGTACCCAACTTGTACCTCAACCAAAA
>JZKD02S1613272.1:397311-421207 GCA_000966675.3 Picea glauca
TTCCTTATTTTAGGGTTAACCCACTTCTAATTTCTCCATTAAATTTATTATTTAAATAATTTATTTTGTATTCACTTTGAATTATAGTACACTCATCACTTCACTTTATTATTTGGAGTTCATCCATCTATACTTCTTATCAACCATGACAAGACAATAATGATTCATCTTTACATCAAACAAACTTGGGTCCATTACCCAAACCTTTGTGCTACCAGGATTTCTTCCAGGGTTGACATCAATGAAAACCAACCTTAATCAATATATACCCTAAGTACAACATGCTTATAACCAATCTTTACATTCATCCACTCAGAGTTCACCTTTTGAGATGTGTTTTGAGTACCTACCAAAGGTTCCTTTGGACTTGATGTATGGGAGAGATGCTGATGTGAATGAAGAATGAACAGAGGACAGAGACTGCAAGTTCATCCAAAGGATTCAGTAGATACACCAGGAAGTCAGGGAACAATTGGAGGAGAGTCAAGCATAGTATAAATCTTGGCATGACAAGCACATGGTTGATCATCAGTTCCAGGTTGGAGACCGGGTATGGCTTCACATCAGCAAGGAATGATTGAAGGGTGAAGGAAAGAAACTCAATAATATCCGATATGGACCCTTCACTATCTTGGAAAAAATCGGCACTAATGCTTTTCGTTTAGATATTCCATCGTATATGCAAATTTACTCTGTTGTGAACATAGAGAACTTAAAAAAATTTGAGCCTCCCATGATCATGGATCAGGATGAGGAAGTTTTGATACCTTCAGTTGATGAGTTTTCACCTGAGTACTTGGATGAGTTATAGGAATATATCATCCTAGACAAAAGGACGAGGACTTCACGCAGGGGTGATGTTGATTATCTTCGAGTAGGATTAAAGGGAACAAATCCAAGCAAGGTAAAGTGGATTGAGAAGGATAAAGTGAGGGGACTCTTCCCTCACTTACCAATTGATTTATGAAATCCTTTGGTGGTCTAAAAATCTATCAGTGGGAAGGCGTGATCCAAAAAGGATCCAGAGAAGGATAAGAACAAATCAGAATGCACAGAGGCAACTCAAGACGCCCAGAATGGCTTCAAAAGATAGAGAAGGGGAAAAACTTGGAAGTTCCAAAAACTTGGTTAAAATGGCATGATCGTGAAGATTGTGTCGCAATATATCTAACAGCACAAATGGCTCGTCAAACGGAGTTACAGATCAAAAGTTATAAGTGGTCAAAGTTCATGTCAAACTTAGTAAAAAAATTAAAAAAGGTCAAGGTGACACGTGACACATCCATACAGCTGACGTGGCATAGTGTTGAGTTGGCATGGGATGACATGTCAAGGTCGTACAGATTGATGGTAGACACATGGGAAAATTAGGTGATGACATGTGTCATTTTCATGGACAAATGATATGGTGCCATGTGGCACCCCTTCAGTGGTTGGCATGTGACAAAAATTTATATGACTCCACAAGAGTTGAACTACTGACTTCCTGTTACATAGAAACCCCCTATAGACAAGTGGATTCTCTCTTGGGCTCTAGACTCCTAAGACCAAGATAGAAAAGTGCTATTGTGGACACTGAATTTCCTTAGCATGAAGCTAAACTATTCAAAGAAGAAGAAGGAAGAAGAGTAAATACCTTTCTTTGACATTTTCCCTTGCTCAATCTAGGCTGATCTATCTCCAAGTTCTTCAGAATTTTCTGAAATACAATGAGCAACAACAACGATACTTCCTACTCTACCATGGTTAGCTTCATAATGGATCTATGAAAGAAACAAGTTCATGAAACATACACAAACTTTAAAGGAAACAGGCCAAGCATAGATTTAAATTAATGAAAACAAAGTGGGATGCTTACAGCCATGGATGTAGGTGCAACAGCTTCACCAAGCTCTCTTTGTCCATGCCCTTGCTAAAATAATCCACACACAGAATGTTGATGCTTCGATGATATCTCCCTTATGAGATCATAAGTTTGATACTTCACAATGTCTCCATCCCCTTTTCACCATGAGAAGGACTCCTTATGTAGGCATGGAGAGGCCTAACCACTTGAGATATCTTTGGGATAAGTTGAGGATTCTTCTCCTTCAGTTGTGGATCTTCCCTAGGATCATGGCTTGACCTGAGATTTGAATCCAACTACCTTCATAGATTGAGGGGATTCTTCCCTGATTTGTCTCAACAGTCCAAAATTCATTCAAAAAGGGCAACACTCCCTCTGAATGGGGCACAGAGCATTGTAACACTCCCCCAAAAGAGAGCACAGAGTGCCAACGCTCCTTAATAGTGCATAGGGGAGCGCTACCTTCCCAAAATTATATTTGAGTGGGTTTCTCAGTGGCAAAATACTTCTACTCCTTGTCAAATGATTTCTCCTCTTCAAAACCAGTATTTTGAGGTATCTTAAGTGTCCTTATGATATCGTTAGAGGCACGACATAAGAAAGATGACAATATGCTTTTGTGACACTTGCGGCCAAAATGTGACACTTGTGACATTGGTAATAACGACACTAGGCCATCATTGTAATGAGTAATTTTGATGTGTAACACTTCCCTAGCCCAAAAGCCTTACAATTCTGCAGCAACCAATACACCACTATATAGTTCTTATTTGTAATGTGTTGCGAAATATATTTAAGTTTAATGTTTCATGTGGGAACCAAAGGAAAGGGGTTGGGCCTTCGGCCCAACCCCTCATTATATGTTAAATCCATGCGACCATGTCCACCGCCAACACTAAATATTCCAACCGCCAAATATTCCAATACGTCATATTTAGCAAGTCTTCCATATTCTCTGTCGGATATTCTAACCACCCGCCAATTTAACTATATCCTCCATATTTGGAAAAGCCCACCAAAATTTTTTGAACCATGCGTATTAAAAGGAGGACCGTGGGATTCAACCCCGAAACCTCCGCCAACCAATGCCTTAACTTAGCCTACGCTAACCACTCCACCAACGACTTCACTTATTGCATAACCGACACAATTTTGTATAAGAAGCACATCTCCGCTAGTGTACGAGACAGAAGAGATGTGAGAACGAGCTTGTTCATATGTTACATATTTTTTCACATTTTTTGAGACATACTAGGCACAGATTTCAAGATTTTCCATTCATTTATTGTAGATGCAATGGCACGGTAACCGAGGCAGGGGTGTCTCTTAGGCCTGAAAGTATCAAACTGGGATCGAGGCATGGAGACAGTCATTTTTAGGTAAAAAGACACCACAAATGCAGTGGTGGTGTTAGTTTTCTGATCTGAGCAAATATTTTGTAGATTAACTACAAAATGAGGTATAATTATGTATTTTTCCCAATTCTTTTGTGGAGTTAATAAAAAGACCTACCCATTTGAGAGAAGGACCCAAAGACATAGTCCACCAGGGACAAAATCCATTATCAAGTTCTTTTTGTTCATATTTCATGCTTATATATATTTCCTTTTGAGCTTTTCCTTCTTTATGGTGTACTTTTGTTTATGCTCATTTAATACGATTCTTTAATAAGCCACCTGATGAAAAGATCTCGGATCATGTTTGTATCAGAGAAGTCATCTTTGACTTGAATTGTTGAGTATGAATGCTTACTAGGGCCAAGCATAAGTCGGGTGAATGAACTCTTAATGCTTTCAATCCTAAAGTTGGTCATGCATCCCGAAGGAAGAAGATGGCAGAAGAGGAAAAGCATGATGAACATGAGAAAAATTTTAACATGGTCTTTTATCGCATGTCATAAATAGTCGAATGAATGTATGGAGATTATGAGAAGAGGATGAAGAAGAAAGGGAAGAAAAAGGAAGCACATGTATATGATGATGCTTTGGTAAATCAAGAGGTTGGAGGAGACCCTCCTGAGCCTCCATCTTCGCCTTCAAATTCTAGTTCTTCTTCCTCTGAGCATTCTCAACATTCTCAGAATTCTAGCCATAAAGCCTCTTTTAAGAAACCATTATTAAAGCTTGATCTAAAGTTTTCTTTACCTATGTTTAATGCAGATGATAATCCTGAAAACATATATAATTGGACCTGGCAGGTTGAAGTATATTGTCATGTTCAGCATATTGATGAAGAGGAAGTTAAAGTGCAACTGGCTTATCTTTGGTTGGAAGTCACCGCTCTCATATGGTGGGAGAGAAAGCTACATGACAGAAGTAAGTGTGGTAATCTTCTTTCCTCATGGTCGGAATTTAAATCGGAGATAAGAAAGCAGTTTTATCCATTAGGGTATTTACATAAACCGATGATGGAATGGCAAGCTTTAAGGCAGAGTAAAGGTCAAATTGTACAAAGTTTCACAAAAGAATTTAGGAAGAAATCTCTCGCATTTGACATTCCTTTGGATTCTTATGAAACTTTAATGAAGTATATTGACGCACTTCACAGTTATATTTGTCATATTTTTCTCTTATTTAACCCCACTAGTCTTGATGAAGTTTGTGTGCAAGCCACTCACCTTGAGAACAGGAGGAAACATGTTCAAGAAGATCCCACGAAGAAACCTTCCAATTTCCCACACAAGAATTTCAAGAAGGTCAAAAGGAAGGACAAGAAGACCGCTATAGTGATGAGAGAAGGAGGAGAAACATCCTGCACTCATTGCAAGAAGAGGGTTCATGATGAAGAACGTTGTTGGAAACTGCATCTAGAAAAGAAATCGAAATAGTTCCGTGGAAAGGGGAAGACAAAGATTGTTGCTACATTGCATCAAGATCTTGGTTCTAATTTAGGAGATGAAGGAAAGATCACAGCGGTTGGAGTACAGGGTAAATATTCTATTCATTCTAGTTCAAGTTCTAGTGATGAATCTCATATTGATGAAAAAAAGAGGAATGAGTTATTTCATATACGAGTTGTAGATAAGCATACTAAGATAGATACATTATTTGATCCGAGTTCCCAAGTAAAATTAATATTTGAAGCACTTGTCAAGAAGATGGGTCTGGAAATGAAACCACATTGAAAGCCTTATCCTCTTGGTTGGGTATGTGATGAAGAAAAACTTAATGTCACCAAACAATGTAGGATCAGATTTGTTATTGCTTCAAAGTTGATTGATGAAGTAGATTTGGATGTTGTACCACTTGATATATGTGGCATAGTGTTCGAAAGTCTGTATCTTTATGATAGAAAAGAAGTCTTCTTTCGTCATGAGAACAAATACCACCTTACTAAAGGGGGAGTGGAATATATTGTAAGAGCTCACAGCATGAGGGTAAATACAAAACTTGTTAGTGCAGGGCAAATGAAAATACTCATAACCACTAATAAGATATATATACTCATGGTCATCAAAGAGAAATATGCCAGGACATCCGACGCTTTCCAAGGATGTGATCCATCTCATAAACAGGAATTAATTGATATTGTTTCTAAGTATGATGATATTTTTCAGGAACCAGATGGATTACCTCCTAAGAGGGAAATCCAACATGAGATACATATTCAGTAGGATTTTCCTCTTCCTAATGTGGGCATGTGCAGGATGTCATTTATGGAGATGACAAAGATCAAGAAGAAGGTACAGTGCTTATTGGATCAAGGGTTCATCAGGCCCAGTTCATCTCCTTGTGTTTCTCCGATCGTGATGGTGCCAAAGAAGGATGGAACATGGAGAATCTATGTTGATTACCAGGCTTTGAATAAAATCACGATGAAAAATCAATACCCTCTTCATCGTAAAGATAATTTACTTTATCAGTTGAAGAATGTTGTTTATTTCACTAAGTTGGATTTGCGCAGTAGATATCATCAAATCAGGGTTGCAGAACAGGATGCATGGAAGACTGCCTTTAAAACCAAACAAGGATTGTTTGAGTGGTTAGTTATGTCATTTGGGCTTTGTAATGCTCCGGCAACTTTCATGCGTGTGATGAATGATGTATTCAGGCCTTTCCTGGATGACTTTGTGATTGTATATTTAGACGAAATTTTTGTTTTTAGCGGGACTTGGGATGAACATGTGAGGCATGTAAAGCAGGTATTGGATACTTTGCAGAGGAAAAAGTTGTATATGAAAATGTCTAAATGTGAATTTGGCAAGACTGCACTTGTATACTTAGGTCATATCGTGGGAGGAGGACAATTGAAGATTGATCCTTCCAAAATTGAAGTAATTGTAAAATGGCATGAGCCAGAAAGTGTAACCGAAGTTTGAAGCTTCTTGGATGCAGTCTAGTATTGGAGGAGATTATTTCGAAACTTATCCTTTATATCATCTCCTTTTCATGCCTTAACCAGTGTGAAGAACACTTTTCAGTTGCCTGATCTTTAAGAGAAATCTTCCAATGGTTACTTCAGGACTTTACACTTCAGAAATATTTCTATCATCATTCAAACGAAAACCCTAAAGT
This sequence comes from Picea glauca, assembly GCA_000966675.3. Taxonomy (NCBI): domain Eukaryota; kingdom Viridiplantae; phylum Streptophyta; class Pinopsida; order Pinales; family Pinaceae; genus Picea; species Picea glauca. The sequence goes on from JZKD02S1613272.1 coordinate 403,672, forward strand.
CATGAAGCTCTGAAGTCCCGAAGTTGTTTTTTCGCAAAAATCTGTTAAAAATTTATATGGATGAGTTATTGGACACCTGTCATAAAACTATATCATGCGTTTACACATGGCATGTATTTTTAACATTTATATCAAATCATTCACCTATTTTTAGATGACAGGTGTCACAAATATTTTCTTGACACGACATTAGAGATGAAGTGAGCACTGCCACGTCACTCTGAGAAATTGTCCTTCGGGAGGAAAAGAAAAGAGTGAGTTCAGGATCGCCGAAGTATCTAAATGTCGAAGCACTTATTATCATAATGAATTAAAAACGTTTAAAAAAAAACAAATAAAACATCAAAATAAGTTTAATTAATCATTATTTGTGTTTAATTAATCACTTCACGAATTCGGCATTCGGAGGATCACTATTATCCTACATACAAAACTCCTGAATGTCAAAGTCCTGAAGTACTTAAGGTTAAAAATATTTCAAAATACGATTAATTAAAACATAAAATGATTAATTAGTTATTAGCTTCTCTGGGAATTCGGTCTTCGGAATATTTCCATTGTTCTACTTTCAAAAGCTCTGAATGTTGAACCACCAAAGATTAATTACATTTATAGTTGATTAAATTTTTATAGATCATGACGCCAAGTAATAAATTCCATTGATTTCTTGAATAAATGTTTTATCAGTTGATCAATCCGAAGATTTTTTGACTTTATTATTTCCATGAATAAAATCATTTCGAGCTTCAAATCATTTTGTCATTTGCAATCAGATATTTTCAGTGATTGAAAGATTATCAATTTTTCTTATCACGGGAAGGTTAATTTCATTTTCAAAGAATTATGTCACCACGCAAAGAAGAGAAGAAGTAGGAATCGTCAACTGAGGAATCCAACCCTAACATGGACATTCTTTCAGACACTACTCCTCGAATTTCATACTCTATCAAGTCTTGGAAGCAGGTGTATGGCATTCTGGAGCATGAAATTATTCTTTGCCATGATGATTCTACTGAAGAATATGATGAAACATTCTCGGCTATACATTCAACTGGGCAAAAATGTTGTCAGATAACCTAGCTAAGGATGTCACCAAGTACCAATATTTGAAGTCTAAGGGGAAACAGACACCTTTTTACATGTTCGCACACATCATGGACGCAATCTTCTTTATGACTCCATTTCCTCTCATGAACTGGAGCTGGACCCCAACTTGTTCTGAATCCATACATTTTTATCATTCAAAGTTATGGGAGGAAAACTCCAAAGATTTCTTCTATGAAATCTGTCACAATGTAATGATACCCATTCATGTGTCCATTTACAGACACCCTCCTCCCAGAATTTCAGAACCTATTATAGGAAATTTGGGCGCAATTGCATATTGGTACATTGAAGAGAATTTCTCTTACATTAGAGTATTTGGTTGTTCTATTTCGCCTCACACCCTTACAAAATTATTTCCTAATGGATTCATCTGCAGAGAAGTGGCATATCAAAAATTAGTAGGAGGGATTATTAATGAATTTAGAGCACCACAAAACAAAGTATGGCCTACCTTTTCTATACATGTTGTTATGTTCACATTACTTGATTTCGGGCATACGAAGGTCGAAGCAACAAATTTGGAGGAAATCAAATTGGTTGATATTGAATTCAAAAGACATGATCCTCATAAGGTGGTTGAGAATCATCTAGCTCATTTCAATATGAGGAGGTACATTCGTGAAGATTCCCCTTATGATGATGTTTTTAAAGGAGTCAAAACTTATGAGGAAGTTCATAATACAGTTCAGAATCTACTGCCAGAACAACAGTTTGTCTTTCTTAGTTTTCAAAAAACAGAAGGACCATCCTTCCAAATATCTTACAAGGAGAATCTAATATTTCCTTGTCATCACAAAAAATAGCATCCACAGAGCCTCGGAAAGGTATCTCGACTATAGACCAAGATAAAGAAGTGGCAAAGAATCCAGAGGAGTTAATTAAAAATGTAAATACACCAATGATAGGTAAAAATGATGAGTTGTTAGAATCTTTTTAGGCATTTATGAAGCAATGAAATGCTTTCCCTTTTTCACCATCATCTACTACTTTTGTTGTTCCAAGTGTCACAAGCCCAGAGAATTCCACTCCACTTACTTCTACTATTCTCTCACTAACTCCCATAGACACAAGTTTCGAAAATCCCAGTTCAGAGGCTATTTGTATAGATGGACTCACACCTATTCTGCTTGATTAGATTCCTTCTTCAAGTTTCTTCTTCAACAGGAAAATAAAATCCATCATCAAAAGAGAATCTCGACAGAAGGAAGGAGTGGTCACTAAGAGACACATAATAGTGTATGATGGACATGGAAAAAATGATCTTGAATTTGCCAAAGGAGTTACAAATTCAGTAGGAGCCTTTGCCACTACCAATAAACGATCAGTGGATAATCTTACTAAGAAGTTGCAACAAAAATCTCTTCAGGTTGAGCACTTGCAAAGTGAGATGCAATGCGTAGAAATAACCTTCTGGAGTAGGATGAATTTTGACATCAAACATATCAGATTGGGCTATCAACAGCAAATGAAGCAACTACAGGAGAAACTGGAGGTGAGTGTCCAAAATCTATAGTCAAGTAACTAAATGCCTTTTCAGTAAAATAGTTTAATTGAGCAGTTGCAGACCCAAATAGTTGTACTAGAAAACACAAAAATATACTATGTTTCATTCAAAGGGAAAGCATCTTAGATAAATGAAAGGTTGGGAGTTGTTCAGTTAAATCTATATCAAGCCATGGATATTATCCATAAATATTATCAAAGGATCAACATTTCTCTAAAGAATATTTATGAAAAATAAAAGGAAGCTTGTGCATCCAGATCCAAGTTCCAAGAATTTATTGTTTGGAGACAAAATGTGAACTTTCATGGTCTCGCACCTTTTTCATAGTATGAGAAAATGAAGGAGGAAATGGTTGTAAAGGTTTGGGATACAAACCTTGAAAAAATAAAGAAGTTGGCCAGAGAGGTTAAGGAGGCTTGTCTCAATGCCCTTGTTTTTGTTGAGTCAGAGTTGGTTGAATTTAAAGATGATGTTATCTCCGATACACTTGGGCAGATTGAGATAGAAAAGAATAAATAAAATTCCATGAAAAACAAGGAGAGTATATAGAATAAAATTCAACAAGTAAATCATATTGATTTACAAAAGATAAATGAGATACTGGTAAAACTAGAGTTACAACACCAAGTTATAGCTCAGGCAATTAGGAAGATTCAAGAGAAACTACCACTAGTGCATAAAAAGATGTTTGCATTCAAGTTGAATGAAAACATTGAACCTTCTAGATTTTTGGTAGCATTAATGGAGATGTGTGATCAATTTAATGAGCAAAAACATGTGAGCACATCTGCGAGAAAATAGAGGAGCAAAAGAAATGTCAGCATATCAATCGTATCTTGGAAAAATATGCATTTTGTTGTTAGATTTCAATTGTATTCTATATTTAGAGCTGAAAACATGGAATGTCTAACTACTTCTAGTTAAGACAATTTTTGTATAAATAGGTAGATCTTAGATATATTCAAGGCTTCTTCTCACCGAATGTAAAAGAGATTACTTATTGAATATCAATATAAAGAGAAGACGGAGATTTTAAATCTCATTTCTATTGAGTTATGTGTTTCCCCTGTATTTCCATTTTCTTCTCACATTAGCTTCTTTGTATGGTTCTTGAAAATTGAATGATTACAACTTAGCAATACATCTACTCTAATCTTAATGCATTGGAAGTTCGCTCAGCTACAGGTTTTCCTCTGTTCTTACTTTGAGTAAAAACAATACTTGTAATCTGTGTGAGTTTCTACATTCTTAATCACCTGTCGAGGATACATCTCCTACTTTTCTTATACTGTGAATGAGGTAAGACTTATCTGTCATTGATCCCTTACTTTGTTCTAACAGTTTTATCAATCATTTTCACATCACATAAAATTATAATTTTGACTCAAAGAAAGAGATACTGCCTTTGTATTTTCTTATTATAAATTTCACTCAAAGTTAAATCTTAGAAAACTGAAGGTAGAAGAAAGCACTTCAAAAAAAAATCTTTAATTTTATGATGCCTTACATTACTCTTCGAGCCTAGAATCAATCTCAGGAACAACAGTGATAACACATGAAATTGAAAAGACAAATTTGGGGTAGACGCATTATTTTTTTGGTGTGAAAGGGCAACAACAATTAGAAGGAATATTTGTTTTTCAAGCCAAGATGAAATAATTTTATTGGAGAAACTTGGGATGAAGGTATGCCAGGAAGTTGCAACCCCAATAGAACTTGGTGAAAAATTGACCATGAAAATGCAAATCCTAAATTGAATGCTACTCTATACAGAAGCTTGATTGGGATTTTGATATTCCTCACTACAAACAGGTCAAGCATTATGAATGTAGTGTGTCTTGTATTTTGTTTCATGCAGGTTCCTCATGAATCCCATTAGTGTGCAAAAAAAAAATATTAAGGCATGTGAGTGGTACTTCAAGCTTTGGTATAATGTATTTGTTGGTCAAGTAGTCTTGAAATTTTTTTTTGCAGTTTTGATAAAGTTTTGAGGAAAAATCCTAAGTATAAGAAAAGTGTGTTGTGTAAGAAGGAAAGCTAAAGAGCACGCAGTTGAGGTGCACCCAGCAGAAAAGTGTGGAGAAGGAGGAAAGTGCGCTAAACAAAAGACATCGTGAAGCTTGAAGAATTAAGAAAGGAAATAAAGCATAACGGGAGAATGAAAACCCGACATTCCAGAAATAAAAGAACAACAAAAAAATAGCATGAAGACTGAAAATAATAAGAAAGGCATCGAACAAATAGTTAACTAAGTTGTCCATGCATTGTAATGGGATATTTTTGCGATGAATAGATTAGGGTTTTTAGCCCTAGATTTTTGTATAAATATGTAACGGGTTGGGAGATTAGGGGTTCAACGAGGTAATATTTTGATGAAGTTAGGTTATGATAGATTTGGTTATGTTATAGTCTAGTAATTGTTGATTGATACTGAGTTATAGATTTCTTGAATGTAGGAGTCGATGGTTCAGAAGAATGAATAAAGGAATGATAAAGAGATGTTACAGAATCATGTGTTTTCTTTTTTTCTGTACTTGATTATGAATACTATTTGCATGCCTCATTGAATAGCTTCATATGATAGTTAAGTATGGTGAAATGATTCATGATTGTGACAGTAACAAATATATATAGTAATCTGGAATATGATAAGTATAGAAATGTGAATCATGAGTGCATTAATAACTGAGAAGAATAGAGGTATGTTCACAACATAATAAGGAAGAATGAATTGAATGTTTGTCTCACATTCCCTTACTACTATAGAAGCATGGTTCCTACAGTCCCAATGGATAACTCAGGTGAGACTTCATCTATCCAAGCAGGTGATGTTGAAAAGGTTGGTTTTTGGTGGGTTTTTTGGGTCGTAGATAAAATGAACCTTGGGTCTTACAACCCACGCACAGAAGAGCACCAACAAATGGTTATGTTGTCGGGACCGGGACTTTGCAATTAAAGGGATGTTTTGGAGGCCGACTAAGAAGGAGATCTCATAATGGTTGGAAAGGAAGGAATAGTATTTCACATGACAAAAGAATGGAAACCCTAGGATGAGTAACAAGCAATGGCTACAAAGGTATGTGTTCATAGATATGCATGAAATTTTCTTTGGCGAATTTCCAGTTATTTTTACAGAATGGCTAGAAAGATTAATGGAGAAAATTGGAAGGTTCAACGTCAAGGAATTGAACTCCCGAATTGGTAAGACATCTGAATTATGTAAGTAACCCAACTACTTGAGCATTTTATTTTTGAATGGATAGCGTACTAGGTGGTTATGTTACAAATTTTGCAGTAGATTGTATTCAATCATATAGTGTCACAGAAAGGGACTTTTTCAAAGGTCTGTGTGGGAGTTTCTTGAAATCATTAAATACGTGGATAAAGATGCTATTATTTGAAAATAACGTGATGGTAATGAAATCTAACTGCTAAGGGGTTCATGCACATAAGGGAACAGGGGGGTGATAGGAGGATCATCTAAGAGAAGGAAAGAAGCAATGAAAGAGGTAGAGAGGGACTAAGGATTCAAGAAGAAGATATACAGAGGAAGGATATGAGTTTGGAGAGTTGAGTAGAGGAAGGAGGTACAAGAAGCAAAATACTGAGGCTGAGAGAAGATATTCACGCAGTGAACCAGAGGGGAGAGAATCTTGTGCCCTAGTCTGAATCATGGATGTACCATACCTAGTGGGAGAAGAAGAGGAGTTCCAGTCCATTCTGATAATAGAAGAGCCAGCAAGTCCTACTCAGATAGGATCTTGTGTTGAATCCATGACCCCATGTGCATCACCACAATCAGAAGTAACGTTTGAAGATTTTTCAAAAGCAATTTTAGTTAGCCAAGGAGGACTGAGTAGTAGCAATAATAATAGTGGAAGTACCACGCAGAGTCAGAATCAAAGTCAACCAGCATCACCAAGAGGAGGGACTACATCAAACAACATGGCTAGGGTGGATAATACTCTTAGGCTTCCTAAGTTCCAAGGAATTGGGTTAGAGGACTCAGAACAACACTTGTTTGTTTGTGAGATGATTTGGTTAGAAAAGAACGTACAAGATGACGTTGTGAATATTACGTAGTTAGAAACCACATTTAGAGGTCGTACACTAGTATGGTATATGAATTTACAGAGCACCATGCCTACAGAACAGGACAAGACTTTGGTAGAGATTAAGAAAACACCACTGAAGAAGTTCAAGAAACCAAAGTCAGAGTCAGAGTACATCACAGAATTGAAGGAGATCAAACAAGTACAAACAGAGTCGGTATGGGATCATGACTAGATATTTAAGGATGTGACGAGTAGATTAAATTTCCAGATACTATATCAACAACACTAAGAATGGTTTATTACGGGTATTCTACCACACATTCATAGGCCATTATTCCAGCAGAAAATTGTGTTGCAGCCTGAGGCACTAGAGATTGCGATGAAATTGGATTCATCTCCAGTGGGAGACAGTGGAGGAATAGCACAAGTTCATATGTGGTTGGATACATTGATAATTCAACTGGTATAACTGACAAAGGGAAAGGAGAAACGTGAGCAAGTTTGGTGTTCAAAATGTAGGACTAAAGACCACCACAAGGACAAATGCCCAGCATTCGTGCAATATTTGGCGAGGGGAGCACTAAATCCATTGCCAAGAGGAGGATACTGCGAGATATGTAAGAAATGGGGCCATCACACAACTAATTTTCCACTACTACAGAAGTACCAAGGTACGCCAAAGAACTGGTTTTGCAATTTTTGCAAATCTATAGGACAGGAGGAGAAGGATTGTCGTGTGTTCGACTTAATGAGGGAGCTCACATTTGATATGTACATGATCCAAGAATAAATGTTGTAGTAGAAATGGGAGCTCTGGAATACAACAATAAAAGAGGTTTCAATCGAGGGAATAGAGGAAACTTTGGTCGAAGTCGAGGAAGAGGGAATTTTTGAAGAGGAGGAAGAGGACCGATTATATGTTACAATTGTAATCAGCCTAGACACTTGGCCCACGACTACCAGAATCCATGTACATCGTGCGCATAATGCAAAGAAAAAGATCACTCGACAGAAGATTTTCCCCAATTAGTTGTGAAGTGGAAGGCCAGAGGAAACCAGAACCTAAATCTAAATATGAATGTGTAGATGATATCATCCGAAATACACAATGAAGAACCCAGAGTAGTCGTTTTTACACGCAGAGGAAATAGAAAAGGGATTGATATGACAGATGAAGGAAAGAAGACTAAACAATGGGTAAGAAATTTAGTAGGGCCTATGTTATCCTTTGATCCTCGGCAAGAAAAGGAGACATGTCATAGGGAAAGGAAAGAAGTACTCGAAGTGAATTGGGGAGCATCAACATTAGTTGCATCTCATGAGGAATATCGTGCAATGCTAGAGAATCAAAAGGGAAAAGTAAGTATGCTAACAAAGTTCTTGAGAAATTGTGTAAAGATAATAAAATATGAGGTTGAACTAAGTACATTATACGACATGATTGATCACTACACAAGAGGAAGGGAAATCCATGTTGTACAAAGGATAGTAAATCAGGTACTGCACAGGAAGCAAACCAATGAAGAATTCAAATTCAGTGCAAAGATTGTAGAGTATGATGTGGATAATATTATTTTGGACTTAAGTTCTAACATGAATGTGTTACCTAAGAATACATGGGAGTTTATGGGAAAACCCAAATTGGTATGGTATCCTATTCAGCTAAGGCTAGTGAACCAACACAAAATAATTTTGATTGGTCGGTTGACAGGAGTACATGTGAACATAGATGGGGTGCACAGTGTGGCATACTTTGAAGTTATTGAGATCGTGGAAAAAATAACCATATCTAGCACTGATGAGACTGGAATGAGATTTTGATAAGCAATCGATCGTCAACTTGAAGAGGAGGGAGATGATATTTGAAGTTGGAGATTTAAAAGTTACTGCACCCTTGGACCCATAAGAAGGAAAGAGATACATAGAACTAGCATGAGGGAATGACATTGACAATTTATATAACATGATTGCGAGGATGGAGGATTATGTCAACCCAACAACAGATGGTGTATTGAGTTGGTGAAGTATTAGTTCATGTGTGTCACATTGTAAAGCAGGTCTAGAGCATTGGAAATAGATAATGCATGAAGTGTCAACTAGATTATGTATGTGCATCACTCGATCCTTTCTCTAGCTTGGAACAGAGCTATGTAATCCACCTAGGTATGATGAATTAATTGATATAAGTATGTTTGTAAAATAATTTAAGTTGCAGGTAACCGAACAACAAAGGTTGTTAGCACTAGATGTGGTATTAAAAGAGACTCCATCCAGATGGTGGGATACACATAGAGAGGGAATGAAAGATTGGTCGCAGTGCAACAGACTAATGAAAATAAGGTTTGGCACTGAGGGAGAAAACATTGTGCAGAAATATACAGGGGAGAGTGACTCGGCAGGTCATGTGGAACAGTGCAGAGATTTGTGGGGTTCAGTACCAGAGACAGAGTGGATGCACAAATTTATACACACACTAGACATAATTTTGAAGACTTGGTAATTGGAGTTGGAAATGTGAAGGGAGACAACAAGATGTGAAGAACTGATCCAAAGGTTCAAAATCACGTTTACATTTGAACATGAATATCCATCCATAAATGCAACACTATAGGCAATTTCAACGAAGATCTTCTCGGAAGAAGAGACGATGTAGGTGATACGAATATGTAGTGTGCACAGAGCCAAGATGATTGTTTGTGAGCTACTGTAGTGCTATAATGTATCCAAGGAAGAGTATAATGAAGAGGATCCTAGTAATATACAAATACATTATAAAAAAGGAGAACGAGAAATAGAAGTACCGAAGCTTGAATCTGTCGCATATACACATCCTATAAAGACACAGAATGTAAACATTAGGATGACAAATATTCCAATCTTGTGCAGATATGGGACTATTAGAGTGAGGAGACACTTAAGAAGATTGCAGACTTACTACAAGAATACCATGACTTATTTCCAATAAATTTTTCAGAGATGAAGGGAATAGCAGGATACTTAGGTGAGATGAAGATCCCACTGAAATGACGAGCTAAATCAGTGTGCTAGATGCCTTACATGTTAAATGCGAGGTACAACGAGAAGGTAAAAGTTGAAATAGATAGGATGTTGGATGTAAGAATCATTGAACCAGTAGAAGAGTCTGAGTGCATCAGTTTGATGGTGGTGCAAGACAAGAAGAAAGGAGGAATCGAGATCTGTGTAGATCTAAGGAAGTTGAATGATGCATGCTTACATGGCCCATTTCCAACACCATTCATGTTATGAGGAAAATCACTATATGGCATGGGGTAAACCACAATAGATGAAAAATGATTGCAAAAATCAACTCTAATATCAAGTATGATATATAAACAAACATGATAAAAAGACAAAATAAAGAGCCTACCTCGTCCAGACGTTTGATGAATTCCACCGTTGAGCACTCGACTGAAATCGATACACCTGCAACTTGTCATCAACAACCAAGATATGCAATAATATGGTGATAATATATAAATTTAGCACATATAATAGCATAATCCATCAATATTCATAACAAATACGCCCATGGAATAACAATTCAAATATTTGCAAGACATTGATTGGACGAGAAAAGAGCATTTCTATTAAGATGTAATCAACAAAAGTGTATGAATGAAAAACTTATGTGTCGGCATGTTCGAAACCGAGAAACTAAGTCCCTTCTAGCTAGGCCTCCACCACTTCAATCCTCCACCAAAGGTAAGATCATATAAGAGAGACAATGAGGTTCTCCATCAAGTAGGGAAGATCTTGGGGGTTGAACAATGTGTTCAGACTTAAAAGGACAAAGGGATGCAGACTCAATATGAAGTCAATAATTTCTCCAGAGTAACTTTTCTCTCAAAGTTGAATTCTTCTCTTCTTTTCCATGGCTTGGATAAGACCCATTTATAGACTTCAAATCGAATTGAAGGGTTGAGTCGGAACATTTCCAATATATGGAAGGTCAAGAATAATGGATCTCATGACATGACATGGAAACCAGACACCATTTTTTTTTAATTTTGAGCACAAAACCCGATGTACGCAAGTTGTAATGGTGCAACCTGTGTATATGCATGACGTATAGTTGTTAGGGCACATATATGTGGAAAAATATAATTTTTATCTCTGGGAACTGCAAAAGGGGACTTCAAGTTTGCATAGGGAAATGGAAAAGGCCTTCTAAGCAAGTTTGCACGGGGTGAGGCAAATATTGCTATAACAGATGCCCTCTAATGTGTGAGGTCAGAGGAGTATCTGCGATTGCCGAAATACATTATAATTTTTAGAAGTGGAGTAATGGAGACCCAGTTGGACGAACTAGTTTCTCATAAGAATATTATAATCCATGATGACTTTGTGCACATGGATGACAATTTGAATTACACAACAGATCCATGTTGAAATATACCAAATAGTTTTTCATGGACATGAATAGGAAATACAAAAGTAGATACATGCCATAGGCTGTCATAGTCAAGAACAAGGCCCAGTGAAAACTAGTCTCAAAAACAATTTGAAGATGTATGTATACAATGGAGTACAATCTGATCTCCCATGATCACTGAAGTCATATAGGTATTGGTCCAATGAATGATAACAATAGCTTAGGAAAGCTGGGACTATGAATTGATGTCTTTAAGTCTTCTACACGATATGCCAAAGGTGCGAGTCTACATCATGTGAATAAAGGAGTTGAGGTCGAACACAATGAGACTTCGTTTGATTACCGGTCATTAAGGTATACCGTTAACAAACGCAAGACAGTCTACCAATGATGAAAGTAGGTATAAAGGCACTGAGTACATTCTTACAAGTTTGAATAAAGGTGTTGAAGTCGAACAGTTGAAGAATCCATCAATCAGGAGGCATTTATGTATTCCCAACTGTCGATGGTGAGAGCACATGCCATTAATGACTACAAGCCTTTAGGTACTCATAGGACTCTAGTTCTTGTTTCCAGAATATATGGGTTGAATTCGATGGAAGGAGACTCATTGAAAGGAGAGGATTAAGGCATCTCTCATCATTCATCATGAGGTGCAAAGCAGGAGCCTGATGATATAGAGGAACTCGGATGAAGAACATGTTCACAAACCAATGACCTTGTGCGACTTCCGCATGCACCAGATGCAAGCAGTGCATGAAAAAGACCCTATGAATAGCATCTAATAAGGAAAACTATCGACAAAGGCGAGGAAACTGCCAATAAGGCTAATGGAATCCAAGACAATGCATGAATCCCAATGTGCAAATAGATTTCTTGTCGTCGAACATAATGGAAACCCCCCATTCAGTGACCAATGAGGAGATGTCGACTATTGGGTTCAAGGTTACCTACCCATAAGGAAAATAGGACTAGGGTGCATGGTAGTACTATAGCTTCATGTAACTTTGAGACACATTGAGGGTATGGCCGACATGCAAATTCAAGAGTTCTGAGAAATGGCTGACATAGGATAATAGACATCCTTTGAACAAGAGCATGAGACATATGGATGACTCTAGCAACATAGACTCAATGGTGAAACTTTGTGATGTAGGAGGCACCAATCAAACTCTCCATATTGGAAGAATAACCAGTCGGGGGAGTAAACTCTCAGTAATGAGCTCAGCTTCCTAAGGTCATGCTAAACCCAAACTTTGGATGACAAGTGGACTCAAAATTTAGTGCTTTGTTCACAAAGTTTTCATAAGATAATATTATTTCCCCCCCCATCTTTTTTTGTTTTTTCATAGACAAATGAATGTTATGATACAAAGGAGGAAACAAGTGTCGCAAGTAAGAAACTGGTTCCAGCAATGGAACATACCTATGCTCAATGCAAGGAGGTGTGCATAGGATATGGATACTCAGGGGAATGTTTCCTCATAGGATACAAGGTGTCAAGCTGCAAAGGATATAAACAAGGCTCTTCTTGGATGATGATGAAAACTGCTCGAGATAATAGGATTATAATGCAAAAATGGGAACCGACAATAGGCTCAATACTGCAAGTAAGAGAATGAGATGCAATAACAATAGCTCAAGAAAGATGGGACTATGAATTGATGTCTTGAAGTCTTCTACATGATCCACCAAAGGTGCAATTCTACATCATGTGAATAAAGGAGTTGAGGTCGAACACAATGAGACTTTGTTTGATTACCAGTCATTAAGGTATACCGTTAACAAACGCAAGACAGCCTACCGATGATGAAAGTAGGTACCAAGGCACCAAGTACATTCTTACAAGTTTGAATAAAGGTGTTGAAGTCAAACAGTTGAAGAATCCATCGATCAAGAGACATTGATGTATTCCCAACTGTCGATGGTGAGAGAACCTTCCACTAATGACTACAAGCCTTTAGGTACTCATAGGACTCTAGGTCTTGTTTCCAAAATAGATGGGTTGAAGTCGGTGGAAGGAGACTCATTGAAAGGAGAGAATTAAGGCATCTCTCATCATTCATCATGAGGTGCAAAGCAGGATCTTGATGATATGGAGGAACTCGGATGAAGAACATGTTCACAAACCAATGACCCTGTGCATCTTCTGCATGCACCAAATGCAAGCAGTGCACGAAAAAGACCATATGAATAGCAGCTAATAAGGAAAACTATCGACAAATGTGAGGAAACCACTAATAAGGCTAATGGAATCCAAGACAATGCATGAATCCCAATGTGTGAATAGATTTCTTGTCGTCTAACATAAGGGAAACCCCCCATTCAGCGACCAATGAGGAGATGTCGACTATTGGGTTCAAGGTTACCTACCCATAAGGAAAATAGGACTAGGGTGCATGGTAGGACTACAGCTTCATGTAACTTTGAGACACACTGAGGGTAGGGCCAAAATGAAAATTCAAGAGTTCTGAGAAATGGCTAACACGGGATAATAGGCATCCTTTGAACAAGAGCATGAGACATATGGATGACTCTGGCAGCATAGACTCAATGATGAAACTTTTTGATGTAGGAGGCACCAATCAAACTCTCCATACTTGAAGAATAACCAGTCGAGGGAGTAAACTCTCAGTAATGATCTTAGCTTCCTAAGGTCATGCTAAACCCAAACTTTGGATGACAAGTGAACTCAAAATTTAGTGCTTTGTTCAAAGGTGACACGACTGTTGCCAACATAAGATAATATTATTTTCCCTCCCATCTTTTTTTGTTTTTTCATAGACAAATGAATGTTATGATACAGAGGAGGAAACAAGTTTTGCGAGTAAGCAACTGGTTTCAGTAGTGGAACATACCTATGCTCAATGCAAGGAGGTGTGCATAGGATATGGACACTCGGAGGAATGTTTCCTCGTAGGATACAAGGTGTCAAGCTGCAAAGGATATAAACAAGGCTCTTCTTGGATGATGATGAAAACTACTCGAGATAATAGGATTATAATGCGAAAGTGGGAACCGGAAATAGGCTCAATACTGCAAGCAAGAGAATGAGATGCAATTACAACTTAACTCCAAATAATATTTGTTTTCTTACATTTAGTCCCCCTAGGCCCGAAAAAGTATAAAACAATACCCAAGAGAACGCTTATAGCCACTAGTAACTAGAGTGTTCCTTTTTTGAAATTTGTCTACTTGGTTTGAAAAAGGGTTAAACTTACACCAAATACAAGTCGTCTCAAATCCTATTAACGAGTGTGAAAGAGACAAGTTCACTTAGCAATCTTTTCACTTTTTGAGAGAGTTGGAAAAGAGATTAAACAAGACTTGGAGGATGTTGTTCTAAGAAGCATATAATGGGGGAGGCCAAGGCTCTAGTGAAGGAATTCTGTCAAAATGCAGCAACTAATAGATAGCTAACACAAGCTTGGGACAACCCAAAGCTTTCCAAGTCGAGGAGGATAAAATACTTGCAAAGGTTCCCTTATCTACAATATATCGAAGAATGCCCCTTATGTGGAAGGGTGTAGAAGAATAAAGTTGAAGCTCTACAAGATCATTCCAATCAAAGGAAAAAACCCTATGACTTGGAGGGAGAATACTCAAAGAGAGTAGAATGCTCCCTTGTTCATAAGGTACAGGACTAGAAATGTTAAGGACATGGTCGAAGGATGCATCACCCTCCAAAAGAAGAGTGGGATTGACCGAAGAATCCATCGGCAATGTCACTTCCTTAGACTTGTCACTCTCCAAGGGAAGAGTGGGATCAATCGAATATTGCATCGGCACAACCACTTATTCAATTGTTGGTTGATTAGGATGCGAGACAACAAGGTCAAGAGATGCATTACCTACAAAAATAGGAATGGTTTTGGCCAAAGATTGCAATGACGTGACTGTTGGTTGAACAGGATGTGAGACAACATGGTCAAGAGACGCATCACCACAAAAAATAGGAGTGGGATCAGTTGAATATTTCATCGGCACGACCATTGTATCAAACAAAGAAGGGCTAGAATGTTGGGAAACCAAATATGACTCAGAAACTAAAGGGCCCCTAGGAAAGGACCACGCTTCTTATACCACAGTAGTAGCAGGACACAAACGAGTAAGTTGATCTCCTTTGCAAAGCCTACAAAGGAACTTGGGCTTATGTCTTATATGTCAATGATTCTCAATCGTATGAATGCCCCCACCATGACTTGCAGTGGCTAGTGACATGCTCCCAACATGACTTGGAGAGGCTAGTAGCAAATCTCCAACATGACTTTCATAGGTTGGTGATGAATTCCCAACATGACTAGCAGAGGTTGGTGACAAACCTTCAACATGACTAGCAGAGGTTGATGATGAACCCTCAACATGACTAGTAGAGGTTGGTGATGAATCCCCTACATGACTAGCAGAGGTTGGTGATGTATGTTCAGTGTGACCAACAGTGACTAGAGTTTTTCCCCCAACATGACTTGTAATGGTTGGTTGCTGGCATTCAACATGACTTGCATAGGGTGTTGACCTATCTCCAACATGACTAGCAGAGGTTGGTGATATAATGCCAGTATGACACACAATGATTGGACTAGTGTTTCCAGCATGGCTGGCGGCGGCGATTGGTTGCAGCATTTGAGACCAAGGTTCAAGGAAACACTGGTTTTGAGAAATTGCAGGCTAGGAAGGGTTTTGTTATACACCATGGCCCTATTCGGCAGGAAAGTATCCTCTTCCAAACTGATTCATAAATGGTTATAATGGCATCGTCACTGAGGAAGTCGCTTGCAAAGAGAAAATGACATGACAAGGGTTACTCGGGTGAGGATATATGTTTCCCTGAGATGAAGGAACTTCATGAAGGGGGTTTCTCGTAATATAAAACTGACTCCCCCTAGATGAAACACCAGAGGACATATGGAGGTCCTCCATGGGAAAAGAGTTCGTAGGAACCGGCATAGTGGAAGAAGGATAGATGGACAGGATGTAATAAGTAGAATGACCGCCCATTTGAGCACTTGCTCCTGTGAAAGTGAAGCTAGGATTGGGTCCATAGGAAGGAAGATTCCAACCTCCTATCATAAGAGTTGGTTCAGTGATATGACTCCCACCAAATGAAAAAGGAGAATAAAGAGGCATCATGCCTCCAAACCCAAAACTAGGATGCACATAAGGTGATTAGACAAAGAATGGCAAGTGCGAAGACATGTCTGGAATACCAAGAGAAAAATGATTAGAGGCCCATGGTACTGGCTAAGTATCACGATTCGTCATATTACTTAGAAATACAAATGAATTTGTCCCCATGGAATGATAAAAGACCATGGGTTGGGTAGTGCTAACTAAGGGAGTCAAGGGGACTCCACTTTCCATAATAATGAAAACTCACAATGTGATCCAAAGGCAAACTAATAATCAGAGAGCACACCAAAAATAAACAAAAGGACCAATATGCACACAAATAGGAAAAAGTGGCTGAAAAGGGGGCCCCCTCCCTAAAGCAGGTATGCCTCTCCCAAGAGGAGCCTGCGACTCCCTTCAAAAGACCGGAGGTATCAAAATCAATTATAAGGGCCCTCGTGGGATTAACAACCAGTCGGTAAGATCCCCCTGGAGAGGTAATCCTTTGTAAAGGTTGTGTGTTGTCTGACCTTTATCTGACTCGGGGTACCTGCAGAATAACCCCTACAAGTAACCTATGTGGATACCTATGTCAAGGAACTAAGCCACCACAATATAACCAATGCATAGGTGAACAATCATAAGTCAGGTCCACCATATGGGCAGGGTAACAAAGACCAAAATATTGAAAGCACCACCTCTCACAGAGGTAAAGGTACTAGCAAGACCCCCATATATGAATAGATCCTCAGAAATATCTCTGATGCTAAGAAGGTATTAGAGGGATATCTCCTCAACCAACTTCATGTGACCTTGTGCTTAACTCTGGTGTGAGTGGAGACTCCTGACGTCACCAATTATACAATTGATTTCACCACTCCCTTTGTCAGACACATATGTTGATTTTAATTGCCTTGGAGAAGTTTACTCACAAAATCCTATTCCAAGGCTCTAAATATTAAGCTAGTTTGTGCACCTTGAAAAATAAAATCGTTTCTAATCAATTTTGAATTTATCAACGTTACTTTTAGTGGCTTTTTTTATTCAAAAGGTGTGGTCGTGAAACTGATGATGTTACGACACAGCAAGCAAAATAAATGAATACGAATAAAATGCAAAGTCCTAACTTCAATTCCCAATAAATGATAAGTTTTTCAAAATGCAACTTTCAATTCAATTCTGCAATTTCAAATAAGATGCAATCTTTCTATACATGTTCTAAGATCAATTACAAGAAACCAAAATATCAAATGCCTGTTTGCACTCTTTTCGTCGGTGTGTGAGCAAAAAGTGAGTGCTTACATGCCTAGTTGGGCTCTGCTAGTCATGACAGCTGTATGTAAAGAGGTTAGAAAGAAAACAATAGAG
>JZKD02S1613272.1:439313-455729 GCA_000966675.3 Picea glauca
TTATGCATTGAAGGGTTAGAGCCTTCACCCTGCGACATTATGTTCCATTCCAACAACACCTTCATCATATCTCTCATCTGCATGAGACTCTGCCAGAGATATTCCTCTTCGTCCAGAACACGTACATGACTTTCTGCATGTGCCATACTTGGTGAATGTCTCTCTGCAATCTGCGGTGAACGAAACTACTTCCTCCTCTTCGGATAAGAACTTGGCTCCACAAGTTAACCTTCTCCTCGTGTGAGTTTCAACCTTGTGAGCATCAGAAACAAAACTTGCAAACAATCAAGTCTTCAAAACCTTTGCTCTGATACCAACTTGATCTAAAAATGAAGAAGACTTGATAWACTTGATTAAATTAATTGCAAGTGAAATGTTATGTGTTTAAAGCAACCGGATCAATTTGCAACACATAATAAAGGATTACTTATGTAGAAATAAACATAGACAGCAGCATAAATCATTGAACATTAGACATAAACACAGCAACTTGATAAAGGAGTTCACCCCACTCCGGGCTACATCTCCTGGTCCAGCCTCCAAATGGATCTTTTTTATTAAATTGCTCAAAGTGATTAAAAACATGTCTTACAGTGCTCAAATTGACAAACTGACTTCTTCAATGGCTCCGCAGCGTCCCAAAACCCCTGTCTGGGCTCTTTCAGCACCTGAAACGGTCGAAAAATGAAGAAGATAGCCTCCTTGAAGTTCTCCCCTTCAACTATGTTGTCTCTGGTTCTACAATTCACACCCTTGTTCTCCAAACCTGGCACACATGCTCATTTAAGCAGAAAAACCAAGACCCGTACGCAACCGCGCACCGGTACAAACCGTAGAACGGTTAGGGCGCCTCCAGCCCCTAACCACCTCGGCATTTGGTCATATGACCCATGCGCCCTTGGGCTCGGCGTAAAAGTGGTTAGTCATTGGGTAACCACCCACGTGGTTAACCACCAGTCAAAACGGAAAACATACGCGCGTTAACCAAAGGTTATTACAACCCCGCACTCATTTAAATTACATATAACAAATACATTGCAATTGCAATGTATTGCAATGCAAATGTATTGCAATGAAATATATATATATATATATAATGGAATGCATGCCAAAATACTTGAGCCATAATATATGGTCGTATGAATATATAATGTGTCCACGGGTCGGGGCTTGGCCCCGGCCCGACCCCCCTTTCAAATATTACAATATGTAAATTTAAATAGATTCAAATGCATATAGTTAACAAGAACTACAGCGTGGCCCAATGGTCGGGCGGTTGTGTGAAATCGTTGGCTTTGTGGGGAGGTCCGGTGGTCGAACCCCGCGGCCTCCAATGTATTTTTCACAACAAATAAACCAACCAAATGGGGACACGTGGCGCCCATAGATTGGGCCACGTGTCTTCTTATTATTCGCTCAATTGGACACGTGTCAAATTTCAATTGGACAACAATAAACCAATACAAAATGTGCCAACCAACCGATATGAACCATGTCATCATGATGGTACGGCCCTCCATGTGGATGTACAGACTGTACGGACAGGTACAGTCAGCATCCCAAAATTTTCCCTGTTTGACTTGACGGTCAAATCGCGATATCTCCTCCATACGGACTCTGTTTGCGAAAGTAAATATACTGTCGGAATCAAGAAGACGAGACGGACGCAATGGCACTGTTTTTGTCTCATTTCGAGCACTTTGAAAATTGAGCAAAATTTGATCCCCTGATCAATAAACTTAACTTGCAAAGTTTTTCATTAAAACCTCTCATTTTTAGATCAATTTTATGGTATCAGAGCATTTGGTTTTGAAGGTTTGACAGGAATTGCAAGCATTGGATTCTCACCAGAGCCAAACTCAAGCGAGGAGAAGGCCAACTTGAGGATTTTAATCCAGAGATTCAAAGGAGACCTCGTAAACAAGAGATGTCTCCACCGAGGAAGATAGGTCATGATGCATATGAGGACAATTTCTTCGAGGCTTTTCAATTGATGAAAGCCATGGTAGAGGAACTTTACCATGAAATAGGACAACGAAGAGTTTCAAAGGTTGAAGAAGGTGAAATTTCAATAAGAGAAAAAGGAGTTGAAGGTGGTGGAACTTCAGAACCTTCTTCCCCTTCATCCTCATCATTTACAAGTGAAGCAAGTGTACACTCCTACAAGGATAAGAAACCTAAAAAAACTCATCATTATTCTGATATGCCTTTATTAAAGCTTGATGTAAATTTTAAATTACCCACTTATGATGGTGAATTAAATGTAAACAATCTAGATAATTGGGTTAGACAGCTTGAAGTTTGTTGCAGGATACAAAGGATTGGTGATGATAAAACAATGATCCAACTTTCTAGTCTCAAATTGGGAGGCATAGCTCTCATATGGTGGGAAATCAAAACTAAATATGATCTCGGGAAAAGTGGTAAAACAATCTCTTCCTGGAATGATCTTGTTATTGCATTGAAGAAACAGTTTTATCCATTAGCATACATGGAACAAGAAATGATGAATTGGAAAATTTTAAGTCAAGCTAAAGGTCAAAGTGTACAAGAGTACACTCAAGCATTTTGTAAGAAAGCATTAATATTGGGTATTCCTTTATATACATAGGAGACGCTTCTAAAATATATTGGTGGTCTGCATTCTTATCTCAAGCATACTACTCTTATGTTAAATCCTTATAAATTTGATGACATATGTGTACAATACATTCACATTGAATCAGGTAAAAGGAATGTTAGTGATAGTGTTTCTACAGATGCCTTACAAGGAAAGGATTCAGGGAAAAGAAAAGAGAAAGAGAAGAAGACAGCCACAGCGAAAAATGAGAAGCCTACTTGTAAGCATTGCAAGAAGGAAGGCCATGATGAAGATGATTGTTGGATCTTACATCCTAATTTGAAGACAAAGAAGTATGCCAATTAAGGGAGAAAGAAGACCACAACTGCAACAGTTCAAGTGGATCTAGGATCATACTCCGATGATGAGACTAAAATTGTAGCTATGGGAATCCGAGGTATAACTTATGTTGCAAGTACTGGCTCTTCTAATTCAGATGTTGTAAATGATGAGTGTAAAAGGAGTGAACTTTTCCACATAAGGGTCCTAACAAATAATGTTAAAGTTGATACTCTTGTAGACAGTGGATCACAAGCCAATCTAATCAGTGAAGAGGTTGTAAATAATTTGAGACTTTAAACTAAGACACATCCTAGACCATATCCAATGGGATGGATATGTGGTGATAATAATTTTCAAGTAACCAAGCAATGTAAAATTAAGTTTGCAATCACTTCTAAGTATGTTAATGAAGTAGAGCTTGATATAGTGCCACTGGACATATGTGGAATTGTCCTGGGAAGCCCATAACTTTATGATAGAAATTCCATATTCTACAGGGAGGAAAATAAATGTTGCTTCAAGAAAGATGGGAAAGAGTACATTGTTCATGCTCATCGCATGAAAACTGACAGATCTTTTGCAACTATAGGGAAGTTAAAAAGAATGGTAAATGCAAGCAAGATTTTAACACTTATGTCTGTAAAAAATCATAAAGAAAGTGATGTTAAACATGAACTAGTTAAGTATGTTTCTAACAATCATGAAGTGTCAAAAGAAGTACAGCATGAGGTCCAGCTGCATACTTTGGTTATTATTCATGTTTAGAAGAGAAATCATGTTTTTCATTCTCATTTGCATATTCAGTATTGTTGTTTAGTTTGTTTCTATTCAGTGGTGTATGGTTGCTAACTACGACAAAGAATGTAGATGATTTTGCAATAGATGGGATGATTACTTTGATAAACAATGTTATCTCATTTTTCATGTTTGTTGTGGTCAGTCAGGTGATTATTTTCGAATCAGAAAGGATGGATGGTACAGGACAAGTGGGGAGGTAGTACCCTCACTTCTTACCTAACTAAAACCAAGCTTTTGGTGGTCCAAAAGATTCCAGTGGGGAGGCTTGAACCAGGAGGATCTGAAATGCTCAAAAATCAAAGTTATTTAATGTGCATTAAATCTATACCATCACGAAGTGCTCTTCACAAGGTTTTTGGTGGCGTAAACGGTTCGAAAATCCGAGTCTGTATGCGAAATTTATCGCGTTCTGAACTTTTACCCAAACACGCAAAAAAAAATCAAAGTCAACTAATGACGTTGGCAGTATGGATGATGGTGTCAGCATGACATCATGATGACATCAACATGTTGATGTGGAAACACTAGATCGTGACATGTGTCAGGCATTTTTGGTGTTTTTAGGTTGAGTTGAAACAGTACAGATTTTGACACATGGATTATACAAACGTTGACGTGGCAGTCCCTACAATGACATGGCCCAATGACAGGTTGACGCATGGAAGTATGGATGTTGAATATGCAAGCTAATAGGGAAGTGACAAGGACCAATGATAGGTTGATGCATGGCAGTACATTGTTGATTGTGGAATATGATAGGGCAGTGATGTGGAAGTCCACTGGGAAATTGACTATGTGCACGGTGGCGAATCACTAGGTGACACATGGCCCAATCACAGGGTGCCACGTGGCACCCCAGATAAGGCCAATGAGGGTCGATTCAAAATTTTCCACCTCTAGTGTAATCAAACCTGTGACCTATCCTCCGGCCAATGGACTACACCACAATGTGCCCACCAATCGCTCTATCATGTTCCTTGTTATGCCATATGGAAAATATGGTATATAAGTTTATGCAGGTGCAGTGTTTTGGATAAACCCCAGTCGGTGGGGGATAGCCTATCGACCAGAGAGGGGATACTATGGTGGATGAGAACAGGGGTTGAGGACCAGGGTGGAAGACCGGGGGACAGTTATCCTGGATCCTAGCCACATGGCCTTCCATACGACTAGGTGTCAAAGGACAAGGGGGGCGCACACTGTTGGAGGCCTAGCGCCTGGACACTTGCCTCCCCATATGACTAGAACTTGGTTGAATAGGGGGTTTACACGCCATATGTATCCCAAGTGGGTTTTTTACCTTAGATTAAATATTTTTTTAAATCTTTTGTAATATTTCCCTGATTTTTATGGTATTTTTGCCATATTTTTTGGGATTTGAGCCTAGGAAGAGGCTAGTTTGTTGGGGAAAGTTGGGAATTCAACCCCAAATTTTTTTCTACATAAAACAGGCCTATGTTCCATCAAAATACAGTGATTTTTTTGTAGATATGTGGAGAGAAATCTTATAGGAGAGAGACCATTTTTTCGGTTCTCATGTTGTAAGAGGTATTTTGAGCCCATTCGAGGGGGGATTTTGGTGAGGTATTTTGCAACTAGTCATGGAGATCATGTACAAAAGATGCATAGTTCTTTTGCAGTAGATTGTAATTAGATTTTTGAAGTAATTAAGAATTTGGAGAAGAGCAATAAAATGGTCACCACTGGAAGCGGGACCTGGAGACGTAGCCACACCTTGGTGAACTCTGTTATCAAACGTCTTGTTTTTCTACTTCTCTCTTGTTTTTGTTCTTCCTTCTTTGATTTATGCACTTAATAACTGTTAATTCTGCATAATAATTATGATTTTATGTGTTTTTCATTCTTATCGATCCGATGAATAAGATGCATAAACTTAACTTGCAAATTTTTTCAGTAAAATCTCTCATTTTCATATCAAAGGGTGGCATTGGGTCATACAGGTTATTATAGGAAATTTATCAAAGGATATGCGCGCAAATCACAGCACCAATGGAAAATTTACTAAATAAGGAAGAAAATTTTCAATGGGATGAAGACTCTCAGAGGGGGTTGGACACCCTGAAACAAAGGTTGGTAACCGCATTGATTTTAATTTTTCCAGATTGGAACAAGAAGTTCCATGTACACATGGACGCATCGTCCATAGCATTGTGCATAGTACTTGTTAGTCCCTAAAGTTGCACTTGACTGTGAGAGGGCAAGCTAAGGCATCATCGAGTTATTGCAAAAGTGTTTTGAGGGTTTTTATGATTTGGTTTTTAATAGGGTGGTTGAAAACTGGCTCAAGGTTACAACATAACATGAAAATCAAGATCAGAACATAGCATATCCCATTGGCTGAATTATACGTAGACACGTAGATGGATTAAACCAATTAAGAAAAAGGAAGATGAAGTATTCAATTTGTCAACTTCACATGAATTCTCATCTCAAAATTTCATAAAGAAACAAGACTATCAGCTTGATATCAAAACTTGAAAAATTATCTCTACAGTAAAACTTTCACTGTATAAATTAACAGTCAAGAATAAAAAAGCATTGCAATATGAATAATGAATTCAAGCATGAAGAAAGAAATAACAGAGTAGAAAAAGAGGGTCTAAACATCTATATTCCTTTTCTATTAAGTGTCAAATTGAACATAAATGCCTTTTACAATGACCTTCACCAAAAGGTCCCTTGGATCTCCAATTTTTCGACCCCCTCACTTCTCATTCTACCAAGTTTATATAGAAACAATACATAATTATCAAGATCCAAAAAAAATGGATCTAAAAACCTCCTTATCTATATTTAGTTTATTGTTTCAAATAATCAAGGATAAGATCCAATCTGATCTCCAATTCGAATTGATGAGGTGGCTTGTCAACTGTTGTCCATGAGATTTTTCAGGAAAACAAATCTGGTAAATTCCTGAAAAATAGGGTCCAACAATCTCTTCGTATCTCTTAAATGGTGATAGTTGTGTAAAAATGGAGAGAGGTTTTTGTGAAGGGGAATGTTCCCAAAAACAACCTCTTTTGGTTTCAACAAATTCCTCTCCAACTGTTCTGTAACATCTTTTGAAGATAAAAGCTATAACAGGTAAAAAATAGAGTATTTCTTGTAGCTTTATTAGAAAAGTAGGCCTCAAAGATCAATTTGAATCTCTTAAAATGTGATTGTTGTGTAAAACCCGAGAGAGGTTTTTTTGAATGGGAATTTTCCCAACAAAAACCTCTTTTGGTTTCAACAAATTCATCACCAGTTGTTCTGCAACCCCTCTTGAAGAAAAAGACTAAAACAAGTAAAAATAACAGAGTAATTCTTGTAGCTTTATCAGAAAATTAGGCCTCAAAGATCAATTTGAATCTCTTAAAATGTGATTTTTGTGTAAAAACCAAGAGAAGTTTTTGTGAAGGGGCATGTTCCCAACAAAAACCTCTTTTGGTTTCAACAAATTCCTCTCCATGAAAAATAAAACAAGATCAATACCATGCCACCTGCCATGCTGCTGAATTGGTCTTTTTTCTCCTCTGCTTCCAATTCTGTTAGTTTTTCTATCCTCATTATCCAATTTAACTTTCTTATGGCCATAATAAATTGTTTGGCCATCTTATACCTCATGTTCACCATTTCCTCCTTCACTTGGGATTGACTTAATGGCATTGAGTGCACTTGAATGGAGATCACTATTCAATGCCTTTAGTTTTGTCTCTTCAATGTCTTGTTGCGTTTGAAAGGGAATCATTTACAGGAGGAGAATCAAGTGAAACACCAATTTCTGGTGTATGTTCGTGATTTTTATTTGTATCAATTTCAACTTTGCTCAGCATGGACTGGTTTTAATCTTGGGTACTAGTTAAATTTCTTATTTTTTGTGGTTCCTTTGATTTAAGCTGCTCAACAGAGAAATGAGAGACCTTCTGAAAAACAGCAATAAAAAGGCTATTGTATATTGATCATGGGGAATAATACTCATACATCTCTCTAAAGGAAGATTGGATACTTATGCCTCTGCTTCAACCTCCTCATCCTCTGCATCATTCACATCTAATGGTACTTTTTCCAATAACAACTTCATCTTCAACTGGATTCATTGAGCAAGTAGAGTAAACTAATTTCCCTCCAACTTTAAGCAATGCAACACCTCTCATGGAAATTTGAACTTAAAGGTGATGTACCCCATTTCCAAGTCCAACATTCCATTTTTTCCATATATCAAGTGCCTTACGAATTGTTCCATCCCCACTACAAGGTAAATCACATAATATGCGATCAAAAAGCAACTCTGTTATACTTTTTTCATGGGTGTCTTCATTCATCTCAAGTCTTCCACTACCTTTATCCTCTGTCTCATTTGTTGTTTATGTCAGCATGCCATTGTTTTTTCAATGACAACTTGGAAATTTTTGTGCTTCATGATTGGTTACCAGCAAGTTAGCATTGCACATCCTCTTCATCTGATGAATGAGAAGATTGCACCGTTGATCATCAGCATCATTTGCTATGATCATTCCCTTGGGTAGAAACGCAAGCTTAGATGATTTGTGAATCATCTCTAGAAGTTGAAATGTTTTTGACCCAGGTGCTGCACACATATCAAGAACATAGTGGTGTGAATTTACATCCAATAAAAGGGGTGGCACCATGCTCACAGCCTCCTGTCGAATTATGTTCCCAATCTCATTTTCTTGCTTTAAGAATTCATGAATCCTTTCAAGCATTTGGTTTTTCCTTAGTTGCATGCAAGAGAAATTCAAGTGCCAAGCAAGCTTTGTTGGGTACCAGGGTAAAGGCCTAATATTTTCAACCACATTGCCACCTACATCCTCAGCATTGAGAGATGCCAAAAATTAATTTTCAAGTCGGGATAGAATGTCATCAGAAAATTGCCCACTAGAATTTATTCGAAAAGTTGTGGGTAAATATTTTTTAAGAATAGACATAAATTCATCCCATTCCTCATCAGGTATAATGCCTTGTTCCTGTGGATAACGATCAGAGTAGTGTGCCATTCAGTTCTAATCCAGCTACGAGGAACTCTCCTTCTCCAATTCAGATTTTCCTTATCTGGAAGCAGGAATTGATTGACAAACTCTGTAACCACATGCTCTTTCTTCCACCATCTTTCTCCTCCAACCACCAATCTGCAAGCTTTAGCAATTGTCTGTTCTGTCACCAGCATCAGCATCTTCTCGATCTCCACCTCGTGACCATCAAAGTTTAGTGCAAACTCCATGGAGACCTGTTCGTCATGACCTTGAAAGGTAGTGAGGAATTCAAACCAACCAGCATCTCTAAATCTCTGCGCCATCTACGGATATGCCTCAAGAAGCTCGAAACCCTAAGTTTCCAATCTGACTACTTACATGTTTCGCTTAGGTGCCATGAAACACGATGCTACAACAGGCACTGATCGGATTCTGAATTTACAAACTTCAACTGTTAACATATAATAGTTCTTCTGAGAAAAATACCTGCACTTATAATTCAACACAATCAGAATGACAAGTGGCGGGTTTAGATAATTATCTTTGGGAATTGAATGATTTGAAATGATTCCTTTGCGGGTACAGGGAAATCTAATCATGTAACGGTTTGAATCACAAAATGATTCCAAAGCTATTGTGGGACACATGTGAACTCTCAAACCACGATCTATGTCATCATAATGAAATCTGGGTGACGGGCGCATATCAAGGAATGATTATCTTTGCACTACGGGAATAAGGCTATTCACGTAACGCTATTAATGACTTAGAATAATTTGAATTTGTAAATTTCAAACAGGCATATAAAGTGACACATCATTTAAAACCATGTCTTACAACTCCAAACTTAAATAAATTATTCAAAAAACTGAAATCCAAACATAAGACACTAAAAACAATGATTAAAATCAAATGAAAGAAGATAATAAAGTGCAGGTAGGAAGGGTTTAGGATTAGGGTTTCTCACTAAATCAATACAAAATTAGAGACTAACAGTACTATCTGAGCCAGGGGAAGGAGACATAGATCACTCAATTTCTTTTGCAATCAGGAATTTGTCTATAGCAAAGAAGAACTATACAACCACTGAATGGTAAGGATTGGCAATGGTCTATGCACTATAGAAATTCAGGAATTATCTATTGGGGTCTCACTTTAAGATGTATATAGACCATTATGCATTAAAATACTTAGCCAAAAAGCCAATGTTGGGGGGGAGAATATGCAAGTGGCTCTTATTATTTTAAGAATATGACTTTGAATTCATAGTAAAAACAGCAAAGTTGAATGTAGGACGAGATCATCTATCACGCATATTGTCAGGAGAAGATGCAGGAAATTTGGATGACAACTTCCCAGATGCGGAGTTATTTGCAGTAAGGATGGTGGATGATTATTTCTCGAACATCATATAGTTTCTAAACACAGGCATGGAACCATCTGAGATTATTGTAGCACAAAAGAAATAATTGGTAGTGAAAGTAGCAGATAATCAGTTGATTGCAAGGAATTTATGCAAGATGGGTGCAGATGGAATACTGAGACATTATGTGTTGGAGCACGAAAGGTCGATAATAATTGAAGAAGTGCACAATGGAATTGCTAGAATACATTACGTAGGGAGAGTGACTGCATAGAATATTTTGTGTGCAGGGCTTTGATGGCCTACAGTGCACAAGGATGTGAAGGAATACTATCAGTCATGCGATGTATGCCAAAGAGTGGGAAAGCCATCTAGGAGGGACAAAATTCCTTTGAATCCACAAGTTATGTTGCAAGCGTTTGAGAAATGGGCCACAGAATTCATGGGGCCAATCAACCCACAAGCAAGAAAATCAGGGGCAAGGCACATCATTACTACGAAAGAGTATTTGACAAGGTGGGCAGAAGCAGCCCCAGTTATATACTGTACTACGGAAACTGTTGTGTGGTTTCTGTTTGAAAATGTAGTCACATGGTTTGAATGTCTTCGCATATTACTCATTGATCAAGGTACACACTTTATAAACAAAACAATTGCAACATTGACTGAGAAGTTCCAAATTCATTACCAAAAGAGTACCCCATATCACCCTCAGGCCAATGGAACCGTGGAATATTTTAATAAGATCTTGGAGAATGCATTGACAAAAATTTGCAATGTAGGGAGAGACGATTGGGACTTAAGAGTTCCTGCTGTATTATGGGCTTACAGGACTACAAGTAAAAAGTTGACAGGTCAAACACCTTTCAGGATGGTCTATGGGAAAGAAGTAGTAATGCTAATGGATTTTATTCTACCTAGCCTATGAATTACAGTAATCACAGAGCTATCAGACACGGGTGCAATAGAGGATAGGTTGGCACAGTTATTACAGCTTGAGGAGGATCGATTTATCACAGAATTCCATCAGCTAGTTCGGAAAGCCAAAGAGAAGGCCTGGCTTGATCAACACATTAAACATAAGAAGTTTCAAGTCAAAGATCTGGTATTAATCTATGATATCAAGTATATGCAACATCTAGGGAAGTTTCAAATGCATTGGTTATGACCTTATGTGATTCAGCAACCAACATAGACAGGTGTTGCATAGTTGGAAACCTTGAATGGGGAAGCCTTGGAAGGAATGGTGATTGGAAGTCAGATGAAACTCTATATATATGACCAACAAGTTGCGCAGTAATTTTGGCTACACCGAAACACATGTATTATAGTATGTGTATCATAGTAGGCAATAAAAAGAAGGAAAAACAAATAAAAGTCGATATAGGGAAAAGAAAAAGAGTGTTCAAGTACCAAGGCATAAGAACATGCGCAGAACAAATGGTCATCACGCATCATCATAGAATTGTGCCAATCTAGGAGATGAGGCACAAATGAGACATACTACACGGGTTGATCCAAGAGGATCGAGAGACACTCATTGAGGTCCAGGAGGACCCAGAATTCTCACAAGGGTTCGTAAGGGATAAAAAATGATCTAAATTTGATCGTCTCAAAATTTCTATAAAATGACATCAATGCAAAGAGCACGTCGTCATCTTTCCAACAATGAAAATGGTGCATCAAATAGATCTCATATGCAAACATTATCGATAGTCAAAGTTCAAGTCAACCCTGAAGAGACATGTGGCGGGCTCTGAGAGAGACACGTGGCAAGCTCACAAGTTGACAATTGGTAGCTCCATATATTGACAAGTGGCACCATGAAGGTGATGTGGCACATGATTGTTGAAAGTTTATGTGGCGGATAGTACCTTTGGGTGGCCCAATTACATGTTGACATGTGGCAGCTTCAGATATTGACATGTGGTGATCCCTCATTGGTTTATATTGGATTGGTTATATTATGGTATATATGTATATTATATATATAACCACTCATAAATCCACATGGAGTTGATACCATATGTTATATTGTATAACCACTTACCAAAAATTCGCGTGAAAATGCCAACGATTATATGCCAGCATATATGTAACAAACTTACTAATTCACGTGGGTTTGATTTATGCATATACTATATAATATATATATTATATTATAACCACAATAATAGGATTTTGTGGTTTTGAACCATGGATATCTCACCATGCAAACAACTTAACTTAATTTCCACCAACCAATGTGCCATGAATATGGTTTGTTCAACAAACCATAACTAAAATATTTATTTTCATGTCAATATTTCACATTTAGTGGGATTCCTTCTAAAATTAGTAATAAGTTACCACTAATTTTGCGATTTTGTTAAGAGGGGTGGCCTATTTAATGGCACACACCCCAACTTATTGTACACACAACATTTTTGTGTTACACACAACTTTTTGTGTTTTACACAATATTTTTGGTGTTGTACACAATTTTCTTTTGTGTTTTTGAACACAACATTCTTATGTACTAAAGCTCTGCTCATTTTCTTTTTGAAGTCAAGTTTGTAGTCTTTTGAGAGTTATAGGGTATTTATAGTCATCGAAATCGGTTTTTCGAGCGGAGTCGATGGTGACAATCTTATCACTCATTTGTAATCCAGAATTCTATAAATTTGGGATTTGTGAGTTGTAAGAGAGCCTTTGGACATTTTGTAAAGAAATATATAGTGTTTATATTCATTATATTCGGTTTTCCGAGATAGTGTCGAATTTGACATTTGTAATTAAGTTTGAGTAACATGCAAGAAGGTCATTGTAAACACACAATTATTGCTTTTATGTGATTATGTATATGTTCATGTATGAATGGTTATGAAAGTTGTGTTCATGTATGAATGATTATGCAAGTTATGTTCATCAGTTGAAGTGTTTTGGTTAAGTAAGATAAGTCACTTCCATGCTATAATCATTGTCAATAAAATAATATTGGAATAAGAAAATTGTGTCATACTTAATACTATTGAGGATCAAGTGATATTAGAGACACTTGGTACAGATAAAGTGATGTATGATTTCCAATCCATTTTCAGATCAAGTGGTATCAGAGAAAGCTTGACAGGTGAATGCTTTCAAGGGATAAACACAAGTGTGGTGAAGGAAAACTTGAGAGTTATAATCCAAATATTGATTCAAGGAGATTCACTCGAAGAGAATAGATGGCTTCACCAAGGAAAATAGGTCCTTATGAATCTGAAGATGATTTATGCAATGCCTTCAATCAAATGAAGGCAATGATAGAAGATCTTTACAATGAGAGAGGATTACAAAAAGGAGAAATTTATGGACAAGTTAAGAAAAAATATGATCTTCCTCCTTCTCCACCTACTTCAATGATCCAGGTGGATATCGGTGGCCACCCACCTTTTCCAACTGGCTCAAAATAGTTTTCTGGCAATTTTGGCAATTTACTATTTTTAGTAGTTTTAACTTCTGGGGCAATTTTGAGGGCCTAAATGAAGGTTTTTTGGGATCTAGGTTCTTAATGATATCCTAAGGAATAATTGATCCCCCAAACTAAATCTCCTCGACGATACCTTTCCAAGGGGCTATCATGCACCTAAAATGGAGATTGTATGCAAAAGTTACGACACCGGGAAGTTGATGTACTAACTTACCCAAACGGCGCCCACATGACTTTTGGCGCTTCATCTCCTAGGGTTAGGTTTTTGGATGCCTAGGGTTTTTGGAGTTTTTGTTTATTGTAAAAAGGCCTTCAGAACCTCATTGTAATCATCTTCTTTCGAATGCGAGTAGCCGTCACATCTCTTCTCAGAGATAAGTTGCCACCATTCTAGCGAGTTTTTCACTCTATATTTTTACAATCTCCGTACATTTATTTCATTAATAGAAATCGTGTAAAATTGTATCTTTGTGTTTATGGTTGCATCTCTGATACATTTATTTTATACTATTGGATATCTGCGATACCTCTATGCATTTATTTATTATATCTCCGCTCACATTTCATGTCGAAAATAATTTGGATCAGTGGTATCAGAGCAGGCTGCTCTTGATCGTTTTTTAGTGCATGTCCCCGATGAGGTCCGTGCATATCAAGTTGGGTCTCAAGATTGTCTCTCTTGAGGAAAATCTCTCTCGCACACCCAAGAAACCCTCAATGGTGGAATAAAAGAAAAACAACGGAGCAGACGACCCTATAAGTCAGTTGCTTGAGCAAGCTCTCACGCGATAGAGGGACAAAATGATGGAGAATTTTTCCCACATCCTTCAATGCCTCCCGATAAAATCAGGCACATATTCATCAAGCGGCCACTTTGGAAGCACCTCACTTTTTAAGGTACAGGTTAATTTTGATATTCTTTATTTGAAGGACAGATAGATGCAGAAGCCCTAGACAAATTGTTAAATCTGCTAGAAGGTTATTTCTCTATTCACAATTTTTTTGACAGAGAAAATATAACCTTCGCACTCCTTAAAGATCTCCTCATGTCAAACATTGGTGGGAAACTTACTGGGAGAAAATTTCCACAGAGGAGTCTGGAATATATGGGGTCGAACCCACTTGGGATTTTTTGTGGATGCGGTGAAGGAACAGTATTACCCTGTTGGCAACTATGAGGACCAGTACATGAGATGGGCCACATTGCGGCAAGAGAGGGGCCAATCAGTTCTAGAGTTCACCAATACCTTCCATACCTTGCGCACCAAGCTAGGTATCAAAGACTCTGAATGACATTTGGTTCTGAAATACCGTGGGGCTCTACACAGATACATCCAAACTGAAATGGATTTTCTAGACATCTCATCACTCGGTGATGCTTATCGATATGTTGTTAAAATCGAGCAGAAATTTAAGCACCAGAAAAAACAGGAGTTTGGGTCTACAAATCCGCAAAAACCAAAGTATGAAAAAGACGGCCCTAACAAACAATCTCCTGAAAACCATTCAAATCCACAGGAAAATAAGGGTCACGAGAAGACAAAGAAGGACACCGGAAAATGGTGCGATTTCCAAAAAATCCACTGGCACAACACCGATGAATGTCGCTCAAAACAGTCATTGGCGGTCGAGATCAAAGACAAGGAGTTGAACCCTGATTCATAATCTGATTCTGAAAATACTGGTAAAGAACAGATCATTGATGTAGACCCCACTACTATTGTCGCGACCGCAACAATTCAACCAAAAGAACCAATAGATCCTGAAGAGGGGGAGCACCTTTTTCATTCAAAGATGTAGGTGAAGGGGACCCCGCTGCATTTTATTGCTGATAGAGGAAGCCAAAAGAACCTCATCTCAGCAGAGGTCATCAAACAGTTGGTATTGTCGACAACACCACACCCATAGCCATACAACATTGGGTGGCTTCACCAAGGACGAGTTCTTCGTGTTAGCCAGCAGTGTCGATTGTCATACAACATCCAGCCCTTCAATGATGAGGTATTATGTGATGTTGTCCCACTAGATATCTATGATGTTCTCTTGGGATAGCCATATATGTGGAGACACCATGTTGCTTATGAGTCTCGACCCCGCAGTGTCATTGTTTCTCTAGGGGGTCATCTCTAAAGAATACCAGAGGTAGTTTCGACTATTGTTCCACCTAAATAGTGTCGCAAGGTAGTATCTTATACTGCAAAATTTAGCTTCTTCACAATATGTTCAGAAGGGGAACAGAAGGACACTACAACCACTATAGTCTCGCCCCAAGCACCTTCTATCCAATAGAAGAAGGTCGACAAGGTTGCAGCAAAGCACAAAGATTCCTTCTACACATTTTCCTCTCATGTAGCTTGACTTGTTGAAAATCCTCACCCTCAATAGGTTCACAATAGATTTCCACAAACTGAGCAGCGCGACGTCTCCAGCAAGGCAATCAGCTCACCAAGATGTAGATTCAGCAAACATTTTTTCCTCTCCCCCGGGCACTCAACGCAATGGAGACCATTGCTTCCTAAGGAAGGAGAATTGATTCAGGTGGATATCAGTGGCCACCCACCTTTTCCAACTAGCTCAAAACAGTTTTCTGGCAATTTTGGCAATTTACTATTTTTAGCAATTTTAACTTTCGGGGCCATTTTGAGGGCCTAAATGAAGGTTTTTCAAGATCAAGGTTCTTAATGATAGCCGAAGGCATAATTGAGCCCCCAAAATGAATATCCTCGATGATACCTTTCCAATGGGCTATCATGTGCCTAAAGCAGTGACCGTATGCAAAATTTACGACCCCGGGAAGTTGATGTACTAACTTACCCAAACAGGGCCCACATGAATTTTGGCGCTTCATCTCCTAGGGTTAGGTTTTTGGATGTCTAGGGTTTTTGGCATTCCTGTTTATTGTAAAAAT
>JZKD02S1613272.1:462269-479783 GCA_000966675.3 Picea glauca
AACCACCCAGCCCGCAAGAATGGCGCACGAGTAAGTCCGGGTGAGAATCGAACATGAGACTTCATTTTTACAAATTTCCTTCCATTTACACGGCACTTGCCAATCCGTCTACACCTGTGTGGGCATTAGATTGTTTATTATTATGATATATATGTATATTATATTTATTATAAAAAAAATTATATTTATTATAAAAAAATTATATTTATTATATAACCACTCATAAATCCATTGTATAGCCATGTTATATTGTATAACCACTTACCAAATATTCGCATGGAAAGACCAATGGTTATATGCTATATTGTATAACCACTTACCAAAGATTCGCATGGAAAGGCTACGTGGGTTTGATTTATGCATATACTATATAATATATATAGTATATTATAACCACAATAATAAAACAATATTCCATGTAAATAGGAGTCTGTGGGTTTTGAACCAAGATCTCTCACCATGCAAACAACTCAACTTAACTTCCACCAACAAATGTGCCATGAATATGGTTTGTTCAAAAAAACCATAACTAAAATATTTATTATGATGTCAATATTCCATATTTAGTGGGATTCCTTATAAAATTAGTAATAAGTTACCACTAATTTTGGTATTTTGTTAAGAGGGATGGCCTATTTAATGGCACACACCCCAACTCATTGTACACACAACATTTTTGTGTTACACACAATTTTTTTGTGTTTTACACAATATTTTTGGTGTTTTACACAATTTTCTTTTGTGTTTTTAACACAACATTCTTATGTACTAAAGCTCTGCTCATTTTCCTTTTGAAGTCACATTTGTAGCCTTTTAAGAGTTATAGGGTATTTATAGTCATTGGAATCGGTTTTCTGAGATGGAGTTGATGGTGACAATCGTATCCCTCATTTGTAAGCCAGAATTCTTGTGAGTTGTAAGATAGACATTCGACATTTTGTAAAGAAATATATAGTGTTTATGGTCATTGGATTCAGTTTTCCGAGACGGTGTTGAATTTGACATTTGTAATTAAGTTTGAGTAACATGCAAGAAGGTCATTGTGAAACACAATTATTGTTTTCATGTGATTTTGTATATGTTCATGTATGAATGATTATGCATGTTATGTTCATCAGTTGAAGTGTTTTGGTTAAGTAAGATAAGTCACTTCCATGCTATAAGCATTGTCAATAAAAGAATATTGGAATAAGAAAATGGTGTCATACTTAATATTGTTTGAGGATCAAGTGATATTAGAGACACTTCGTATAGATCAAGTGGTGTATGATTTCTAATCCATTTTCGAATCACGGGTAGAAGTGGAGAAAATGAGGGATCAACAAAAGATCTTGCAACAGAGACTAGGACCACTGCAATAAGAGGCAGTGTGAGTAAATGGAGAGTTGGTCATGGTGCAAGGTAGGTTCAAGCAAGTCACGATGGAAGTAGAGGAAAAACTTACAAACTTGACCACGCAAAGAGAAGAAGAAATAACAGAAAAATAGATCGCAATAATCAAAGAGGTAGAGGGGCGAAGGTTGCCTCTCAAAAATTCATTTTGGCATGGAAGAGAAGGCAATAGGCCTGAATGGCTTGAGACGAGACACATGTGAGTGTTGGAGGCCTATTGGACAGGAAATATTGAAAACATCTTTTGCAGTTTTGATAAAGTTTTGAGGGAAAATACCAAGTATAAGAAAAGTGAGCAAAGGAAGAAGGAAAGCTAGAGAGAACGCAACTTAGGCGCACCCAGCAGGAAAGTGCGCAGAAGGAGGAAAGTTCACAAATAGAAGATAGCACAAAGCTCGAAGAATAAAGAAAGGAAATAAAACATAACAGGAGAATGAGAACCTAACATTCCATAAATAGAAGAACAACAAAAAAACAACATGAAGGCTGAAAAATAAAAGAAAGGCGTCGAACAGCCAGTTAACTGATCTAGCCATGCATTGTAATGGGATATTTTTGGGATGAGTATATTAGGGTTTTTAATCCTATCTTTTTTTATAAATATGTAACGGGTTGGGAGATTAGGGGTTCAGTGAGGTAATATTATAGTGAAGTTCGGTTATGATAGATTAGGCTATGTTATAGTCTAGTAATTGTTGATTGATATTGAATTCCAAAGTTCTTGAATATAGTAGTTGATGGTTGAGAAGAATGAATAAAGGAATGATAAAGAGATGTTGTAGAATCATGTGTTGTTTGTTTTTATGTGCTTGATTATGAATACTATTTGCATGCCTCATAGAATAGTTTTGTATGATATTTAAGTATGGTGCAATGGTTCATGACTGTGACAGTAACAAATCTATACAGTAATCTGGAATATGATAAGTATATAAATTCGAATCATGAGTATGTTAATAACTGAACAGAACATAGGTATGCGCACAACATAATAAGGAAGAATGAACCGAATGGTTACCTCCCATTCCCTTACTACTATAGAAGCCTAGTTCCTGCAATCCCAATAGATACCTTGGGTGAGACTTCTTCTGTGCAAGAAGGTGATGCCGAAATGGTCGGTGTCTAGTGGGTTTTGTTGGTCGTAGATAAACCGAACCTTGTGTCTTACAACCCGTGCACAAAGGAGCGCCAACAATATTTTTCCACTAAAGATCTTTAGTAGGTTACACAAATTTTGATTGGGATATGATCCATGTGGATATCGGTGGCCACCCACCTATTCCAACTAGCACAAAACAGTCTTCTGGAAACTTACCATTTTTAGCAAGTTTTCAGTTCCTAAACTTCCAGGACCATTTTAAGGGCCTAAATGAAATTTTTATGGATATATCACTTTAATGATAGCCAAAGTCTCTCATTGAGCCACCAAAATGAATCTCCTCTATGATACCTTTCCAATGAGCTATCGTGCACCACAAAGAGAGATCGTATGCCAAAGTTACGCCCCTGGAAAGTTGCTACACCAAACTACCCAAACCGAGGTCCACAAAATTGTTGGATTTTCATCTTTTGAGGTTAGGGTTTTTTATTTGATTTATGTTAAAAAGGAATTTAGAGCCTCATTGTAATCCATCTTCTTGTGAATGTGAGTAGCCATCACATCGCTTCTCATAGATAAGCTACCACCATTATAGCGAGTCTTTCACTCTGTATTTCTACTGTTTTGTACATTTCGCTCATTAATAGAAATTGTGTATTATTGTATCTCTGTGTTTATGGTTGCATCTTTGATATATTTATATTATATTATTGGATATCTGAGATATCTCTGTACATTTATTTATTATATCTTTGCTCTCATTTCATGCCGAAAATAACCCAGATCAATGGTATCAGAGCACGTTGTTCTTGATTTTTTTTGTGCATGTCCCCGATGAGGTTCGAGTATAGCAAGTTGGGTCTCGATCTTGTCTCTCTTGAGGAAAATCACTCTCGCACGCCCAAGAAACACTCCATGGTGGTAGAAAAGAAAAATGACAGAGCAGACGATTCTATTAATATGTTGCTTGAGCAAGCTCTCATGTGACAGAGGGACGAAATGATGGAGAATTTTTCCACATCCTTCAACTCCTGCAGATAAAAAAAGCCATGTCTTCATCAAGCTACCACTTTGGAGGCACCTCTCCTTTCAAGGTACAAGTTAATTTTTATATTCCCATATTTGAAGGACAGATAGATGTGGATTCCCTAGAAAAATGGTTAAATTTGCTAGAAGGTTATTTCTTTGTTCATAATTTCTCCGACGGGGAAAATATTACCTTCTCACTTTTTAAGGCTCTCCCCCATGTCAAACATTGGTGAGAAACTTGTTGGGAGAAAAGTTCCACAGAGGATTATGGAATATACGGGGTCAAGCCCACTTGGGATTTTTTTTGTGGATGCGGTCAAGGAACAATATTACCCTGTTGGCAACTATGATGACCAGTACATGAGATGGACCACACTACGACAAGAGAGGGGAAAAGTAATTCCAGAGTTCACCGATATCTTCCATACCTTAAGAACCAAGCTGGGTATCAAAGACTTCAAGCGACATCTAGTTCTTAAATACTGTCAGTCTCTACACAGATACATCCAAACTGAAATGGATTTTCTAGACATCTCATTACTGGGTGTTGCTTATCGATATGTTGTTAAAATCGAGCAGAAATTTAAGCACCAGAACAAGCAAGAGTTTGGGTCTGCAAATCTCCAACAACCAAAGTATGGTAAAGAGGGCCCTAACAACCATCCTTTAGAAACCCAGTCCAAGCCATGGGAAAAGAAGGGTAACGGAAAGACGAAGAAGGATACTAGAAAATGGTGTGATTTCCACAAAATCCCCTAGCACAACACTGATGAATGTCGCTCAAAATAGTCATTGGTGGTCGAGATCAAAGACATGGAGCCGAACCCTGATTCAAAATCTAATTCAGAAAATACTGGTAGAAGACATATCATCAACACAAACCTCATTTCTATTGTCACGACCATAGTAATTCAACTAGAAGAACCAACAGATCTTGAAGAGGGGGCGCGCCTTTTTCATTCACAGATGTGGGTGAAGGGGACCCCGCTGCATTTTATTGTTGATAGTGGAAGCTAGGATAACCTTATCTCAACAGAGGTCGTCAAATAGTTGGGATTGTCGACAACACCACACCCGCAACCATACAACATCGTGTGGCTTCTCCAAGGATGAGATCTTCATGTCAGCCAGCAGTGTTGATTGTCATATGACATCCAGCCCTTCAAGGATGTGGTATTATTTGATGTTGCCCCACTAGATGTCTGTGATTTTCTCTTGGGCCAACCATATATGTGGACGTGTCATGCTATTTATGAGTCTCAACCCCATAGTATCATTGTTACTTTGGGGGTTCATATCTACATGATACCAGAGTTATTTCCAACTACTGCCCCACCTAAAAAATGTCACAAGGTAGTATCTCATACTACAAAATTCATCTTCTACAAAATTTGTTCAAAAGGTGAACAGAAGGACACTACAACCATTGCAACCTCGATCCAAACACCTTCTATCCAACAGAAGTAGATCGACAAGATTGTAGCAAAGCGCAAATATTCCTTATGCACACAACCATCTCATGTAGCCCGACTAGTTGAACATATTCAACCCCGCAAGAAATAGGTTTGTGACAGACTTCCACAAACCAAGTAGCGCAACATCTCCAACAAGGCAAGAAACTCACCAATCTTCAAATTCAACAATCGTTTTCCCCTCTCCCCATAGAACTCAACGCAATGGAGACCATTACTTCCTAAGGAGGGAGGATTGATCCAAGTGGATATCAATGGCCACCCACCTATTCCAATTGACACAAAATAGTCTTCTGACAACTTACTATTTTTAGCAGTTTTTCTATTCCTAAACATCTAGGGCCTAAATGAATTATTTTGGGGATAGAGCACCTTAATGTCAAAAAAAGGCTCTAATTGAGCCCCCAAAATGAATCTCCCTGATGATACACTTCCAATGAGCTATCGTGCGCCCCAAACGGAGATCATATTTATATTTTGTCTAATTAATTTATTTGAAGTATTTATTACTTTTTCCTTTAAATGTATAATGTTTGTCCAACTCTTTTTTCAATGATCAGAAACAAATTCTTCTACGTTGTACTAGTGTTCACTAATGATACACATTATGCATTTACAAATAAAATAATAAGCATTGAATAGATTGAGATAAGTATCATTCTCTTAATTTTAGTTCCTCCATATAAATATTAAAGTACAAAAATAAAAATGATACATTAATTTCAATCAATTAGATTCACTATAGTTCTAAAACTACACTCAAAAAATAAAAGCTAATGACACATTTGACATGAAGTTTTGTTTCTACATAATGATGTTGTTGGTAATTGAAAAATGTTATTATTAGAGAGGGGGGTTTGCGGCTAGGGTTTCCCTCACCACAAATCCCTTACTTTTCTCTACTCTCCTGCTTCTCGGGCATGGTTTTTCCTGCTTCCTCCTTCGCCTTGAAGTCATCTTCTCCTCGACATTTCTCCCCATTTTTGGAGTCTTATTTCTCAGTTTATCCCTGCAGGGTGGATCCTTTATTCCCATCATTTGTTCTTTGTGCGCGGTTTGGGCTCTCTCTGGTTGGTGGTGGTGGTTAGTAGTTTCTAGTAGCAGCTTCTCCTGGTGATGTTGCATCTTCGCCCTAGGCCTTTTGTTTTCTCAGATCGAGTCTTTGTGCTTGGATTTGTCCCTCATTTGGGTGGTGTTGCGGTTTTAGTGCTTGCATCCTCCAATTTGGGTTGCATTTTGCTTGTGGGTGTGTCTGTGGGGGCGTCGCCTAGTGTTCTTTTCACAGATCTGTGTTTCACAGAGAGGCTGGCGGTTCATCCTTCATGGGTTCGCGGATTTGGGGTTGGGTCCTGGTGTTGGTTCTTCCCTTTTTTTCTGCTCCTGGTCTGTGGTTCCTCTCTTGGGTTTCTTTGGTTGTTCAAGGTTTGATGTATGCTCAAATCCAGCTCCTATTGGTGGCTATCGATGTTTTTTTTCCTCCACCTAGCGGGGGTTGTGCCAAAGCTTTGAGGTCCTGTCTTGGGCATGCGGTGTTGAAGTTTGGCACTTTGAGGTCCTTTTCAGAGGACGTGCATCTTCTGGTCTCTTGTTGGTCGAGGTCTCCATCGACGTTGTTGCTTTCCGGTTCTATTGATCTGAGGATTTCATACCTCTCTGACCTCGTCCTTCTGGCCTCCTGGGTTTGTTGGGATTGCATATTTTGGGTTATTATGTCACAAGATCTCTAGTCTGGGGTTTTCCAACCTAGTTGGGGTTTCTTCCTAGTTATTGTCTCTGTAGTTTCTTTATGGCATATTAGCCAACTTTTTTGTCCCTTGGGGATCTTTCTACCCATAATTGAGTCATGCTAAATGCACCTACATAATGTAATTTGGTTATTTCCGGATGAATAAAATTACATTTTTTTCCATGGAAAGAAATGATGTTGTTGGTAATTAAAATTTTTAAATTGTATCAAAATAGGTTAAACTAATAATCTTAAATATTATAAAATCTTGTGATATTTAAGAAAAATATATAACTAGTTTTGGAGTTTTAAATTTTGAAAACATTAAATTTTAATTTAATCTTCTTATTTCAAATGTATAATAATTTTTGGATCATTATCATTTTAGTTTTCCTCGTAAAAAATTTACTTAATTATTTTTAGTTAAAAATTAATATTAACACTTTTAGAGCCACTTAAATTTAAATTGAAATAAATAAATAAATCTTATCATAAAATAAAATTGTTCTTTTAATAATATCTTTCCATTAAAATTAACATTGAAAATTTTATAATCACTTATATTGAGAATCAATTATAAAGTTAATAGCTTTTTAAAATCATTATTTTTTAGTTTGATCCATCATTTTTTTTTAAACAAAGTATTCTTATTTAACATTGAATTATGAAGTTGGATAGCTTTGGGAACCATTATTAATTTTTAAATTATTCAAAGATATTGTATAGTCTCCCTCAATATTAAAAAGACGGTAAACTTAGCCATTAAGGTCAACATACCCATAATTTTCAATGGGGGCGTTCTCTTAATGGTAAGTTGGGCAACACTTTGATTGAAGAAAAACCATAGTAATCACCATTCACTTAAATAACTTAAATAGGAGATATTTGTAGTAAACAATTTTGTCCATTGAATCACTTCAATATTAATTTATAGATTTATTGATTTTAAATTAATAATCATTAATTTAAGTAAGAGATAAAAAAAAACTCGTACTCAAGTCTACAAACATGTAAGATTCCCAATTAAATTGATGAAGAAATCTGCGTATCTTCTTTGGGGAATTTCGTCAAATAGTTAGATGTCAAAACTTAGTTTTTCTTGTCAATGGACTCTTTCGGCTGTGTTGACTCATGGAAGGTTTATGTGGTATTTAGGGAATCATTTGAAGAGGTTTCTACTTTCTTATAACTCCATCAAGTTATGTTGTTATATCTATATGAGTTTTGGTATGTGCATATTAGCATTTCTCTTTGAATCATTATGTCAAACAGTTTGTGTTCACTTATTAGATTGCATTTATACATATATTTTTTTATGTATTTGATTGTTTAAGACAACATATAATTTGTCATGAATACACAAGAATGTATCCTAGAAAAGTCACTAAGAGATAAATCAATAATGTAACAAAATACATTTATAATCCTTAACTTTATTTATATAATAGAAGAGTGATTGCCAAAGTAATTTCCAAAAATGAACATAGAGATATGATGGTTGTATTGAACTCTTGAAAAGGCTCCCAAGCAAATAAAATGAACAACATTAACCCCTCCAAGATAACCCATGAGATGGTTGTTCCAAATAGTGAATTTGTTCACATGAACTAAGGGTTCCAAGATGAGGATTAGCGTCCTTGTCTCATGCCCACGATCTACTTTCACAATATAGATAATTTTGCTGCAATTTCCCAAGGTAATTTGCCACTCTACTAATGTAGGAGTTCGCCTAGCTATAGGGAATAAATCTCTTCTCAAAGTAGAATAACAATTGCCACTGTAATGTGCCTCACCAACCATCAATTCACCCTTCTCTCCATAAAATTGCCCAGGCCAAAGTACAGGTACTTTTGCTAGTAGAATGGACTCAAATCTCCCACAAATAGTCGCCCTAGTGAGCATACTTCATGCCCCCATGATAGCATATAAGATCTGGCTCAAATATGTAGATGGCATACAAAGAGTGTGCCCTCTACTAAATAATTTGCCCTGCCAACAACAAATTTGTGCCACAAAAGAATGCAATGGTAACTCCAATTCTTGTAGAAGAACACATGTAGAATATTTGGCAACAGTGAGATCTCCCCCCTGAAACCAAACCCTCTAACTAGAGTGGATCTCTCACCACTGAAACTAGATCTAGGATTTTACTCCAAACCCTAAGCCTCCAAAGCTCCTTGAGCTCTCCACAATCTCAACTCAAAAACATAACATGCATAATTATAAAATAAGCCCCTCACTCTTCTTTATACCCTTTTCACATTTTTCCTCCTTAAGTGACTTTTTAATTTATCTTTAATATTTCCTACTCTAGGGTTTTACTCCAAACCCTAAGCCTCCAAAGCTCCTTGAGCTCTCCACAATCTCAACTCAAAAACATAGCATGCATAATCATGAAATAAGTCTCTCACTCTTCTTTATACCCTTTTCACTTTTTTCCTCCTCAAGTGACTTTTTAATTTATCTTTAGTATTTTTCTAAAATCCTTTATTAATTTATTTACCCTTTTAACCCTGGAAAGTGATTGATCCACCCTTATGACTTCTCCAGGCCACTGAAAGTCAATTCTGATCATCTCGACCTATAGATATTTTCGCCCTGATTCCAACGAGCTATTACACTAAGGTACTTCTCCAAAAAACAAGCTCCAAATAGTGTATTTAATGTAATTGATTAAAATATGCCCCATAATAACCTTGTTTTGTGAAAATCGTCGGAATGCAATGAAACGAAGAACAAGTTGTGTAAAACCGATCCTGATGATGAATAATGGTAGATAAAATAGTTGGGGCCATCACTTACAATAATTAAAGTCACTTTATAACTTTATTTTAATTAACTAATGTCACCTTTATAATTTAGCTTTAATAAGCTAGTGACATCAATTAATCTCCATAGTCTCTCCTTTCCCATTGATTATAGCTTACAAGGAGAGTATATAGGCTAATCTGTCATCCTCCTTACAAGGAACGTGTATAGGCTAATCCTTCATCCTCCATGTGGTCATTTGAAAAGGGACATTACAAAACAAATCACTATAAAAACCTATATACAGCATAGTAGCAAACACTCAATTAATTAATTATGCATAACAAACTCAAAAGGTTTGGAGTTGTTTATATTAAAGTGATAAATTTTGAATGGATAACTCTTCACTTATAAGTGATTGTAAATGTGGATGACATGAGTCATTTGTTGTTAGAAGGATTACATAGTGTATAATGTATGAAACATCATATCAATAAAGGTTAGATATTTTGAGGTTCTTTCACACATGGTTTAGTGTTTTGTCTTCTTCTTTTTTAAGCTTATGTGAAACTCTTCATATTTAAAACAAATTCAGATTTACAAGTGTCATTGTATCAGGGTGTTATCATGCCAAAGTAAAGGAATTGTAGTGTTGTACATTTTTAAATAACAATCTTTCTTATCTTCCATATGTCATACAAAATGTTGACTCTAATCATTATCCATGCTATGTTAAACTATATGGACCATGGGTTTGTATCCTTCTTATCTTCCATATGTCATACAAAATGTTGACTCTAATCATTGTCCATGCTATGTTAAACTATATGGACCATGGGTTTGTATGCTATGTTAAACTATATGGACCATGGGTTTGTATCCTAGTAGGGTTGCCTTCCACCATTAGAAGAGGAAGTAACTTAGTGTAAAATATAGAATATTAGTCTCTAGATACTTGGCAAAGTTACAAAAATAAATTAGATGCTTAATGATTTATGATTTTTTTCACATATGTAGTATTTGGGCTAAGGCACTCCTAGGTACTTCAAATGGTGTCT
This sequence comes from Picea glauca, assembly GCA_000966675.3. Classification (NCBI taxonomy): domain Eukaryota; kingdom Viridiplantae; phylum Streptophyta; class Pinopsida; order Pinales; family Pinaceae; genus Picea; species Picea glauca. Next base: position 472,794 of record JZKD02S1613272.1, read on the forward strand.
AATGGATAAGTTTCCATGCATTAAAGACCATGGAAAACATGCCTTTTTTTTTGCTCCAAAGGAGATTTGCATATGGGATTAAGACTCTAAATCCATTTGTTTTGCTTGGACTTGATTCCACATAACTCATATCATCTTACATCCAACACTAGCTTAGTGGAAAACCAACAATAACCATTCATTGGATTGTAATTTTTGAAATCCTTTGTTTGGTTCCATATCAGCTAGTCTCACCATCAAGCATATAGCCTTTGTAGATAAGTTTGAGTAAGAGATTAAATGAATGAGGTGTTGGACATAGTGTCATTGATGTATTTTCATTGATGTCAACAGCCGATGTCATTATGTTATAATGATGATTTGGCATGAACAAAGTGCAGAAGAATCTACCTAGAGATCGGGAGGGTTAGCGACTGAAGATTGGTGCATAAATAAATGAAGAAAAACATATCAGAAGCTAAGAAGAGATGACGCACATGAAGCTCAGAATAGAAAGCGTAATGCAAAAACATGATCAGGATTGAAATCCCCACAGTAAAGCTACAAAAGAATCGAGGAATAATCTTGTCCACTGATGTAGATTTCGGGACAACCAGGACCGTTAGATATTAGAGTTACAAGAGAAGAACCATTGGAAGACTGGTCAACGATCAGATCAAGATGTGATTGTTGGATACGCAGGCGCTAGATCAAGGGTAGGGATTGATTGCGAAGCCCGAAGGGAGGATTAAACAGCGCGTTAATTACAATCCCGCAATTAGTCTAGACCTTCAGATTACAAGAGAAGGATCGTTGGAGGACTGGTCAACAATTAGATCAAGTCGTGACTGTTGGATATGAAAGCACCAGATCAAGGGAAAGGATTGATTACGGAACACGAAGGGAGGATTAAACAACGCGTTAATTCCAATCTCACAATTAGTCTAGACCATCAAATCTCATCGATTCAAAGATCGACGATTGTGGTTGATCTACCAACAATCGCACAACTTAAATTACAGAGTTTTGGCGACAGGATAAACCACATGCAAGTTATGGTTCTGCAATCCACACCGACCTTCGATCATCACCCGCCAATATATCTATGGTTGGCATCAGTTCCACTACCAACGAGCAGTTTCCATTGCGGAACTCGACGATAGTTTTAAACGTCCTGCTAGTTGGGACCCCGTAATCATCCCTAATCGTTGATCTACTCCGGGAGCATTCTCGACCATTGGATCAAGTTGAGTGGAAGGACAGAGTAAGTCATAAATAAGGACCATTAGATATGGAGAATACATGATGATTGTTATATCCAGGAAGAGGACATGTGCCACATCAGGAGATCCACTTCAGCAAGACCACGTTAACAAGGACACGTGGCACAATCAGATAATGAAAAGTGTCAAGATGAAATTGGAATTTCACGTATGTGTAAGTAACGAATCTAAGTGACACGTGGAAGCCACAAGGTTAGTGCCAAGTCAGAAGTGATGTTAGCAAGTTATGTCATTTTGGGAGTATGTACTTCGGGGGAAACCAGTTTCTAACACCAGTAACTGCCCGAAGCACCGAAGGCCAAAGTTAACGCTAACCATTGATCTAATTCAGGAGCGTTCTCAACCGATGATCAAGCATAGTGGAAGGATAGCTAAGTGGAGGTGTTAACCGACAGCAAGCAATCACCACCGCTTTATGACTTATTCGGTAGGTAATCACTTTAGAGGAATTGCTACTCCAAAGTCCAGGAGCCACGAATACCCGAAGTTCTGAAGTGAATGAGAACCATTCATATCAACTCTTGATTAAGTCGTAATCCTTGATTGTGATTGATGCCTCTAGCTAAGTAAGGATCATCCGTTCACAAAATATTAAATATGGAACGTCTGATATACTAATGAAAATTCGTATACCACTTCGACGAAATCTGCTTCAGGAGATTTGAAAGGTTGCAAAGGCCTAAAGTCCCAAAGGACGAAGTACCAAAGAACACGGTCCCAGCACTAGACATATGAGGGCTAAAAAGAAGAGAGCATAAGAAGAGGCAACACTTAAATTAGTAATCCTATGGTTCTGCGCAGATGGTCACATGTAAATGGTTTAAGGAAGCACCTCTACAGAATTTGATTTCTACAAATATTTGCAGAGACATGAAATTATGTTAAATGAAATTGATCCATACTTGTGATCGATTAATGAAAAGCATTTTCATTAAATTGAAAAGGATTCTTGATAATATTTGAATAAAGAAAAACAAACGAGATTATTGTTAATGAAGAGGTGTGATGGCCCAAACAAAGGGACACAATGTTTCATAGCTCACACCAGTTGGAAGAGTATATAAATGAGAAAGAGTCGTTGTTAGGATATTTAGACACTTAGGATTTAGTTAAGATCTACTTGGTCTAATGTGTCGTTAGGTAAAAGTTTGTTTCTCAGTGTGTTTATTTAGTATGCATTAGTATGCATTTGTAGTTAGGAAATCCGATAGTCACGTTATGTTCCCGACATAGAGTGATCTAACGATTCATATTCTCCTCTATCTTAATGGCCATTGATCCATGGCTTAGCACCTGATTGGTCCATGATCTCTATTTAAAGAGCATGGAGGGTCATTTGTCGATGATCGATTGTGAGAGACTCTCTTGTAAAATCTCTCTGTAATTTTTTTCTTTTGCATTAATAAACTGCTCCAAGTGGTCGCGTTGGTTGGGGTCATGGATGTTTCCCCGTAGCGGTTTTACCACGTCAAATCATTGGTGTGTTGATCTTTTATCTGGTTTTGTGAGTGGTACTAAAGGTGTTCGTCCTGTGTTGGAATACCTGTATTGTCGAACATGGTATCAAAGCCTGTTTGAAGGCCTGCTCATGTTGTAGATCGAGATCGTGAAGCCGAGTTTCCTCATCTCCATTTTCTGTCATTTACGTACATTTCTGGGCTGAGAGTATTGTTCCATTGCATCTAGAGCATTCATTTCAGTTAGGAACACTTTTCTTTTCACTCGAAAAGGTTTCCATTTTCCCAAGATATAGCCATTTCAGTCAGATCCAGAGGTATAAAGCCTGAATATGAATTTTTTTAAATTTTTGTAGAGTATCATTTTGGTTTTATTTCGGTTTTGTATTATTTATTTCTGGGTTTCTTCTCTTTTAGATTTGTGTATGCTCTTTTCTCTGCGCCCTGTGCAATCTCAGAAAATCAGAAACAAATAGAAAAAAGGTACATCTTCCGGGCAAGCTAACCAAGATCTAACCCTTGTTGTCATCGAGAAGCGGAATTTTTTTCTTCTGTGAAAAGAGTTTTTTTTAGCACACTCTCCAAGGTCGTCTTCCACAACAACAACACCCCCAATCCTCTTCCTAAAAAATACAATATGTTTGGCTAGACCATTTGGTTAAAAGTTTCCTTATTAAGTAAGAGGTCTTGAGTTCAAGTCTCTCTTTTGTTACTTTTTTTTGAAAAAGTTCATGCTAAAATGGTAAAGTGTATTTCACTTCAAGTATAAAAGTGAATCACTATAAGTAGCTTAAATATTTTATTTTAGAGTTATTTATTTTGCATGTAGCTTTTCTTTTATAAAGTAACTTCATTGTAAAAGTGATCCCCACTTCTCTTTATAAAAGTGGGTCACTTCATAAAGCAACTTACGCCACCACGTGGTCCTTTGGTTACCGTTTATGCTTTTTTTTAAATGGCATAACTCTCACATCTGAAGTCTGTTTTCAGTGCCATTTTTTTTAAAATCGCCTAACTTTTTGATATATTTCCATCTAGATCATCAGTTTCAATTTTTAAATCAATATTATCTACATATTTAATATGGATTCTACAAGTAATCTCTTGCTTACCAACACCAACTACTTCCAATGGAAATCCCATATGGAGGATTTATTAAGAAGTAAAGGCTTGTACAGGATTACCTTGGGAAAGGAAACAACACCCATTGATGCTGATAAGAAATTCAAATGGAATAATAGGAATGATGAAGCATGTGGATTAATTGGAATGTCCATCTCTCATGATTTAAGGTTCCACCTTCAATCAATTGATCAACCCAAAGACGCTTGGGACAAGATTGAATCTGTGTTTGGTAAACACAATATTATTCGAGCACAACAGTTAGAAAATCAAGTACTGACTTTAAGTCCAAATGATTTTTCTTGCATTAAAGATTGTCTATCTAATTTTAAAACACTCAGAACTTTATGTGAAAAATGTAAGATAAAGATAGAAGAAGATCGTTGCATCTATATTATTCTTTCTAAGCTAGGTAGTGCATATTCGGCGTTTATATCTACCTTTTATGCCATGCAAGAGGCTCTAGGGACAGCTTATAAAAAACCCAATCTTGAGAACTTTTGTGATGCTTTGATTAGAGAGCAAGATAATCTTGTACAACTTGGAGTGATCAGCACTACAGGTACCTCTAACAAATCCTTAGTCATTCATCAAAAAGATAAACCCAATAATCCCAAGAAGAAAAATCATCACCACAACAACAAGAAATATAAGGGTCCAAAACCCACTCAAATAGCTTCTGCTTCTAATGGTGACAAAGGAGCAAAATATAAAAGTAAGAAGACTAACAGACATTGCAACTTTTGTGATAAATATGGTCATGATGAGTCCAAATGTTTCAATAACATGGCAAATTTTGAAGTAACGATTAATAAGCACAACATCAGTATTGATTTTACTTGTTCCTCTTCTTCTCATGGACATGCACTTTCTGCTTCTGGTTTCTCCTTCAATACAACTTCTACTTCTTATTCTGATGAGTGGCTTATTGATTTTGGAGCATCTTATCATATGGCTAAGGATAGAGACATATTTCCTGCTCTAAATGAATGTAACACCAAGAAAATATTTGTTGGTGATGATAGATCTCTTAGTGTTGAAGGATCTGTAACAGTTCAAGTAGAAAACGATCATTTCAATTATGTATTATGTGTTCCAATTATTTCTTGTAACCTTCTATCAGTATATCAAATCACTCATTCAAGTGAAGGTAAAATCGTAGAGTTTTCACCTCACCAAGTTGTAATCAAGGATCTAAAATATCTTAAGCATATTCTTGCAACTGGAAGTTTTGATGATATTACCAGGTTGTACGAGTTTGAAAACTTTGGGTCATCATCTTTTTCATCAATTTTCGTTGCTCATAGAGATGACTTGAGCAAAATTTGCATGAGCGGTTTGGTCATCTAAACTATTGCTCATTGTAGCAACTATGTAATCAACATATGGTGACTGATCTTCCTCTTGTTTCATGCAGAGATGGTGTCTGTTTCGGTTGTGTTCTCAGCAAACATCATCAGGACAGTTTTGACAAACATGCCTCTTGGCACACCTCGGGCCCTTTGCAGCTTGTTCACAGTGATTTGTGTGGTCCACTTTCTTCTCCTTCTTTTTCTGGGTGCAAGTATTTCTTAACTTTCATTAATGACTTTTCCAGACGCAGTTGGGTTTACTTCTTAAAACTTAAGAGCGAATTTTTTGACAAGTTTTTGTCCTACAAGGCTCTTGTAGAAAAGCAATCTAGACATCAAATTCAAAATTTAATAACAAATAATGGAGGCGAAAATGTGAAAAATAATTTTACAAGTTACTGCACTACACAGGGCATCCAAATGCAACACATTGTTCTATATACACAACAAAAAAATGGTGTCGCTGAGAGAAATAACCGCACATTAAAAGAAATGGCTAATTGTATGATCCAATCTAAGGGATTAAGTCTCAAGTATTGGGAGGAAGAAATAAACTGTGCAAATTACATAGTAAATCGCACTCCCACAAAGACTCTTAAAAATATAACACTGGAAGAAGCTTGGACTAAAATTAAACCAAATGTAAGTCACTTCTGTGTATTTGGCAGTATAGCATGGGCTCACATTCCTGATGAGAAAAGGAAATCATTGCAGCCTAAAAGTGTGAAGTGTATATTTGTTGGTTATTCTGAAGATGTCAAAGGTTATAGACTTCTTCAACCACATTGTAACAAAATTATTATTCAAAGAGATGTTAAATTTGATGAAAATCTCTTGCCCTGCGAGCCTAATTCGAAGATTGTGCCTTCTTCAGCCTATGAGCCATCTTCGGCGTTTGTGCCTTCTTCTGTTCTTATTCTAGTTTCTTCTTTAGATGATGACAGTGAGGATGAAAATCCACCTCTGCCTGCTTACCTTCCTCTAAATGATTCCTATGAACCTGAACCAGCACCAGCTCCACCGCTTCCTAGATGGGTTTGTTCAACACGAGAAGCAACTGGTGATCTTGTCGGTGATCCTTCATATCAGCGTCGGACACGTTCACAGTTCCAGCGAGCCTCTTCTCTTTTGTCTCAAGTTTCAGAAACTCATGATCCAGAGATATTTTCAGAAGATTCATGTCATCCAGATTGGGATACAACAATGAATGAAGAGTATCGTTCTTTAATAGAAAACGATACTCGGGATCTTGTACCTCTTCCAAAAGGAAGAAAACTTGTCAGGTGTAAATGGGTCTACATAACTAAGTATGCATCAGATGGAAGTGTCGAAAGACACAAAGCTTGGTTAGTTTCCAAAGGATTTTCCCAAGTTGAAAGAATTGACTATAATGAAACCTTTTCCCCTGTAGCCAAAATGAATTCCATCCGCCTTGTTCTTGACCTTGTTGCCTCACATAAATGGGAGGTCCATCAAATGGATGTTAAATCTGCCTTCTTACAAGGAGATTTGCAAGAAAAAATCTACATAGAACAACCTCCTGGCTATGCCCAGAATGACTCTAGCCTTGTTTGTCACCTTAATAAATCTCTTTATGGTCTTAAGCAAGCTCCCCGATCTTGGTATGCCAAAATGGACAACTTTCTTACTGACATCGGATTCTCTAGATGCCATTCTAATCATAATGTCTATACCAAGAAAGTAGGAATCCATCTCATAATCCTTGTCCTTTATGTTGATGACCTTATCCTTACTGGTAGTGACTCAAAACTTTTAAACCATGTGAAAACCAGCCTT
>JZKD02S1613272.1:482129-498182 GCA_000966675.3 Picea glauca
CAATTGGTATCAGAGCGGGTGCCTTCATCATAGTCTAACAATTGGAAGGTAGATCCTGAAGATGGATCAACAAGAGGGAATGTCTAACAACAAAGCATCATTGTTCAATGGAGGAGGCTATGCTCTATGGAAAATAAGAATGAAAAACTTATTGTTGTTTCTTGATTTTGATGTCTGGCAATCTGATGTAGATGGTCACACTGCACCAACTACTCCACCCAAAGATATTAGAGGAAATAAAAACTGCAATAACAACTCAAGAGCAATTAATGCAATTCTAAGAGGGTTGACAAATTCTATCTGTGTAAAGGTTATGCATTGTAAATCGGCCAAAGAAATATGGGACAAATTGGAGGTTGTATATGAAGGAGATGACAAAGTCAGGGAAGCCAAACTACAGACCTATAGAACTCAGTTTGAAAATCTGAAAATGAAAGAAGAAGAAAATATTGTTGAGTACCTTCATAGGGTAGATGAAGTAGTTAATTCAATCAGAGTGGCAGGAGAAGAAATTACATTGTGCAAAAAGTACTAAGGTCATTACCTATGAGATATGATGCAAAGATTTCTACAATTGAAGATAGATTTGATCTAAACACAATCATAGTTGATCAGATTCATGGAATTTTTACAGCATATGAAATGAGAACAGAGAATGATAAATCGGCAAAAGATGAAACAGTCTTTAAAACATCTAAGACAAAGATGAGGCAAGAGAAAAAGACCGATGATAAGTTATGAGATATATTAGATGTAGAAGAGGCCAACTTTATAAAGAAACTCCAGAAAGGATTTGGAAAATAGAAAGGAAAATTACCTTTCAAATGTTTCAATTGTGGCAAAATTGGACACTTTGCTAACAAATGTCCCTATCCCATACAAGAGGAAAATGATGAAGAAGTTCACAACCAGGAAAACCAATACAAGAAGAAATTTTATAAGAAAAAGAAAAATGTCTACTCTAAAGAAGACATCAACTCTTCATACATAAGTGAAGATGAAGATTCAGAGCTTCTATTTATGGGAATGAACACTCAAAATAATAATGTATATGATGAAAAAAATTATGAATTTGAAGGAGAAGTGAACCTAGAAGCTGAACTGATTAGTGCTCTGGAGGAACTAAGAAAGTATAAAAGGAAGAACAAGTTACTTAGGGCACAACTTTAAGAATTTGAAGAATCACATCATGCAAAAGAAATAGATGCATTAAGAACTATCAAAGAATCAGATAAAATCATCAATGATTTGAAGTCGTAGCTCCTAGAAGCTAATAAACTGAAGAAGTCATTTTAAAACAACTTAGTGATAAAAAACGAGCATGTGAGAAACTAGAAGCTTTTGGTGCACATAATAGTGATGTTGATGATTAATCCTCAACAATAGAACAACCAGAAGAATTGAGTGATGATTATCTCAAAAAAAATTCAATCCTATTTTAATGGTCCACTGAAACTCCTTCTCAAAGAAAAATTAAAAACAAAGAAGGGAAGGAGAAATTAGGGAAGACTTAAAAATAATTCTTGTTGATGCTACTATGAGCATTGAAGCACATAAAAATGAATATCATCATCAAAAGAATCATGGTTTGATGATATAACTCTATGCAGGATCTGACATAGTTTATTGCAGGTCTTCATTTGCCCAGGAACGATGCAGGTTATGTATTGGTCTCGGAATGGTTATAAGTGGAAAAAACCTAAATGGAAGTTACTATGTGAGAAAGAAATGGAATGAATGGAAAATTATGCAGCAGTGAGGTGATGATGAAGATAGACTGAGTACAATTCTGAAAATGAAAAGACTGGAAACTGAAATTTCAGAGACAGTGGTTGTGAGAGAGAAAATATGAAAGATATATTGGCTAGTTGATGCGTGCTTGAGTTGGTTGGATAACTAGATCAATTCTAGTTTAATAGATTACATTATCTTAGCAAGATAAGTCATGTGGCAAGCAAAGTATAAAGTCTCTCGGATGACTTTAAGAAGCAGTGTACAGTAAAGAAGCATCTTGGATAAAGATGGATACATATGGTTAGAGATCAATGAGAAGCAATGGACAGGTCAAAAGGTCGTTTGAAAAGTATAAGCTTCAATTCCTCAGTGTTCCAGTAGGACAACAGTATCCGCAGCGGAAACAGTAGGATGTATATAGTGGTATACATAGCATCCTGTAGAGATGACAGGGGGAGAAATCTTGTCAGTAAGAACTAGCCTTTTTAGAAACAAAGGGGAAGAGAAGTTAGAAGAAGAGAGAGAATATTGATAGGGGGAGTTACCCGAGTTTAGATTCTGGTCAGCATCATACAGACAGACATAGATTAATCATAAGGGGAGAAACCATTTGCCATTGATGTCAAAGGGGGAGAGTAACTTCATAGAGAAAAGCATCATCAGAGGGGGAGTTTGTGTATGAAGTTAGAGTGTTTCCCTCAATGACAAAGGGGGATATTATTGAACATATTGTCATTGATGTCAACAGCCGATGTCATTATGTTATAATGATGAGTTGGTATGAACAAAATGCAGAAGAATCTACCTAGAACTCAGGAGGGTTAGCGACTGAAGATCGGTGCATAAATAAATGCAGAAAAACAAATCAGAAGCTCAAAAGAGATGACACACATGAAGCTCAGAAGGGAAAGCGCATTGCAAAAATGTGATCAGTATTGAAATCCCCATAGTAAAACTACAAAAGAATCGAGGAAGAATCATGTCCATTGATGTAGATTTCGGGACAACCAAGACTGTCATATATAGGAGTTACAAGAGAAGGATCGTTGGAGGGTTGGTTAACGATCAGATCAAGTCATGATCGTTAGATACACAAGCTCTAGATCAAGGGCAGGGATTGATTACAGAGCATGAAGGGAGGATTAAACAATGTGTTAATTCCAATCTTGCAATTGGTCTAGACCGTTAGATTACAAGAGAATGATTGTTGGAGGACTGGTCAACGATCAGATCAAGTCGTGACTGTTGGATACACAAGCGCCAGATCAAGGGCAGGGATTGATTGTAGAGCATGAAGGGAGGATTAAACAATGCGTTAATTCCAATCTCACAATTAGTCTAGACCATCAGATCTCATCGATTCAAAGATCGACGACTGTGGTTGATCCACCAACAATCGCACAAATTCAATTGCAGAGTTTGGGCAACGGGCTAAACCACGTGCAATTTACAGTTTTTCAATCCACACTAATCGTCGATCATCACCCGCCAATATATCTACGGTTGGCATCAGTTCCACTACCAATGAGTAGTTTCCATTGCGGAACTCAACGATAGTTTTAAACGTCGTGCTAGTTGGGACCCTGCAATCATCTTTGATCATTGATATACTCCGAGAGCATTCTCGACCATTGGATCAAGTTGACTGGAAGGACATAGTAAGTCACAAATAAGGACCATCATCTCTGGAGAATACATAATGACCGTTAGATCCAGGAGGAGGACATGTGCCACATCAGGAGATCCACGTCAGCAAGGACATGTGGCACAATCAGATAATAACAAGTGTCAATATGAAATTGGTATTTCAGGTACGTGTAAGTCATGAATCTAAGTGACATGTGGCAGCCACTAGGTCAGTGCCAAGTCAGTAGTGATTTCACCAAGTTACATCATTTCAGGAGTATGTACTTCGAGGGAAACTAGTTTCTAACACCAGTAACTGCCCGAAGCACTGAAGGCCGAAGTTAATGCTAATTGTTGATCTAATTCGGGAGTGTTCTAAACCGATGATCAAGCATAGTGGAAGGATAGCGTAAGTGGAGGTTTTAATCGACAGCAAGCGGTCACCACCGCTTTATGACTTATTCGGTAGGTAATCACTTCAGAGGAATTGCGACTCCAGAGTCCAGGAGCCACGAATAGCCGAAGTTCCGAAGTGAATGAGAATCGTTCATCTCAACTCTTAATTAAGTCGTAATCGTCTATTGTGATTGAAGCCTCTAGATAAGTAAGGATATTTCATTCATGGAAGATTAAATATGGAACATCCAATATACTAATGAAAATGTGTATACGCACTTCGACGATATATGCTTCGAAAGATTTGAAAGGTTGCAAAGGCCTAAAGTCCCGAAGGACAAAGTACCAAAGAAAACGGTCCCAACACTTGACATATGAGGGATAAAATGAAGAGGGCGAAATAAGAGGCGGCACTTAAATTAATAAGCTTGTGGTTCTACGCAGATGGTCACATGTAAATGGTTTGAAGGAAGTGCCTCTACAGAATTTTATTTCTGCAAATATTTGTAGAGACATGAAATTAAGTTAAATAAAATTGATCCATACCTGTGATCGATTAATGAAAAGAATTTTCATTAAATTGAAAAGGCTTCTCGATAATATTTGAATAAAGAAAAACAAACGAGATTATTGTTAATGAAGATGTGTGATTGTCCAAACAAAGGGACACAATGTTTCATAGCTCACACCAGTTGGAAGAGTATATAAATGAGAAAGAGTGGTGAGAAGAAAGTGTCTATGCAGTCTAGATAAGAAGATCAAAATAGAAGCAGAGTCCAAGAAGAAGAATTGTTGGTTCTTATGAAGTGAGGGTGGAAGGGAGGAGCATGGAAGGATTCATATCCTTACTAAGGAAATTGTAAAAGATAAGGGAGTTGGAGCTTCCTAGGGTTGGTTCCCTAAATACAAGGGAGTTGGTGCTTCCTAGGGTTGGTGCCCTAAATACAAGGGAGTTGGTGCTTCCTAGGGTCGGTGCCCTTAAGACGAGGGAGTCGGTGCTTCCTAGGGTTGGTTCCCTGAAGAAGGGGATTGGTGTCTCCTAGAGTTGGTGCTCAAAAAGGATTGATATCCTTCACTATTATTTATAAAAACTTGCAATTCTTGTTAAATATATTTATATAATTTATTTTGCATACAATTAATTATTGATTCATTATGGTAATCAATAAAATATAAAAAGTAACTGCTAATTGTTAAAAAGGGGTAATACCGATTCACCCCCCCTCTCAATATTCCAGTAAGTGGTATCAAAGCGGGTGCCTTCAACACAGTCTAACAACTGGAAGGTAGATCCTGAAGATGGATCAACAAGAGGGAATGTCTAACAATAAAGCATCATTGTTCAATGGAGGAGGTTATGCTCTATGGAAAATAAGAATTAAAAACTTCTCATTGTCTCTTGATTTTGATGTCTAACAATCTGTTGTAGATGGTCACACTGCACCAACTACTTCACCCAAAGTTACTGCAGGAAAGAAAAACTGCAATAAAAACTCAAGAGCAGTTAATGAAATTCTAGGAGGGTTGATAAATTATATCTGTGTAAAGGTTATGCATTGTAAATCGACTAAAGAAATATGGGACAAATTGGAGGTTGTATATGAAGGAGATGAAAAATTCAGGGAAGCCAAACTACAGACCTATAGAACTCAGTTTGAAAATCCGAAAATGAAAGAAGAAGAGAATATTGTTGAGTACCTTCATTAAGGGTAGATGAAGTGGTTAATTCAATCAGAGCGGCAGGAGAAGAAATTACAGATAAACCTATTGTGCAAAAAGTATTAAGGTCATTACCTATGAGATATGATGCAAAGATTTCTACAATTGAAGATAGATTTTATCTAAACACACTCACAGTTGATCAGCTTCATGGAAATTTTATAGCATATGAAATGAGAATAGGGAATGATAAATCGGCAAAAGATGAAACAGCCTTTAAAGCATCTAAGACAAAGATGAGGCAAGAGAAAAAGACCAATGATAAGTTATCAGATATATTAGATGTAAAAGAGGCCAACTTTATAAAGAAACTCTAGAAATGATTTGGAAAATATAAGGGAAAATTACCTTTCAAATGTTTCAACTGTGGCAAAATTTGACACTTTGCTAACAAATGTCCCTATCCCATACAGGAGGAAAATGATGAAGAAGTTCACAACCAGGAAAACCAATACAAGAAGAAAATTTATAAGAAAAATAAAAACTTCTACTCTAAAGAAGACATCAACTCTTCATACATAAGCGAAGATGAAGATTCACAGATTCTATTTATGGAAATGAACACTAAAAATAATAATGTAGATGATGAAAAAAATTATGAATTTGAAGGAGAAGTGAACCTAGAAGCTGAATTGATTAGTGCTCTGGAGGAACTAAGAAAATATAAAAGGAAGAACAAGTTACTTAGGGCACACCTTTAAGAATTTGAAGAATCACATCAAGCAAAAGAAATAGATGCATTAAAAACTATCAAATAATCAGATCAGATCATCAATTATTTGAAGTCCCAGCTCCTGGAAGCTAATAAAAATGAAGAAGTCATTTTAAAACAATTTAGTGATAAAAAAACAATCATGTGAGAAACTAGAAGCTTTTGGTGCACATAATAGTGGCGTTGATGATGAATCCTCAACAGTAGAACAACCAAAAGAATTAAGTGATGATTATCTCAGAAATTTTTCAATCCTATTTTAATGGTCCACTAAAACTCCTTCTCAAAGAAAAATTAAAAACAAAGAAGGGAAGGAGAAATTAGGGAAGACTATCATTCTTGTTGATGCTACTATGAGCATTGAAGCACATAAAAATGAATATGATCATCAAAAGCATCATGGTTTGATGATATAACTCTATGCAAGATTTGACATAGTTTGTTGCAAGTCTTCATCTGCCTAGGAACAGTGCAGGTTATGTATTGGTCTCAGAATGGTTATAAGTGGACAAACCCTAAATGGAAGTTACTATGTGAGCAAGAAATGGAATGAATGGAAAATTTTGCAACAGTGAGGTGATGATGAAGATAGACTGAGTACAAGTCTGAAAACGAAAAGACTAGAAACTGAAATTCCAGAGACAATGGTTGTGACAGAGAAAATATGAAAGATATATTGGTTGGTCAATGTGTGCCTGAGTTCGTTGGATAACTAGATCAATTCTAGTTGAATAGATTACATTCTCTCAGCAAGATAAGTCATGTGGCAAGCAAAGTATAAAGTCTCTCAGATGACTTTAAGAAGCAATGTACAGTAAAGAAGCATCTTGGATAAAGATGGATACATCTGGTTAAAGATCGATGGGAAGCAATGGAGAGGTCGAAAGGTCGTTTGAAAAATATAAGCTTCAGTTGCTTAGTGTTCCTGTAGGAAAACAGTATCTGCAGCGGAAACAGTAGGATGTATATAGTGGTATACATGGCATCCTCTAGAGATGATAGGAGGAGAAATCTTGTCAGGAAGAACTACCCTTTTTAGAGACAAAGGGGAAGAGAAGTTAGAAGCAAAGAGAGAAGATTGACAGGGGGAGTTACCCGAGTTCATATTCTAGTCAGCAGTATACAGACAGACAAAGATTAATCATAGGGGTATCAACCCTTTGCCATTGATGTCAAAGGGGGAGAGTAACTTCATAGAGAAAAGCATCATCACAGGGGGAGTTTGTGTATGAAGTTAGAGTGTTGCCCTCAATGACAAAGGGGGAGATTGTTGGACACATTTTTATTGATGTATTGTCATTTATGTCAATAGCCGATGTCATTACGTCATAATGATGAGTTGGTATGAACAAAGTGCAGAAGAATCTGCCTAGAGCTCAGGAGGGTTAGCGATTGAATATCGGTGCATAAATAAATGCAGAAAAACATATCAGAAGAGATGATGCACATGAATCTCAGAAGGGAAAACGCATTGCAGAAACGTGATCAGGATTGAAATCCCCATAGTAAAACTACAAAAGAATCAAGGAAGAATCATGTCCAGTGATGTAGATTTTGGGACAACTAGGACCATCAGATCTGGGAGTTACAATAGAAGGATCGTTGGAGGACTGGTCAACAATCATATTAAGTCGTGATCGTTGGATACACAAGCGTCAGATCAAGGGCAGGGATTGATTGTGGAGCGTGAAGGGAGGATTAAACAACGCATTAATTCCAATCCTGCAATTAGTCTAGACCATCAGATTACAAGAGAAGGACTGTTGGAGCACTGCTCAACGATCAGATCAAGTCGTGACCATTGGATACGCAAGCACTAAATCAAGGGAAGGGATTGATTGCAGAGCACGAAGGGAGGATTAAATAACGTGTTAATTCCAATCTTGCAATTAGTCTAGACCATCAAATCTCATTGATTAAAATATCAACAACTGTGGTTGATCCACCAACAATTGCACAACTTCAATTGTGGAGTTTGGGCGATGGGATAAACCATGCAAAAGTTATGGTTCCACAATCCACATTGATCGTCGATCATCACTCACCAATAGATCTACGGTTGGCATCAGTTCCACTACCAACAAGCAATTTCCATTGCGGAACTCGATGACAGTTTTAAACGTCATGCTAGTTGGGACCCCACAATCATCCCTGATCGTTGATCTACTCCGGGAGCATTCTTGATTGTTGGATCAAGTTGAGTGGAAGGATAGAGTAATTCATAAAGAAGGACCATCAGATCTAGAGAATACATGATGACCGTTATATCCAGGAGGAGAACATGTGCCATGCCAGCAAGGACATGTGGCACAATCAGATAATGACAAGTGTCAAGATTAAATTGGCATTTCAGGTACGTGTAAGTCACGAATATAAGTGACATGTGGCAGTCACTAGGCCAGTACCAAGTCAGCAGTGACGTCATCAATTTATGTCATTTTGGGAGTATGTACTTTGGGGGAAACCAGTTTCTAACACCAGTAACTGCCCGAAGCGTCGAAGGTCGAAGTTAACACTAACCGTTGATCTAATTTGGGAGCGTTCTCAATTGATGATCAAGCATAGTGGAAGGATAGCATAAGTGGAGATGTTAACCGATAGCAAGCGGCCACCACCGTTTTATGACTTATTCGGTAGGTAATCACTTAGGAGGAATTGCTACTCCAGAGTCCAGGAGCCATGAATACCCGAAGTTCCGAAGTGAATGAGAATCATTCATCTCAACTCTTTATTAAGTCGTAATCATCGATTTTGATTGAAGCCTATAGATAAGTAGGGATCGTTCGTTCACGGAAGATTAAATATGGAACATCCGATCCACTAATGAAAATTTGTATACGCACTTCGACGAAATCTGCTTCGGGAGATTTGGAAGGTTGCAAAGGCCTGAAGTCCCGAAGGATGAAGTACCGAAGAACACGGTCCCAACACTGGACATATGAGGGATAAAAATAAGAGGGAGAAAGAAGAGGCGGTGCTTAAATTAATAAACTTGTGGTTCTGCGCAGATGCTCACATGTAAATGGTTTGAAGGAAGCACCTCTACAGAATTTGATTTCTGCAAATATTTGCAGAGACATGAAATTAAGTTAAATGAAATCGATCCATACTTGTGATCGATTAATGAAAAGCATTTTCATTAAATTGAAAAAGCTTCTCGATAATATTTGAATAAAGAAAAACAAACGAGATTATTGTTAATGAAGAGGTGCGATGGTCCAAACAAAGAGACATAATGTTTCATAGCTCACACCAGTTGGAAGAGTATATAAATGAGAAAGAGTGGTGAGAAGAAAGTGTCTCTGCAGTCGAGATAAGAAGATCAAAACAGAAGCAGAGTCCAAGAAGAAGAATTGTCGGTTCTTATGAAGTGGGGGTGGAAGGGAGGAGCATGGAAGGATTCATATCCTTACTAAGCAAATTGTAAAAGATAAGGGAGTTGGAGCTTCCTAAGGTTGGTGCCCTAAATACAAGGGAGTTGGTGCTTCCTAGGGTTGGTGCCCTAAAGACGAAGGAATCAGTGCTTCCTAGGGTTGGTGCCCTGAAGAAGGGGATTGGTGTCTCCTAGAGTTGGTGCTCTAGAAAGGATTGGTGTCCTTCACTATTATTTATAAAAACTTGTAATTCTTGTTAAATATATTTATATAATTGATTTTGCATACAATTCATTGTGGTAATCAATAAAATATAAAAAGTAATTGTTAATTGTTAAAAAGAGGTAATATTGATTCACCCCCCTCTCAGTATTCCAACATAAAGCTCCATATTTTATTAATAATTAACTAAACTTGGCCCTTAAAAATGGTTTGTGTTTACAATGCTTTGCCTAGATACTTAAAAATTTGTGATTTAGTTGTGTCTTTAGCATTCCCAATTTCCCATCTTAAAATATCACAATAATAATAATAAAATAATATATTGTGAATTAAAAGTTATAAAGAATCAAAGAAGCTACTTAACAGACAAAAAAGTATGGGAATGAGTAAAATCCCAAGAGTCATTTCTGAATTTCATTTTCATCCCCAAATCGGGTTAAATTTATGTTATTTGAATTAACCATGTACCAACTTAGAGCAATATACCCAATCACAACTTAGAGCAATATACCTAATCACAGTGAGTAATAAAAGAAAGGTCAAAGTAAATGGTATAATCTTTTGAAAGGTGTAAGTGGTTGGAATTCGGTGACATTCGGTGAAACAAAATGTGACAAGTTTGTATTGATGGGTCGAATTTAGTTATTTCTGAGTTTTGTTTTTTTTTAAGTTGCGAGTGCTTGGAATTATTAGGTGAAACAAAATGTTAAAAGTAAGTTTGCATGGGTTGAATTTCACTTATTTTTAAGGAATGATTGGAATTTGATTAAACAAAATGTTAAATTATTAGGTGAAACAAAATGTTAAAAGTAAGTTTGCATGGGTTGAATTTCACTTATTTTTAAGGTATGAATGGAATTTCATTAAACAAAATGTTAAAAGTTTATATTGATGAATTGAATTTTAATTATTTCTGAATTTCTCTAGTAAATAAAATAAATAAATTTATGTTTATTTTTTAATTTGGATAGTTGGAGATGATTTTCAATTACTTATGATTTATGAATATATTTTAATTTGGATAATTAGAGATGATCAAATATTTTTATGAGACAATTCAATTTAACATCATATAAAATTTACACATCTAAAAGATATTGGCCATCTTTCGGCCTTTATTTTAATTAAATTTTGGTTCACTGTGGTTTTATCATTTTTATTTAAAAACGATTTTTTATACTAACATTCTTATTATATTCACAACATCGATATGTGTGTTTATTATGATGTGGTTTTTTCAATCTACTCTGGCTTTCACCTCCTCTTTCGTCACCTCCTCTTTCGTCTTTCGATGCTGATGAATGTCCTGTGTTTTCAAAATTATAACAAGCTTCGTAAAACATACTAAAGATTATTAAAATATTAAGTGGCATTATATTTTAATATACAGTATCAAATCTACCAATTCTTTAATTCATAGTGTTTATCCACAATCTACTGGGTTCAGTGTTTGGGTACACCATGTGCCTAGCTATCATTTAATTTTCTAATGGTAATTCATAGTGTTTATATACAATTTCTTTCAATCAAATGGTAATTCATAGTGTTTATCCATGATCTCCTTGAATGAAAAATGAAATGGTAATTCATAGTGTTTATTCACAATCTCTTTGAATAAAATAGTAATTCATAGTGTTTATCCACAATCTCCTTGAATTAAATGGTAATTCATAGCGTTTATCCACAATCTCCTGGTTCAGTGTTTAGGTACACCATGTGTCTGGCTACTATTTAATTTTTCAATGGTAATTGATAGTGTTTATCCACAATCTCCTTGAATTAAATGGTAATTCATAGTGTTTATCCACAATCTCCTTGGTTCAATGTTTGAGTACACCATTCCTTGGTTCAGTGTTTGGGTACACCATGTGTCTGGCTACCATTTAATTTTCCAATGATAATTCATAGTGTTTATTCACAATCTCTTTGAATTAAATGGTAATTCATAGTGTTTATCCACAGCCTTAGTGTGTCCTTTAATGTGATTTGATTTGATTTCAAATAGATTTTTAATGTGATTTGATTGGATTCTAGCAGTATTATCATTATGGAAATAGATTTCAAATAATAATAAAATAATATATTTTTCAAATTGTTAATTGAGTTTAGTTTAGGTAGTTGAGAGGAATGATGTTATTTTCCTCATCCAATTCAATGTTTGAAAGTGATATGTTGAGCTCTTAAAGAATGTATTGTTGTAATAACTTTAAGCCCAACTTCAAGCCTTATTGTTGATAAACTTTGTGCCCTGGAGATTCTAGGATTTATCTTAGATATCATCCTTGAAATAAGAAAAAATACATGGAAAAATATATTCTCCATATTATCATTGAAAACATAACTTCTACTTGGACTAAATCTGTTTTTTATTATTAAAAATGACTCAAAACTAATCTGAAATGCAAACATAAAATAAGTTAGTGTATGTAACATATTCACACCAACATAATAAAACCAATTTGTATTTCATATTAATGGAAATTAAAAATGAATCAACTTAAAAAAGGACAATTGTAACAGATTAATAAAAACATTTGAGACTAATAAAAGGCATTTCAACGTAACTGATTAGTCCCCACCTTTATGTTGTACTGGTTATTAGTAATCGACTTGTCACCGTTTTAAATAGTTTTCTCATAACTCAATGCCATTTGTTCTGACTTCAATATATCTCATGTATTGGGAAAGCCTGAGTTTTTCATTGGCTGCTTGGGCGAGTAGATTTCAGCATAGCAACTGATCTCAGTTGTGTTTATCCAATCAGCAACAAATGGAAAATAGAGGAGATCTTGCAAATAAGTTTGAAAGCAAACATAGAAAGATTCTATACCATTCTCCTTGAAATATCAAATATACCATATTTTAAAGATCTATACCATTCTCCTTGAAATATCAAATATACCATATTTTAATGATCTATAACATTCTCCTTGAAATATCAAATATACGATTTTTTAAAGATCCTATAACAGAAATGCACTGCCATTAACTTCGTGACTACTAAGACAGTAACGAGAAAAACATTTTAAGTATAAAGACAATAACTGTGCTAAGGCATCAAGACACTTGAAAAGTGTGGTATGCTAGTAATAAGCATACAGGAGCAATGATATAATAAATTTTAGGAAGGTTGTTCAATAGTATGAGAGCGGCTCAACAAAACAAACACAATCTCAAATTCTGGAATCTACCAAAAACAAGAGCAGAAATAAATCGTTGCATGGACCTTCACACTGTATGGAATATAACCATCGTTGCATGGACCTTCACACTGTATGGGATATAATCACAATTGTGCAGACAATGCTAATAGTACGAGAAAAATGGAACTGAACAAATATGTATGGGCCATAGTTGTGATGATTAAGAAGAAAGAGCATGTTTTCATAAATGATCAAGAAAATAAAAAAAATTCAGCCTCAAGCATTGGAAGAAACCAAACCTTGGTTGATAACTCTGTGTCATCGTTTTTGTGCTTATTTTCGTCTCGAAGATGTGGGACTGGTAAACAGTGTGACATTGTGCAGAGCAGGAAAAGCCTTTCAGCAACAATCGCTGGTAGCCTAACTTATAGGAATGTTGACACAACTCTGGTACAAAACTGCAACTCTTCTCTTGTAGTATCTCTAGGCCGAACTCAATTGTAAATGTAAACACAAATGTATGTAAGTTGGTGAGTTGTTTGATATTATTTTGTATGCACCTTTCATGGCATAGTGAGCACATGTACTGCACATTGAAATGATGAAGTGTGCACATTTCAGGACACCGTGCTCAACAACTTAAGTGCGCGCGATTGTGAGACCAATGAGCCTTTGTGTATAACTTGTGTTTTATACGCTGTTATTATAATCTTGGGAGGCTTATGTTTTGAATTAGGCCAGAGAGCCTACCGACCAAGATAAAAGAGTATGGAGACTAAACTCCACTAGTTAGGGAAAGGGTGGGGGCTAAGAGTTAAGGAAAAAGGGCTAAGCTAGGTAGCTTAAGCCAAAAAAGAATATTATATTAATATTTCTTAAAGTATAAAGTATGGATAATTATTTTAACCTAAGTTCTGAAGTTGGGGACAAGTGGGTGAAAGTAGCTCCCAACATGACAAGTGTTGAGTTGGAAACATGCATACATCCTCCATACCTTTTTATCATTGTACCTAAACCTATATCCATAGCCATATATGTTAGTGTAGCTGGTTAGCTTGGGAGGTGGACTGAAGAAGCAGGTTGTCAGGCCGTGGGATATTGAAGAGGCAGGTTGTCTGGCCCGTGAGCAATTTATCTCTAGATGAGAGAATTGTTGAGAAATTGATTACCTGAAGGTGCTAAACTGCAGCTACAAGGCTCTGAGACTTCATGTCCGACCTGTTGTTGAAGCCCGAAAAAGAAGTGGGGCCGCCGAAGGACTGTTGAGCAAAAAATGGGCACACTTCCTGAGGTGGGACAGGCATGTGGGAAATGAGGGACTATAGGTTATTAGTTTGAGTTGGCACCTGTGACAAAATCTTTCCTGTTATCTATGAGCCATTAGCCTAGTTAAGAATCCATTTACTCGGGTGGAGTTTAGTCCCAGCTCAGGGGTGACCCACTGCTAAGAGTGATAAGCAATGTGGTCTAAGGCTGGAAAGTTCGTGAAAGGTCTACATGCAGTTGGTGATATTCTTACCAAGATAAGTGTCAATTGTGTGATAAATTTACACGCTGCATTATTATTTAAGTGTTTACTTTTATGGGTTTAGTCTATGTGTGGTTATAATTGTTTGTATATTTATGGGTATTTCTTGTATACGTTTACTTTATTTCATTTCAGTGTGAATCTGTGCATTTACAGATGTATTTGTCTGTTTAGTTTTATATATATATTTTCGCAAAAGTTCTATGTATATATTTTAATTGCATACAGTTCAAAAAATTTATATAGCATAGCTCAGTTGGATGTTGGGTATCTTACAGTATGTTCCAGAGAGAAAATAAAAAGCGTTATCTAGAATAACATGCCTCGGAGTAGGTGGCCGGGAAAAAGTGGCAGATCAAAGTGTTCTTGCTTCTGAAACTACTACAACTTTCTGTATTAGGAAGATTCGGGCAGCACAAAGAGATTACTGCTGGCAGTGCTTGAACTTGTCGGAACATCACAGCTCCTCCCTCTTTCGTAAAACCATACTCATAACGAGGGTAAACCATTGAATTCTCCACCAAATTTGGATTTCCAGCAATTCGGCCAAAACTAGGGCAAAGTGTGCAAGAAAAGGAAACCTTCAATCAGAACTAATGAATGAATTGCCTTAGAAAACCTGCCATGCACTCATTGACGGTTGCCCGGAGTTCATTAACTAAGATATTACAGCTATTTTCTTTTAAACTCCGGATAATATAAATAAAGCATAAACCCAATTCGCAGAGTGAAAAGAGATTCAGACTTAACCCCAAGAAAACCCAAGCCTCAGCACTTAGATTCCCGATTCTTTCATGGCGAAAACCTAAATACACTGTATCATAGCATCGGAATAAAAATACAAGTGCAGCGAAGAGGATCTTTTACCTTGCCCGTTAGAAAGAAAAACATCTCTGAAGTGGGGCAAGATCGGCCTCTACCGAGCACCGGATTACAGTAAACAGGTAAACTCTCGCTGCCGATTCCTGCGGGCCATGGCACAATTTGAGCATTTACCATAAAACTAAATTGTTTGGCATGGTGTTTTCATTAAAAAAAAGTTATTACGATGGTCGCATGGATCTCTTGAAAGGTGGTGGGATATTACCCTCTCCTCCGCAACTCTTCGGTTCAAAAATTCGAGCTCGGCCATCATGGAGCTCTGAAAGGTTGGGAGCAATCTTCTCTCCTAGTTATATTTTTTAGGTTTTTTAAGTGGCTTCATTTTAAATTTATTTTTAGTCAATCCATTTTTTGAGTATTTGGGTTTTAGTTTTTGAGTATTTGGGTTGGTTTAAAAGAGAGAACTTATATTCTTGTAGGTTTTTTCATAGCTTCATTTTAAATTTATTTTTGGTCAATGCATTTTTTGAGCATTTGGGTTGGTTTAAAAGGGGAAAAACTCTAGTGGATAAAGTTTTGAAGTATATGAAACTTTGATCCATACAAAATTCAACTTACCCTAAAAATCTGACCGGATTCAAACCCACTTTTTTTCATGAAAAACAAATCTATTTCCTCCTCCACTCCTTTCTGATTGTCTGTCCAAATCCACTAATAACAATGGCAGGTCTCTCACCGATTTCTGGTTGTGTACAAATCGAATAATAACAGTGACAG
>JZKD02S1613272.1:498232-539856 GCA_000966675.3 Picea glauca
TAGTTGTGATGATTAAGAA
Organism: Picea glauca; assembly: GCA_000966675.3. Lineage (NCBI taxonomy): Eukaryota > Viridiplantae > Streptophyta > Pinopsida > Pinales > Pinaceae > Picea > Picea glauca. Next base: position 498,252 of record JZKD02S1613272.1, read on the forward strand.
GAAAGAGCATGTTTTCATAAATGATCAAGAAAATAAAAAAATTTCAGCCTCAAGCATTGGAAACCTTGGTTGATAACTCTGTGTCATCATTTTTGTGCTTATTTTCGTATCGAAGATGTGGGACTGGTAAACAGCGTGACATTGTGCAGAGCAGGAGAAGCCTTTCAGCAACAATCGCTGGTAGCCTAACTTCTAGGAATGTCTCTGCTCTTGTAGTATCTCTAGGCCAAACTCAATTGTAAATGTAAACACAAATGTACGTAAGTTGGTGAGTTGTTTGATATTATTTTGTATGCACCTTTCATGGCATAGTGCGTGCATGTACTGCGCAGTGAAATGATGAAGTGTGCATATTCCAGGACACCGCGCGCAACAACTTAAGTGCCCGCGATTGTGAGGCCAATGAGCCTTTGTGTATAACTTGTGTTTTATATGCTGGTGAGCCAGTTATTATAATCTTGGGAGGCTTATGTTTTGAATTAGGCCAGAGAGCCTAGATGTTAAAGGCCAGTATGCTTATTTTTGTATATGTTTCATCATTAATATAAAATACATCGTTGTGCGCAAACCGACCACGATAAAAGAGTATGGGGGACTAAACTCCACTAGTTAGGGAAAGGGTGGGGGCTAAGAGTTAAGGAAAAATGGCTAAGCTAGGTAGCTTAAGCCAAAAAAGAATATTATATTAATATTTCTTAAAGTATAAAGTATGGATAATTATTTTATCCCAAGTTCCAAAGTTGGGGACAAGTGGGCGGAAGTAGCTCCCAACATGACAAGTGTCGAGTTGGAGACATGCATACATCCTCCGTACCTTCTTATCATTGTACCTAAACTTGTATCCATAGCCATATATGTTAGTGTAGTTGGTTAGCTTGGGAGCTGGACTGAAGAAGCAGGTTGTCAGGCCCGTGGGATATTGAAGAGGCAGGTTGTCTGGCCCGTGAGCAATTTCTCTCTGGATAAGAAAATTGTTGGGGAATTGATTTCCTGAAGGTGCTACACTGCAACTACAAGGCTCTGAGACTTCATGTCCAACCTGTTGTTGAAGCCCGAAAAAGAAGTGGGGTCGTCGAAGCATTGTTGAGCAGAAAATGGGCACACTTCTTGAGGTGGGACAGACATGTGGGTAATGAGGGACTATAGGCTATTAGTTTGAGTTGGCACCTGTGACGAAGTTTTTCCTGTTATCTATGAGCCATTAACCTAGTTAGGAATCCATTTACCCGGGTGGAGTTTAGTCCCAGCTCGAGGGTGACCCACTGCTGAGAGTGATGAGCAGTGTGGTCTAAGGCTGGGAAGTTTGTGGAAGGTCTACACGCAGTTGGTGATATTATTACCAAGATAAGTGTCAATTGTGTGATAAATTTACATGCTGCATTATTATTTACGTGTTTACTTTTATTGGTTTAGTCTATGTGTGGTTATAACTATTTGTATATTTATGGGTATTTCCTGTATACGCTTCATGTATACGTTTACTGTTATTTCAGTGTGAATCTGTGCATTTACAAATGTATTTGTCTGTTTACATTTTATATATATATATATATATTTCCGCAAGAGTTCTATGTATATATTTTAATTGCATGCAGTTAGAAAAATTTATATAGCATAGCTCAGTTGGATGTTGGGTATGTTACAGTATGTTCCACAGAGAAAATGAAAAGCGTTCACTGGAATAGCATGCCTTGGAGTGGGTGACCGGGGATGTTACAACTCCCAATCTTGCACCATGTCACTGCAATCATCTCTAGCTCACCCTAAAAAGGATCCAACAAAATAAAAAAGTGGCAGATCAAAGTGTTCTTGCTTCTGAAACTACTACAACCTTCTGTATTAGGAAGATTCGAGCAGCACAAAGAGATCATTGTTGGCAGTGCTTGAACTTAATCTATTGTAACATAGATGAAAATATGGCTGATATTTTCACTAAGCCTCTGGGAAAGGCAAAATTTGAAATTTGCAAAGAGTTGCTAGGTGTGGTAGAAAATCCATCTCTCCATTAAGGGGGAGTGTTGGAATAATGTAGAAATTAGGATACTTAGTTAAGATTTACGTAACTAAGTGGTTGTGGTTTGTTGTGTGCCTGTCCAAATTAGGGTTTGATGGTGGTTTCAGATCCACCTTTTTAAGAGGCCAGTTCAAGGTTTGTACTAAACTGCTAATACAAACCGAGTTTTGTTTTTAAAAAGCAAATTGCTCTCAATCAAAATGGAGGAACATGAAAATGTTACTAATTTCATTTCAAGAATCAAAGATTTAAAAGATAAACTGGGTGACATAGGAGAAAAGGTCTCACCCACTGATCTAGTAACTGTCACATTAAATGGCATGCTAGAAGACTACCAAATGTTCATAACAGGTATTGCAACCCGAGAGAATGCTCCGACATTTGAAGAACTTGCAGGTATTCTTCTACAAGAGGAGGAACGTAGAAGCCATCTCACCGAAAAGTCTCCACGCAAAATCAAAGAATTTGCCATTTTAAATTCTTTAAAAGCAACTCAGAAATTACCTTTCTGCTGCCACCAACAATGCAGCAGCTTCCTCGGTTGATCCCAGAACGCAGCTCAAGTCAAATATCAACCGACTCGTTTGAGAAGCAATATCCCATGCGCATCAGCATTGACCTCCGTCATGACCTGAGCACAGATCAGGTAAAATTGACTCTATGATGTGCACATAGTCGGCTCCATCGCCATACCGCACATACCCGTCGAAACCCCTTCAAGGAACAGCGCCACGCAGCTAATCGATGGATATTTAACAGGCTTCAATGGCCCTTCACGCGGGCTCACACGCAATCACAAGAAGGCAATGGCGTGGCTCTCCTACTCTGGTAAGTTACCTTGCCTTTCCCTTCACTGAAGCTCTCAATGTCTTCAATCCATGCCTTGTGTCGCTCCGCCTCGTCGCAACTCAACGCCAGAACTTTGATGTCGCGCTTCTCGAACTCGGGCATCAGCGTGTGTTACATAGCATACAGCGATCCGCCTCCTTTCTGATTTCCTCGACGCCCTCTATCTCCACACAGTGTGCACGAAGACGCACCACGGCTCTCTTCTCCTAACGCACCATAGACCTACTGTGATCTGGCGTCCTTGAGTGATGGAGGTTTTGGATGAGCAACAGTTGTAGCAAACGAAGTTTCCACGCAGCAACTTCACGGTCTTTCCACTGCAAACAATGATCTATGCCTTGGGCACAATACAGCTGCCCCCTTCACAGCTCCTGGTAGTCGTTGCCTTTGTGCAGGTAGACGCCCCTCCACGATGTGTCCTTCACAACGAACAACGAACGGCTCCTTTATGTTGACGCACAGGTCAACCGGCGGTTCTTCAAACCCCAAACACAGCGATCCACTCCTCGTATTTGTAACAGATGGCTCTCCTCTACGCAACAGCTCACAATCGCTCAACCTTGCTCTAATACCAAATTAAATATCAAAGGCAGAACCAAACTGTGAGCAGAGCTCACTTGATTGCATTATTGAACCCAACCATTACATTTAAATAGCACAAAAAACCTTGAACTGACCTCCTACAAAGGTGGATCTGAAACCACCAGCGAACCTTAATTTGGACAGGCACACAACAACCCACAACCACTTAGTTACGTAAATCTTAACTAAGTATCATAATTTCTACATTATTCCAACAATTACCCTCTCCTCCGCAACTCTTCGATTCAAAAATTCGAGCTTGGCCCTCATGGAGCTCTGAAAGGTTGGGAGCAATCTTCTCTCCTAGTTAATTTTTTAGGGTTTTTAGGTGGCTTCATTTTAAATTTATTTTTCACCAATCCATTTTTTGAGCATTTGGGTTGGTTTAAAAGGGAGAACTTATATTCTTGTAGGTTTTTCCATGGCTTCATTTTAAATTTATTTTTGGTCAATCCATTTTTTGAGCATTTGGGTTGGTTTGAAAGGGGAGAAACCCCAATGGATAAAGTTTTGAAATATATGAAACTTTGATCCATGAAAAATTCAAATTACTCCTAAAAATCTGACCAAATTCAAATCCATTTTTTTCATAAAACACAAATCTATTTCCTCCTCCACTCCTTTCTGATTGTCTGTCCAAATCCACTAATAACAATGGCAGGTCTCTCACCGATTTCTGGTTGTGTACAAATCGAATAATAACAGTGACAGAGCTCTCTGTCACCGATCTTCAATTTAATGACAGCGACCATGGCCTGGTGAGTCCTTATGAAGTACGTACTAATGCAATCTGTCTGTCAGGGATGTCAAGTACTAATGCAATCTCTCTGTCAGGGATCTCTGACTATGATCATTAAAATACTTATTCAGCTACCTGCACGCTAATCACAAGAACCTGGGATACGATACGTGGCGATATTAAGGTTTTTTTATTTTTTAATAAGAAATATAGTAGGCTGCAGTGATATAAATGTTCAAAATTTTGGTTTTCGTTGGTATATTTTATGTGGATATTTTTCAAAAACAGGGGAAAAATTGTTAGATCCATAGATTTGAGAGATTAAAGTGATTATTTTTATTTTTATATAATCTAAGTGTTCTAGGAGTTTTTCAGCATGCTGAATACATTTCTATATTCAAAAAATGTATTTTAAATAACAGAAAATGATGATTTCATACAGATTTATATAGGGTGAAAACAACAAAACATAAAACAATTAAACAAAATCGAATAAAAAATACAAAACATAAAACAGTTAAACAAAGCCTTCTAAACAAAGATATTTAATTACATGTACTCCCTTTGCCTTTGTAACCAATTACAAAATAAAATTTAAAGTTTTAATAAAAACCAATTACAAAATAGAATTTAAAATTTTAAAAAATATGAAAAAAAATTGAAATTTTAAAATATTTGTTTTCATAAAAATATATTGAAAAACTTCAAAAAAAAAAAAAATTAACGGACTCTGTTTGACTAGCGAATCAATGACTATAATCCCTGCTGTGGCAGGTACTAATAAATGTATAAAATTACAAAAGCAAATTGTAATAAATCAAAAAATTATATTTATTACTCTTTCAATGTATTATGTAATTTTTTCATTTAATTTTAAAAATCAAACCATTCCTTCATTCCTTCAAACGCATCTTTCACCTTTTACAATAGTGTCAATCAAATACCCTAGTAATTTCCACAACAACTAAATGTCCATATAAATGTCCATATAACCATATAACATATATTATACATTATTACATATTACATATATTATATGTAACATATGTTATATATTATATGTAACATATGTTATATGTATTATATATTATGATATATCATATATATATTTGTACAGCAGAATTCAAAGAAGAAGGATTATTAGTATCAAACATCTAACCAAGATTTTCATTAAAACAATGTAAACAAAAATCAGTACAAATTGTAAAAAACAAACTAGTTTGGTGTTAGATGAAAAAATGTCCAAGGGGTTGTCAAAGTATGGAACAACCCTAAACAGATGGGAGTGTTTCCTTAAAAAGTTAGATGAAAAAGATGTTCAAGGGATTGCCAAAGTATGGAACAACCCTAAAAAGATGTCCAAGGGGTTGCCAAAGTATGGAACAACCCTAAACAGATGGGAGTGTTTTCTTAAAAAATTGGTTTTAATAAAAACATATTGAAAAACTTCATGAAATTCTTTTAGTTGACTTTGTTTGACTAGCAATCAATCGCTATAATCCCTGTTGTGGCAGGTACTAATAAATGTATATTACAGAAGTAAATTGTAATAAAAAAAATCCAAAAATTTATATTTATTACTCTTTCTATGTATTAATGTATTATGTAGTTTTTTCATTTAATTTTAAAAATCAAACCATTCCTTGAAAGCATCTTTCACCTTTTACAAGAGTGTCAATCAAATAACCTACTATATGTAATTTCCACAACAATCATATGTAATATGTATTACATATTATATATGTTATATGTAATACATGTAAAACAATCATATGTAATATGTATTACATATTATATATGTTATATGTAATACATGTAAAATAGAATACATATAACATATGTTACATATAATACATATAACATATGTTATATATATATATATATATAAAAAAGAGGTATTAATGGAGAAATTATATGTTACATATAATACATATAACATATGTTATATATATATATATATATATATATATATATATAAGAGGTATTAATGGAGAAATTATAAGAAGGATTATTAGTATCAAACAGTTAACCAAGGTTTTTATTAAAATAGTGTAAACAAAACCAATAAGAATTGTAAAAAACAAATTAGTTTGATACTAAATAAAAAAGATGTCCAAAAGATTGCCAAAGTATGCCAAAGTATGGAACAACGCTAAACAGATGGGAGTCTTTCGCCCATAAGCATGTTCCTCCCAACCTTTCAAAGGTTCAATGGTATTCGGTCACCAATTTTCAGAAATCATAACCAAGTCCTCCCTCAACTAATTCGAAAAATTATTCAAGATTTGTCTCTATTATACTTAATATTAGAAATATTGAATGCAGCTAAGATATCAAACAACCATATCAATGCAATATAACAGAGCAACATTTAAACATAACCCAATCAATATTGTGCATGAAATTGAAATTAATTGTTTGATACACTGAAAGAACACGCATCAAAACTAATGAACTATGTGTGATAAACTGTGAATGAACATGAATCCAAAGCAAAGCAATCGTATGAAGAACTACAAATTCGTTGACCAACAAGGTTCAATTTATTATCTAAAGTAAGTATAGAGCTCTCAACCAAATTCCCAACACAATGGGAAAAACAAGGTTGACCAACAAGGTTCAATTTATTAAGTATAGAGCTCTCACCCAAATTCCCAACACAATGGTTAAAACAAGGTATAAATACACAATTCTAATCAATATGAGTCAAACTCTGGATCACCCACAGAAGGGTAAGCAATCCTAAGCACTCATGTATCACTAATCCAAGGTGGTCAATAACTCAAGTATCTCAACTTCTTTATCTTTGACACTTCATAGTGTAGAAAATCATCTCATTTCCAAACTTTTTAACGCTTTATATCGCAAAAAAACATTCCCTTTTCGAACTTTTGCTAAGTTTCCGAGTGCAAGAATTCTCAATTGAAAATTATAAATTGAGAGATCTAATTTTGTTGCAAATATATGCTATGGATCCATATTTTCGCTCAACCAAATGCCTTTGATCCCTTGAATATCCTGCATGGCATTATTGAGTATGATTGAGTTAGTTCTATGAATCAAGATAGACATAGTATGAAACAAAATTGTGCATTTTTTTTTTGAAGTAACTAATTATATACGTTTTCCTCTTGGTCATTGGTGATATACAAACTCCTAAATTTGATTAGCATTTGTGAATCACATTCATTTTGTTTGTAAGCAAGAAATGGAGTTTGACACATCTCAAAAGATAGTGGTGGAGTGAAAGGGAATTTTCTGAATGAAAAAATGTTTGCCCTTACATTTTTCTGTATTACATCACTGCACGCTATGATTTCTGTTTTTCCCTTTTAGAAAGTAGCACTCATGCTATGAAGTTAGCATTCATGGAATTCCACTACTACAATTCTGTATTATGTGATTGATCTAATAAAAAAAAATTCAAGCCTGTCATCAAACATGTCTTCATTCATATGGAAAGTGAATACATTCATTGATATTACTATGCTTGTACAAGTCATGTCCCTAAATTTACCCAGTTCTTGCTTCTTTATCCAAACGCTGTAAATTTTTACCAAGTTCTTTTAATTTACAGACACGGAGAAGACAAGACCAAAGCCTACAATCATTGAAATTTCATTAAAATACTAATCTTTACTAAACATTACCTTATATAGAGTATGCATTTGACAAGGACAAGAGGCCTCTACTATATGTTTATACCAATAAACAATTAACTTTTTACAAATAAGAGAACTCACCTTGAAGATTTGAAAGAATCGAATAAAAATAGAGGCTCCCACCATCAACTATATTGTTTCTTTAATTGAATTATCCACGGTTTCTTTCAACAGAGGTCGTCCTTCAAGCTGTGCTTGACATGTTTGGCCAATTAACTCATCTCTTGTAAAAGATACAGGCACTCCTCTTGGCACTCTTGATTGGTAAAAACAGTTTCAAATCTCTCATATTTCACAACAGAGGCCGTTCTTGTAAAAGATACAGGCATTCCTCTTGGCACTCTTGATTGGTAAAAACAGTTTCAAATCTCTCATATTTCACAACAGAGGCCGTTTTTGAAGCTCTGTAACATGTTTGGCCAATTTATTCATTTCCTTCAAAAGATGGAAGCATTCCTCTTTGATTGATTAAAATAGTTTCAAATCTCTCCAGGATATTTGAGACCATCAAAATACTTGCAGTGGTAAAGTATGTCGTCCCTATACCTTGTAGGAGACCACATGCCCTTAGTTTTAGAAAATTTAATGAAGACTGAGCCGCATTTGGGTGTGACGGTTTCTTTTCCTCTGCCAAAAAATACAAAATCATTTGACTTTTTTTTACAGGTTCTCTATCTCTATAATATAATATAATTCACATTGAAGGTAGAAAGAAACTGTAGGTATCAAAGAGAGTGATCCACCGACCTTGATGAGTTCCAAAAGCTGAGATATATGATTTATAAGTCCCTCCAGATCGACTCCATATTGACTTAGGCATTTGCTCCGTTAACTGTATCAGCTGTATGTATGTTGCTAAGATCTGATCGGGCCCCATTGGAACATTGGAAGAGGACATCCCTTTAATAAAACGGGATGAAAGTTGAGCCGCATTTGCGTGTGACGCTTTTATCCACTGCCAAGACGAAAATGAAATACAAATTTAGTTTAGCCTGAACTGTTTGCATTTTTTACAGGCTGTCAATCTCTATAATATATTCTCTAATATAAATCACATTCACAGTTATATCAAAGATAGAGATCCACCGACCTTGATGAAATCCAAAAAGTGAGTTATGTGAACCAGAAGGCTATCCAGATCGGCTTCTACATTTTTTCCATCAAGCGAATCTGATACTGTTGGAACGCTGGAAGAGGGAGGGGTCATCCCTTGGAGCTGGAGCTGGCCGTCTGCAACATTATTTGAAGGCCCAGAAGAGCCACCTTGGTCCTTCTCCAACATTAGATTTTATTTTCCTTTGCTGCTCAGGGCTGGAAATTTGAAGATCAGCAATGAATGAAAACCATGAATGTGGGATTGATAAAGGAATTCATCACTGGCCTGTTGTGGTCCACAGCCGCTCATGAATGGACTTCAAACAGAAATAGATATTTTCTGGTGACAACATTTTTATGGAGTCGGTGTTACGTTACATCAACATAGCTGTTTCCCACTATCACACTGACCAATACAAACAGCTGTATCCAACTCATAAAGAGGCGTGAACAGGTTCCATCAACAACGAGATAAAGTAAAAGTCGGTTGAATACTTCTAAGTTTTTTTTATTGTTTATTTAATTAATCCAATTGTGAGTCCATAAAATTCTTTCATCGTGGAAACCTAAAGGGGAAAGGAAGGTGCATTTATTGATATTTAAAACTTTTCTTTTTAATAGTGTGTCGTTAGTTGTTATTTGTTTTGAATAGATACATAGACGTAAATATAGGTATTTAAAAAAAAAAAACGGTTATTTTTGAATTATAAAAGAAGCGCTTATATATTTGATATTTACAAAAAAGCCACAAACCCTTTTTGCCCATCCAAATACCTTAATAGTTTACCCATGAGACTAAGGTAGGAATTTTTGCCCATCCAAATACCTTAATAATTTACCCATGAGACTAAGGTAGGAAGTGGGTAGATATAGCTCTATTGACTCTTAGGGAACCTTGATCATTTTCGAGAATCAGCTTTGTCATTTTGATGACGATAGACATGAAAATAATCAGAAAATAATCAACCGAGTAAAAGTTTATCTCCTCCACTTCAATTCTTTAATATATGTGTTGGAGGGTTGGATGGGACCTTTTGCTAAGCCGGCCAAGGCCCTTAATGATCAACTTTGAATCTCCAATGACAATGATTCCCCTATTTGTATATGCCATAATAAGGGTGGTCCCCATATACACGGCTAAGGCTTTGGCTTGGTAGTTTGAACTAACTATGAGACCCAAGCGAAATGGATGATTTGAGTTCCAGTGACCCCCACACCTTAGCCCATGTTAAATAAAGAAATTTGAGAAAGTAAATAAGTATTAATTAAAAAATAATAATTAATATAAAAATTGAAAAAGTATATAAAATTTATAAAAATAAATAAGAAATTGTAATAACATATCAAATCTATAATATTAGTTATGTAAATTAGGATAAATTTAATGTTAAACTTGGATCTATTAAGTATCAAAAGGGATTCAATTTATTAACATGAAAATATATATATATATATATATATATATATATATATATTAAAATATAAATATAAAGAATTTATCACATAAAAATCAAAATATCATTTGGAAAGTAATAATATTTTATTATTTTATTTTTTTATTTTTTAGGAAACAAAAGTTAATAATAATATGTGAAAGAATCTATTATCTTTGTGATCTTTGTGATCTTTGTGATATTAAGAGGGTCAAAGATGAAAAATACTTTCTCTTAAAGTATCCCTAATATACCCAAATTATATCACAATTTTAAAATATTGGTCACAATAGTGACCTCTATAAAATTATCTTGGAAGACTTCTCTAAATGTTTTTGGAATAGAAAAATAAAATTCTAAAAAAATCTAAGTAATATCTTACTTTTATAAAGATGGAATAAACTAATTATATGTTAATGGGCGTTAATACATTACACTTTGAATTTAAATACCATCCATAATCTCTTTGACCATTTAAAAAATAAAATGAATAAACTTTAAAAATTCTATAATTTATTTTTAGTTTAAAAAAAATGGATTTAATAAATTATTTTTTGAAAACAATGAAAAAATTTATAAAAATTTATAACATCAAACTAAATTAATTAAAAAACTGTAGATAAAAAGTATACTACCTCATTTGGACACAGACTAAAGTTAATATCATTATATAAAACAAATTATTAATAAAATTTCAAAAAAAAATGAAAATAATGATCTTAGGTTCCAAGGTTCCTTGAAGAAGAGATATATCACATTTAAAGAATGTTACGACATCCTTTATAAAACATTCTAAATTCTTCCAACTCCACCCTATAGCATGTGGATTGATATGTCTTTATATAAAAATACAATTCAAAGCATTAATTTAGAGAAAAATGACCTAAGCTTGGTTGTGGAACATAAGGTAGTTATCAACTCTAGTTATTGATTTGAGGGCTCTGCGGCTAGGTCTTGCTAGCCGCATCCCTGGTTTTCTTCTTCGTGGTGAAGAACAGGTGGGACTTTACCCATTCTAGAGCGGGCGGGCGGGAAGCGACCTACAGAGGTTTACGGTCGACGTCGGGGGTGGTTCTGGGAGGCGGCGCTGCAAGCAACCGTGTGGAGCACCTTGCTTTGGGCGTGCGGACCTGTCTGCGGATTGCGGCCGGACCAGTGCTGGTTTTTTGACTGGACACCAGCAGGGCAGTGCTACGGGGGGTTATGATCGGTGGGGTCTTGAACGACGGCGGTGGAGAATCGGTTGGCAGCAGTGATGGCACCCGCATGGAGCGCCATTGTGGGCACGAGGGGCCTATTTGCTGACAGCATCGTATTTTCCTACTGCTGTTGTTAGGGGCCGTGAGGGTCTGAGGAGCTTGTTCGGTGCCTTTTTTTTCCCAAAGCATTTTCCTGCGCCTCATTTTGTTTTCCTTCTTGAGGGTTTGGACCAGAGTTTTGAGGTCCATTTTGAGGGCGTGTGGTGATTTGGTCTACACTTTGAGGTCCTGTTGCAGCGTGCGGTGTTGAACAAACACTTTGAGGTCCTATTGTGGGCGTGCAGCTTTTGGTTTAGCTTCTTCATCTAGTTTCTGATGGGTTTTTTCTGCCTTGTTTTTTGTTTCACTTGTTCACAACCTACGTGTTGTGCTGGGTTGTGTTGTTTTGTTTGCTATTGAGCATGGGTGTTGGAGTAGTACTGCTATGGACACAGCTTGTTGCTAACTTTGTAAACGAATTTATACCCTATATAAATTTGAGATAATTTTTTCTTGGAAAAACTCTAGCTATAAAAGCACATTAAAGTTATGTTAATCTAATGAATGATGAATACATAGTATACAACTCCTTCCCTTTTATTCATAATATATTGACTTTGCATGGATGATATCTAGGCATTGGGTTAATAAGTAAGTTTCACAAAGTCAGTATGTGAATTATATATACTAGCATATCTTCAAAGTGGGGGAAAGGGAACACCGAAGTGAATCAAAGTGGTTATGTTGTTCAAAAATTGGGGGATTTGTTTTTTTTATGAAAATAAATACTTCAAAAGGTTTTCTAGCGGGGGTAAATGTGAAGGCACTTACCATGGAGGGATGTGTTGCAAGAGGTCTTGAGATGCATGTTCGTCATTAAGTCAACCTCAATTATTGTTTGTAATGGAGCATTCAAGAACAATACAATCGTGATATATAAAGAGAATCTTCTAAGGGCTATCGGGGTAGGAGGGAATAAAAGGTCATTATGTATCATGGCATTTTCATGGGTCATTGGTACAATTGAATTAGAGGTTAGAATCCACCGATTCAAATGAGCTCCATAGTCCAAGGTGCATGAGAGATTCATCGCTTCAACAATTTTCAGTAGTAATGACTCATTGACTCCAAATGATAAGTTCTCAAAAATTGAGTTCCATCGAAAGTGTGTATGAAATTTTCCCATAAAAGGATGAGGAAAAACCTTCCAATTGAGATGACTATTGAAGCACCAAGCCTCTCGACTATTCTCCATGTGATTTCTTATTATAATCAATTTATCCACACATTTTCATTTAGAATATTCAAGACAAGAACAATTGAATGGTTTATTTCCTCTTCTATTTGGGTTATATAACTATGAAGATAACATGAGAAGAAATGTTATGGAGACTTAACATGATTCCCACCAATCTAACCACATTGATTTCCCATGCTCTAACATTTGACAACGAGGATGTGTTTTCATAACCCGTATTGCAACATACACATAAGGAAAACTATAATCTTGGAAGAGTTAAACGATGTGTTGCAAAGTTGTTTTTTTTCAAAAAAAATAAATTTCAATGATATTCACACATATCTATATACACCCAAACATATTTGTGAGGGCTTAGTAGAAATCTTTTCCATTGGTGGAGAATTTCAATGTATGTCAAGAGGTATTTTGTGTACATGATTTGGCCTTGGCAGGCCATTATTTCAGGAATCAATGAAAAGGGTGACATTAATAAAGAGAGAACAATTTAAAGAAAATACAAACCAAGGCTCGCGCTTGTAGAGATGGATTCAATGAATAACGTCAAACTCAAATTTATTTTCCTCCAATTTTTTCTTCAAGTAAAATACCAAGTTTGTTTTTCCATTGGAGGGTAAATAATATGAGGCAAGCAAGAAGGCAAGTAGTCTCACTCTCGGTCAGATTCATCTCAACTACCAAGTAAACAATTGCTACTGCATGGGATTCGAACATCGGGTAGCTTATGTGTCGGAAAAGTAATTATTCAAACATAATAACAACTAAGTGCAAATTGTAAGGAGGATAATCAAACCTTGAACCTTAGTGGTATGCTACTGAGAAAAAGAAGGGAAGACCTTAGGTCTGTTTCTAAAATCACAATTCTTGTATTTTCCCTTGGGCTTGGCTTATTGTCCCCCAAGTTCATACCACACATAAATCTAAATCTAGAAATAATCGGATGGAGACTTTGGCGTCTCAATGCCTCTATTTGTTAGAATGGGGATTCCCCTCTTGTTATTAGTTGCATTTGAGCTATTGTTGTTACTACTACTTCGACGGGAAGCTTTCTCGGTGACATCTTCTTCCTTCCAACTTACAAATTGCAATCCCCAATGACGATGAACAAGTTGCAGATAGATAGGTCACATCGAATCCATGTTAAATACTTGGAAAAACGTGTGGCCATTTAGGGCCCTCGATTTGCAAAATTTGACCCATTTGATCCATTTTTTTTCCATTCAATGCTCCATGACATACCAATGATATGGTGTCCATGGCCATGAATGAACACATCGACATGCATATAAAGAGTACATTGATGAAATATTAGTCGTCGCAAAAAGCCTTAGGAATGATGAGCTCAATGAAATCCCTAAATTATGAAGCAAACAATAGTAATGGAGAGAAGAAGCAAAAAATTAATTTTATGGACACTCCTACCTAGCAAATGTTTTTTTTATGATGGGTTTCTCTAGTGATGTTTTATATTTATTTTTTCCAATCATTTAAATATTATGTGTTTTATATTTATTTTTGTGAGTCATTTAAGTCATTTAAATATTATGTATTATACTTGAATTGGAGTAATAATTGTTTGATGATATTCTAAGAGGTGTCATTATGGTGATTCGGTCACAATGCAGTAAAAATAATGTGAAACCTATCATCCTACTTAGTAACACGAGAACTCCATCCAAGTTTCAATATTGCTCATTGGCTCACCATGAAAGGAATTTGGGGCATACCGCTATATATATAGTAGGGTATGTTCTCCCTACTAAATATATTGTTTAACATATTGTCATTGATGTCAACAGTCGATGTCATTATGATGTGATGATGAGTTGTTATGAAAAACATCCAGAGGAATCTACCAAAAATATCAGAGGGAAAGTGCATTGCAAAAATGTGATCAGGTTTGAAATCGCCACAGTAAAACTACAAAAGAATCGAGGAAGATTCATGTCCATTGATGTAGATTTTGCAACAAACCAGGACCGTCAGATCTGGGAGTTACAGAGGAGGACCTTCAGATCAACATCCGATTAAGTCTTGACCATCGGATCTCAGTAAGGGCAGATCAACAGTGGGGAACCATTGCGGGATGCAAGGGTTGAAGTTAACGATCACGCAAGTTTCGATTCTAAAATTCACATCGACTGTCGATCGACACTTGCCAATAGATATACGGTTGGTATCGATTCCACTACCCTAGAGCCACAGAGTCACGAATAGTTGAATACCCGAAGAGCGAATCTCCTTTGTGCCTAAGCCCACGGTCCTAGCTCCTGGACTTATGAAAAGCTATCAAGCAGAAAGTGTTAATACACACTCCGACAGAATTTTCTCCGGAGAGTTGGAAGACTGCAAAGGATGGAGTCCCAAAGCTCTGAATCCCTGAAGTGAACGAGAACCATCCACTCAATTGCAGATCAAGTCATGGTCGTCAATTTGTTTAAAACCTCTGGACAAGCCAGGATTTTCCATCTACGGAAGAACGAATATCAACCATTCAATCTACTTCGGTGAAATGGACTCCAGAAGGTTGAATGATTGCAAAGGCTTGAAGTCCCGAAGGCTAAAATAAATCTGGACCATTGATCTAAGAGTTGATCACAGTCGTTGGATCAAGGATTCATATGAACCTACGACCAAGAGGAGGACATGTGCCATGTCAGGAGATCCACATCAGCAAGACCACATCAGCAAGGACACATGACGCAATCATATGGTTACAAGTGTCTAGGTCCAGTTGGCACTTTAGGTTACGTAAGTCATGAATCTAGGTGACACATGATAGCCACTCAGCTAGTGCCAAGTCAGCGGTGACGTCGGCAAGTTATGTCACTCTGGGAGTTTGTCCTTCGGGGGAAATCAACAACTACCCTAAGCACCGAAGGTTGAAGTCAATGCTAATCGTTGATCTAAGATCCTCTAGATTCTCACATGACCATTAGATCAAAACGTAGTGGAAAAATGACATAAGCACTCCCATGTTAACCACTTCGACGTTGACCAACTTTGGTGGAAATTAGAACAAGAATTACCTAGACCTCCGAAGTCCCGAAGGCCTGAAGTAAATAGTGATCGTCCATCTCAACCTTTGATTAAGTCATAGTCGTTGGATTAAGCAGTGGAAGGGTAGTGTAAGGATCAAAGATAGACCGTTGATTTGGTTCTGGCATTCATGATAACCATTAGATCAATCCTTGTGAGAGGTAACTACTTCGGGGAGTTGAAACTCCAGAAGATTGTATGAGAGATAAAACGCCTGAAGGCCGAAGTCCAGAGGACTAGGTTCCAGCCCCAGGTCACTGGTTATGAACACATAAAGCCATGTAGCGCTAGGAACATCGCTTAAATTAATAAGCATGTGGTTTACGCATATGGTCACATGTAAATGGTTTGAAGGAAGCGCCTCTACAGAATTCGATTTCTGCAATATTTACAGAGACATGGAATCGAGTTAAAAGAAATCGATCCATACCTGTGATTGATTTATGAAAATCACTCTCACTAAATTAAAAATCCTTCAAAATAAGTTTGAATAATAATAGAGATTATTGTTAATTTAAAATGAAGAGGTGTGATGGTCCAAACAAAGGGACACAATACTTCATATCTCATACCAGTTGGAAGATTATATAAGCGAGGAAGAATGGTGAGAAGAAAGTGGCTCTGAAGTCCAGATCGGAAGATCAAAATAGAAGCAGAGTCCAAGAAGAAGAACTGGTGATTCTTATGAAGTGAGGGTGGAAGGGAGGAGCACATAAGGATTCATACCCTTTACTAAGTAAGTGTAATTTAAGGGATTTGGTGCGTCCTGGGGTTGGTGCCCTAAAGACAAGGGAGTTGGTGCTTCCTAGGGTTGGTGCCCTAAAAAACAAGGGAGTTCGTTCTTCCTAGGGTTGGTGCCCTGAAGAAGGGGATTTGTGTCTCCTAGAGTTGGTGCTCTAAAAAGGATTGGTGTCCTTCACTATTCTTCATAAAATCCTTGTAATTCCTATTAAATATATTTATATAATTGATTTTACAAACAAGTCTATTGTTGATCTATTGTGGTAAGTAACAAAATATAAAAGTAACTGCTAATTGTTAAAAAGGGGTAATACTGATTCACCCCCCCCCCCTTAGTATTCCAACAATTGGTATCATAGCAGGTGCCTTCAGCGCAGTTTAAACAATGAAAGGTAGATCCCGAAGATGGATCGGCAAGAGGGAATGTCTAATAACAAAGCACCATTGTTCAATGGAGGTGGCTATGCTCTATGGAAAATAAGAATGAAAAACTTCTCATTGGCTCTTGGTTTTGAAATCTGACAATCTGTTGTAGACAGTTACACTACACCAACTACTCCACCCAAAGATGTTGCAGGAATGAAATTCTAGGAGGGTTGACAAATTCTATATGTGTGAAGGTTATGCATTGTAAGTCAGCCAGAGAAATCTAGGACAAATTGGAGGTTGTATATGAAGGAGATAGCAAAGTTAGGGAAGCCAAACTACAGACCTATAGAACACAGTTTGAAAATCTGAAATTGAAAGAAGAAGAGAACATTGTTCAATACTTTCATAGGGAAGAGGAAGTGGTTAATTCAATCATAGTAGCAGGAGAAGATCTTACAGATAAACCTATTGTTCAAAAGATATTAAGGTCATTACTTATGAGATATGATGCCAAGATTTCTACAATTGAAGATAGCCCTGATCTTGACACACTCACAATTGATCAACTTCATGGAATTTTTACAGCATATGAAATGAGAACAGGGAATGATAAATCATCAAAAAGAGAAACAACCTTTAAAGCATCTAAAACAAAGATGAGGCAGGAGCAAAAGACCAATGATAAGTTATCAGATATATCTAATGAGGAAACTACCAACTTCATAAAGAAACTCAAGAAAGGGACAGGGAAATACAAAGGAATTATTCCTCTAATATGTTTCAACTGTGGCAAAATTGGACACTTTGCCAATAAATGTCCCTATCTTAAGCAGGAGGAATGTGATGATGAAAGAACCTTCAAAAATCAGAAGAAAAGTAAAACTAATAATAAAAAGATGTTCTACAAGAAAAAGAAAACGTTCTTTACCCAAGAAGACAGTAGCTCATTAGAAGAAAATGAAGAAGACAAACCAGAGCTTCTATTTATGGGAATAAAAACTCAAGATGATAAACATTCAGAAGATGAAGAAGAAGTGAACTTCGAAGAAGAAATCCTTAGTGTAATGGAAGAACTAAGAAAAACTAAAAAACAAAACAGGGTACTAAGGGAAGAGCTTCTAGAGATTAAAGAAGCTACTAAATCAAGAGAGAGAGAAGTTTCCAAAACCATCAAAGAGTCAGAATAGATCATCAGTGATTTGAAGTCCCAGCTCCTGGAAGCTAATAAAATTGAAGAAGTCATTTTACAACAACTTAATGATGAAAAAAAACAAGTATGTGAGAAACTAGAAGCTAAGATTAAGCTACTAAAAAGTGAAATTGAGAAAGAAAAGAAGGGATCACAATTTGGAAATAGTTCAAATATCTTGGATGAAATTATCAGTAGTCAAAGGTCACCAAACAACAAGACTGTTTTGGGATACACCCAAGACTCAACTTCTACATCACAAGGATCTGTCAAGAAACCAATCAATTACGAAAATGTTCTGAAAAACTCGTTAAGAAAAGAAGATAATAAGGCAAAGATGATACCATTGAAAATAGTTACACATAAACATAAATCAATACTCCCTACTAGATTAAAAGATGACAAGAAAAATACAATCATCAGAAGGAATCCCCCTAAATATCTATTTATTGGATATTGTTACTCTTGCAATAATTTTGGACATAAGGCAGTACACTGCAAAGCTTATGGACAATAAAATCGTAGAAATGTCCAAAGATATAAGAACAATAAGTACAATACAAAGATGAGAAACTATAACTCATTTTCTCCTTTGCAAAACTTCAATAGTGAATGCCAAAAATGCAACAACTACGGTCATAAAACCAATGAATGTAGATTGGCAAAATATGATAAAAAGACAAATATTTCCCATAATCAAAAAGTATGGAAGAAAAAACAAACAGAGTGCAATGTAGCCTTATATGCAAGAAATCAAGGATGTCAGTGGTATATAGAGAGTGGATGTTCCAAACACATGACTGGAGATGAAAGTAAATTTCTCAAGTTAAATAAGAAAGGAAAATGAAAAGTAACTTTTGGAGATAACATGTCAACCAAGATACTGGAAAAATGCACTGTTAGTTTAGGAAATAATAAAACCAAAGTAGAAAATGTACTTTCGGAAGAAAATCTCAAACCAAATCTCCTAAGTGTAAGTTAGACATGTGATCAGGGTCACATACTTACTTTTGATTCTCATAAATGTGAGATCAAAAAAAGGACATTGAAAAGCTAGTGGTAGTTGCACCAAGAACATCTAGCAATGTGTACATCCTTAATATAGATGAAGAAGAAAAATGTTGTTTAAGCCAACTAGATGAAAGTTGGATATGGCATAGAAGGTTGGGACATTTAATATTTGACAACTTGATCAAATCCAATGAGAAAAAGGCAGTTAGGGACCTGCCAAAAGTGATTAAGCCTTCATATTCTATTTGTAAACATTGTCAAATAGGAAAGCAAACAAGAGTTAGGTTCAAAACAAAAGAGCATTCCGCAAAAAAACCATTAGAGCTTATTCACACAGATATATGTGGACCAACCAGAACCAAAAGTACTTATGGTGAACAATATTTTATTTTGATTGTTGATGATTACACAAGATTGACCTGGGTATTCTTTCTAAAAGAAAAATCATGAGCCTTTGAGAAATTTAAAATATACAAAGCCCTTGTAGAAAATGAAACAGATCTCAAAATTAAATGTTTGCAATTAGACAATGGAGGAGAATTCACCTGTAAAGAGGTAATTCAATTCTGTGAAAAACATGGTATCAAAAGACAGTTTTCAACTCCCAGGACTCCTCAACAAAATGGAGTGGCAGAAAGGAAAAATATAATAGTTCAAGAAGTTGCAAGGACCATGCTAAATGAAGCCAACCTTTCAAACAAATTCTGGAGAGATGCAATCTACATAGAAGTCCACATACTTAATAGAGATCAGTTGAGACCCAACCATGACAAAACCCCTTATGAACTATGGTTTGGAAGGCCAAATCTGTAAAACACTTTAGAACTTTTGGAAGTAAATGTTACATAAAAAATGATGAAGATAACCTAGGAAAGTTTGATCCAATATTTGATGAAGGAATATTCTTAGGATATTCATCTAATAAGAAAGCATATATATGTTATAATCTTAGACTACTAAAGATAGTGGAAAGTGCCAATGTAAAGATAAATGATCTAAAAAAGAGCATATCCCAAGGCATTGATAAAAAATATCAACAAGAAGATGATGATGTAAAATCTCAACAGGAAGATGATGATAAATATCAACATGAAGATGATGATGAAGAATCTCAGCAAGAAGATGATAATGATTAAACATGGGAGAATGGACCACGTATTGATCAAGAAGACAGTGAAGAAACACCCTTGACAAGAGCTCCATCAAAAAGAGTTCAAAAGAATCATCTCGAAAGCCATATTATTGGAGATAAAAGTGCAGGAGTGGAAACAAGGAGGAAACTCTCTTTTGACTCAGAACAAGCAATGTTATCGCTAATAGAACCTAAGTCAGTTAAAGAAGATATAAAAAGTAAAGATTGGATAAAATCAATGAATGAAGAACTATACCAAATAGAGAAGAATCAAACTTGGGAACTAGTTCCAAGACCCAAGGACAATAATGTGATAGGAGCCGGGTGGATATTCAAGAACAAACTAAATGAAAATGGGGATATTATAAAGAACAAAGCCAGATTAGTTTGCAAAGAATATTCCCAAGTAGAAGGTATTGTTTTTGAAGAGACTTTCACTCCAGTAGCAAGACTTGAGGCCTTCATAATGTTCTTGGCATTTGCATGCTTCATCAATTTCAAAATCTATCAGATGGATGTCAAGTCAACATTACTTAATGGAACACTAGAAGAAGAATTCTATGTTGAGCAACCAGAAGGATTCATGTTATCAAAAAATCAGGACTATGTGTGCAAGCAGAAAAATGTCCTGTATGTTCGTAAACAAGCCCCTAGAGCATGGTTCTCTAGGCTTGATCAGTACCTACAAAAACAAGGATATAAGAGAGGGACTACTGAAAACAACTTATACATCAAAATTGAGGATCAAAACATGATTGTTGTAGTGGTATATGTAGATGACATCATATTTGGGAGTAATCTTACTACACTAAGAAGACAATTTGCAACCAAAATGCAAGATGAGTTTGAAATGTCTATGCTAGGAGAACTGTCATTTTTTTAGGTTTACAAGTAAATCAAACAAAAAATGGAATATTTGTTTCCCAAACCAAATATATCAAGGAAATGTCGAAGAAATTTCAAATGGAAGACAATAAACCTATGAGTACTCCCATGGTCACTGGATGTAAACTAAGCCTAGAAGATGACTCACCAAAAGTGGACCAAACGATGTACAGATCAATGGTTGAAAGTTTTCTATATTCAACAACAACAAGACCTGACATCATGCAGGTTGTAGAACTCGTGGGGAGATTTCAATCTGCATCTAAAGAAACTCACTTAAAAACAGTAAAATGAATATTCAAATACCTTAAAGGCACCCTAGAACTTGGATTATGGTATCCAAAAGATAAAGACTTCAATCTAACTACATATATTGATGTAGATTGGGACGATAGCATAGATGATAGGAAAAGCACCAGTGGAGGAGCATTCTTCTTAGGAAAAAGCCTGGTAGCATGGTCAAGCAAGAAACAAACATCCACATCACTCTCTACAACAGAGGCATAATACATTGTTGTTGCATCCTGCTGCACACAAGTTCTTTGGATGAAGCAAACTTTAGAAGACCTACAAATAAGATATAATAATCTCATTACTATTAATTGTGATAAAACTAGTGCCATAAGTATCTCTAAAAATCCAGTAATGCATTCTAAACCAAACACATCCCAATTAGATACCATTTTCTAAGAGATTAGGTTACCCAAAAAGTGGTTAAAATAGTGTATGTAGACACCAAAGAACAAATTGCAGACATTTTCACAAAACCTTTTCCGAGGAGTATTTTTGAAAATCTTCAACAAAAATTAAGAGTAGTTCAAAAACCTCATTAAAAACCATAAAAATCATATCAGAAAGGGCACATGACCAGGGGGGAGCTTTTCCACAGAAGAAGAGACCTTGTCAAGAAGAGATATCCTTTTAGAAACAAAGGGGGAGTCATTCAGTTGAGGCAGGCATAGCATGCTTGTAGGGGGAGTTACCCAAGTTCGTATTTTGGGTCACCAACACACATAAATAAAAAGATTAATCATAGGGGGAGCAACCCTTTGCCATTGATGTTAAAGGGGGGGAGTAACTTCAAAGGAGAGAAGCATCATCACAGGGGATTTTGTGTATGAAGTTTGTGTGTTTCCCTCAATGACAAAGGGGGATATTGTTGAACATATTGTCATTGATGTCAACAGTCGATTTCATTATGATGTGATGATGAATTTTTATGAACAACATGCAGAGGAATCTACCAAAAATATCAGAAGGGAAAGCGCATTGCATAAACGCGATCAGGATTGAAATCCCCACAGTAAAACTACAAAAGAATCGAGGAAGATTCATTTCCACTGATGTAGATTTCGGGACAAACCGGGACCGTCACATCTGAGACTTACAGAGGAGGAACTTCAGATCAACATATGATTAAGTCACGACCATCAGATCTCAGTAAGGTAAGATCAACGACGGGGAACCATTGCAGGATGCAAGGGTTGAAGTTAATGATCGCACAAGTTTCGATTCCAAAATCCAAACTGACCGTCAACCGTCACCTGCCAATATAGCTACGGTTGGCATTGGTTCCACTACCCCAAAGACTTGGATCCCCAGAGTCATGAATATCCAAATACCTGGAGAGCGAAGCTCCTTTGTGCCTAAGCCCATGGTCCTAGCTCCTGGACTTATGAAAATATATCAAGCAGAAAGTGCTAATACGCACTATGGCGAAATTTGCTCTGGAGAGTTGAAAGACTGCAAAGGCCAAAGTATCGAAGCTCTAAATCCCCGAAGTGAACGAGAACTGTCCACTTAATTGCAGATCAAGTCATGGTCTTCGATTTGTTTGAAACCTCTAGACAATCCAGGATCTTCCATCTATGGAAGAACAAATATCTGCCATCCAATCTACTTCGACGAAATACACTCCGAAAGGTTGAATGATTGCAAAGGCACGAAGTCTTAAAGGCTGAAATAAATCTGGACCATTGATCTAAGAGTTGATCACAGTCGTTGGATCAAGGATTCATATGAACCTACGACCAAGAGGAGGACATGTGCCACGTCAGCAAGACCACATCAACAAGGACACGTGGTGAAATCAAATGGTGACAAGTGTCTAGGTCTAGTTGGCACTTTAGGTTATGTAAGTCACGAATCTAGGTGACACGTGGTAGCCACTCGACCAATGTCAAGTCAGCAGTGATGTCAACAAGTTAATTCACTCCAATATTTTTTCCTTCGGGGGAAATCAACAACTACCCAAAGTGCCAAAGGCCGAAGTCAATGCTAACTGTTGATCTAAGATCCTCTGGATTCTCACATGACTGTTAGATCAAAACGTAGTGGAAATATGACATAAGCACTCCCATGTTGACCACTTTGGTGCTGACCAACTCCGATGAAAATTGGAACAACAATTACCTGGACCTCCGAACCCCCGAAGTCACGAAGTCCCAAAGTAAATAGTGGTTGTCCATCTCAACCTTTGATTAAGTCATAGCCATTGGATTAAGTAGTGGAAGGATAGTGTAAGGATCAAATCTAGACCATTGATTTGGTTCTAGGAATCATGCTAACCATTAGATCAATCCTTGTGAGAGGTAACTACTTCAGGGAGTTGAAACTCCGGAAGATTGGATGAGAGAAAATTCCTGGAGGCCAAAGTCTGGAGGACTAGGTTCCAGCTCCCGGTCACGGGTTACGAACACATAAAGCCATGTAGCGCTAGGAACATCACTTAAATTAATAAGCACGTGATTTACGCATATGGTCACATGTAAATGGTTTGAAGGAAGTACCTTACTAAATACTATAGTAAGGTAGGTTACAACATGTTTAAGGCTCATAACCACTTAGAGCTATTTCACCTATTTCAAAAGATAAAGAAGTAAATTTTCAAATACTTAGAATGTTGTATTTTAGATTTGATCTCTGAACTTCTTTAGAGAACCCAAGATGATGGGATAAAACATTTGACAAAAATGTCTTTGTAGTAGGTAGCCCTTAGGATATGACAGAGAAGGATAGAAGAGACCAATGGATGGCGTGTGGTCTTCATGTTGTTCAATTTTTTTTGTGAGAAGAATCTTAATAATTAGTCTACTAACTTATCATGTTAATATGGATAACTAATGGAGTTGTGTTTCCGAGCAATGTAATAATCCTATACTTCACATAAGCTATATGTAAATGCTTTCTACTAGCTCATCATCCTTGTTAATATGGAACACTCATGGAGTTGCATTTCCAGACAATGCAAAAATCATATACTTCACATCCATTATATGGAAATGTTTTTGTACATTTAATAGTAAACATAGTTGAAGGAATGCCTTACATACTTGCATCACTATATTTTATTTTTGCATTGAAATATTAAAACAATAGTGGCTCCCAAAAAAGTTGAGCTAAATTACAAGGAAGGGAATGTCTTAATACTTGCATCACTATATTTTATTTTTGCATTGAAATATTAAAACAATAACCGGTCCCAAAAAAGTTGCACTAAATTAAAAAGAAGTAAGTTTCCTCTTTGTGTGTAGTAAATAAAGTTGCAATAAAATATTCAACTTGTTACATAAAAGGTAAAGTTGCGTTAATGACACTCAAGTTGATGACGAACAAGTTGGGGTTGAATCCATTGAGGTGTATGACGAGCAACTGCCCCTTGAAACAATTTCGTCGTGGTAAAACATTCTTTGATACATGGCTCTGATGGAAACAAAGTCACCATTGTCAACACACTACTGAAAATGTTGTAGCTTTATGGACAACGACATTCCCCGAATTGTCTCATTGGATTTGTTGTATATTTGTTGTCTCACTCGATAAAAACCTTTTCTGAACTTGAAATTTGAAACCCCATCTACCAAACCAAGAGTCTCCATAGGCCACACAGTGCAATGATAGAAACAAGCTTTCATTCTATGATACAAGGAAACAATGGAACCAAGCTCCCCATGGTCAACACACTATTGAAAATGCTGCAACATTATGGAAAATGGCATTCCATGAATCTCCTTAATGAATTTGTTGTATATTTGTTGGGTCACTCCATAACAATCTCACCCGAACTTGAAACCCCAACTGCCAAACCAAGAATCCCCATAGGCCACGCAGTGCAACAACCTCAATTCCATTGATCTTTTCTTCACAACATCTTCCACACTAAATTTTCTGTGTTCGCCAATCAAATATTATTTTAGTATTAAATTTGGATTATGAAAATTCACCCAGTTGCAAGAAATATCAATAGCCTTATCTTTTTATGCTAGAATATTGGTTTCTCATCTTGAGTTTAGCAAGTCATTAACTAGACTTTATCTTGTATTTTCTACTTGATATATAGCATTTATTGAGCAGCTTATAGTACCATATTATTACTGATATATACTATTATCCATTGCTACAAATTAGGGACAACAGGCTTAACTTGTTTATCCAACTAAAATACATCATTGCAAAGTGGTTTTTCTTGTGCCTCGAGCAGGTATTCCACTATTTACAAGTTACTCAACATACTTGGAAACCCTTGGACCTTCCCAAGACTTCATTCCATACATTTCACTCCACTTAGAATTGACCTCTAGGGGCTCCACTTCCATCTCTATCCATATACCTCTTTGTCCCCCTAGGGTCACCGTGATCACCTCCCTAGAGTGACCTAGTCACCTTTGAAGTGCGGGACCTACATCGAGGTGACATTAGGTGTAGGATTCCTAAGTTATAGCACTTTCTTTGTGGTTGGGTCAAGCGTTTTCCAACCTACAACTTGTGTTATAACATTTTGGCTATGTTGTCGGTGAAGATTTTGAATATTCTTCATACCCTAACGAAACTTTGGTAAGTTATCCCAAAGCCTTTCCCTTAGCTTGCCTGGCGACTCCACCTAAGGGATGTTCCCTTTCCCTTTTCCTTGATGATCTCGTCTTGAAACTCATCTGGTGACTCCACCTTCCCAGAATCCTTCTTTCCCCAAACCTTTTCCCCCTGGGAGGTTCAAGCCTTCTAAAGTTTACCAAAGAAGGCCTCCTCAGAAGCCTCCCATTGCTAAAACCCTTATCCATAATACCCTCCCTCTTGTTCCAATGGCTCACCCTTGGGCAAGGGACCTCTACAAACCCCTTAACATGGCCAATATCCAAGGTTACTCTAACAAAATGCCAACAAAATTCAATAAGTGGTTGCCAAAGTTCCCAAGAAACAATGTTATAACTGCTCAAGACCACATGTATGTCATGAGGTTATTTGATACATCATTGACTAAATAATATCTTGATTGGTTCAAAGGACTCCCTGATAATCATATGACGTCCTATGATGCTTTTTCCAACTTATTCAAGAGTAGATGGTCGAAAAATCCATATATTGGGACACTTGGGATTCAGTTCAATCAAATAAAGAAAAAGGAGAATGAAACATTAAAGGAATTCATTCCCAGATTTGACAGGTTGTACAATCAAATTCCAACATATTACTGTCCTGCGAAATTATCAGTTCGTCTCATTTACATGAATTCTTTTGAAGGGAAGTTTCGATACATTCTCAAAGATAAAAATCTTGCATCATTGGCAGAGGATAAAGAGTTCAGTACTGGCATTGAAGAGAATCTCCTTGATTCAAAAATAAAACCTTTTCACTACCCTCCTACCAAGGCATAAGCAAGGATGAAGGTTTCCAACAACATTGTTCCTGATCCGATTGCTCTTCTGACTCAGGAGATAGACCAAATGAATACTCAGTTTATTCAGGTGCAAAATCAACTTATGGACCGTATGACTATAGTGGAAATCAATCCGCTCCTAGACCTCAGTTTTCCAGACAGCAGAGAGATGCCACTAGTTGGAAACCAAGACCTCAACAAGAGGCAAAGGCCGCAAATACTTTGAAACCTGTTGGGATAGTTGATATAGAAGTTTTGTGTCTCCCATGCCAAGAACCCCACAGGGAAGATGAGTTCCTCCAACGAGACAAAGATTATCCTGAAGATATAAACTTCATGATTTGCAATTTCAACGATGAACATGTTACCCAAGAATAGATCAATATTGAATCTAGAAGAATATGAGAAAGAGAGGGGAGACTATGAGCCTTAAATAAATTGACAGATGATCAGAATAAGGAATTAAGGAGGAGGGAAATTCTAACCTACAGAAGAAATGATTCAGCCCCTCTGTCACAGCCTAATACTCATTTTCCATCATTAGAAGAGGTGGCTCCACCACCTCCACCACCGATATATTAGTTGCTTCTTGAGCCAACTCTTATAGAGGACATTCATTTGAGTATAGATGTTGCAAGCATGTTTGGAAAACTGAATATGACAGTCCTAGTGATAGATATGTGTAAGATCCCTTCCATGAAAAGGGAAATTTTGAAAATCTTACACGTGCCAACTGAGAAGGAGGATCCTCCCATCATCTTGAACAATATGTACCTCGATCAGCCAAAGGACAAGAACCCTCCTTTCTATATTTCATTAGGCATGAATGACCTCTGCTTGAACCACTGCATGATTGATTCAGGGTCCTCGACAAATGTCATGTCATTGAAGGTGAAAAAACAACTTGGTTTGAAGACAACCCAACCTTATGGCAATGTATGTGGTATTGATTCCAGAAATGTCAAATTTCTTGGGGTATGCGAGGACGTTGAGGTTTTCCTAATTGATTTTCCACATATCAACATTCTCATGGGCATAGTAATGATCGACGTTCCAGATGCTTGGGGGATGCTCTTATCTAGGAGCTGGTCCACTGATCTTGGGGATTTCCTTAGCATGGATCTCACCCATGCACACATCCCTGTGGGAGATGGAACTTTTCAAATACTATACAATCGAGAGAAAGATGATAGACACGTGATGGATCTCGATGGTCATGATTATGCCAACGAATGCAATTATGATGTACTCCCATAGGCCATTGAGTATGATCCATTCGAGCTACCCTTTATGTAGGAGGACTCCATAGACACGCTTCTTCCATGGATATATCAATACAAAGAGAAACTTTCAAAATACCATGGGAAGGAACCAGGGTCTATCCAAATTTTGAAGAAAGAAGATAAGAAACATGAAGAAATCGTCAAAGATGCAATCCACTCAGAGCCTCCACATGATAATAATACACCTTGCATCGATTTCAATGAAAGAAGCGTTGTGCTCATGTGGGACAAAAGAAAGGGTAAGCCCATATATGACCATAAAGATAAAAACTCATGGCTTGGCCCTTACATCATCGAGAATAAGTCTGATAAAGAAAAGTACTATTTGATAGCATTAAATGAGAGGAAGATGCCACTACCGGTAGATGGGTCTCTTCTCCAACCTCACATCTAGGTCACGTGATTTCTTGAGGGCCCATGCCCCAAGTAAGTAGGTATGTCATTTTTTGTTCCATGCATTTGCATCTTGAATGCTCATATTAGTTTAGATGCATTTCATTTTCATTTTTCTCTACTTGCATATTGGTTTCATGCTTAGTTTAGAATTTTTTGAAAAAAATGTCAATTTTTTTTTCTAGCTTAGTTGGTTTTGATTATGATAATATGAGAACAAGGATGAGTAGGCAATCCTTCAATTGACGATTTGATGTTTCCTTGCAGGCACGGGTCTACCAGGAGATGTTGCAGTTCTCATGCACTCTGTGACGAGCACATGTCCCCAAGTAGGAGCCAGATGTTATCCCCATTTTGTGAATAACTAAGGAGATGATGTCTTGAGGCCCTCGGGTTACAGATATGGAGTGTCGAGAGACTACATGACCAACAATACCCTTTTGCACAGATGGAAAACCCACTCACCACCACAGATGGTCACCGATTTCTAGATGGCATCTACCACATCACCTCACTTCCGGAAGGTAGTGGGCCTTGCTCCATGAGGTACAAGTCAGTATTATGGTGAGAATCATTTCAATATTTAATCCAATTGAGTATGTTGTATCTTATATTGCTCTAGATTTCATGATATATGCTTGGACATTATGCCTTTTTCCTTGCTTCACCTTGGTGGTTGACATTGTTCCCTAGTAAGTGGTCTTCCTTGGGGATGGGTTTGCTACTAGGAACTCCCTTAATGAGCCATCGTACCGTTCCCGACCATACTTACCACTTTCCATCATTATTCCCCTACATTCCCTTACCTCTTGGGATTTTAGGGTGTATTGACCCGAGAAGGGGTTGTCCCTCATTCTATGGGAAGAAGGGGCTGAAGGGCCAGAGGGATTTGTGTTGCATAAAAGATAAAAACCTTGTATGAGCCTTCCAAATGCTTCACCCAGGGATCACCCAAGAAAGTAGTGAAATGCTTATCTTTGAGTAAAGGGGACCCAAAATATAATAAATAATGCTTAAAAGGTTAGTTGAAGGATAGGAGGTCTCACCATGAGCCAACCTATCACGTCTATGAATATCTAGTGGTATGACATTGCCATCATATGGTCATCAAACCAGAGTAATGTCTCTCAGTTGCATGGATGAGAGAAAGGGGGTCTCATGACGAGCCAATCTTCTCATTTCCATTAGGTGTTTATGGGTGACATTGCCATTATTTGGTCACCACGCCAAGGCAGTGACCTTCAACCTCTCCTTAAAATTATGAAAGAATAAAAGAATGGAAAATAATGGGCTTGGAAAAAGTGCATTGTGGATGAAGGTACCACACACCCTCTACAAAGGCACCCATGAATGAGACACTACGACCCCTTGTATGTCATGAGACCTATGCCCATTGAGTCTTGATCCCAACCACTTCACCCACTTTACATGGCTTAGAAAGGGATCTCTTGGAAAATCTCCTTGACCTAGGGAAAGACCTACGCAATAGGACACCTCGTCAACCCTCCCATATTCAAGCTTGACAAGTCACATAGTGTCCTTGAGAAATTAATTGTTTGATATAGTGATCTTTGACGCACATGATTAGGTGACTATTTATTTATTGGATTCACTTATCATGATGTTATGACTTGATATCCTTGGAGGGCGTGCTCATTTGTCTTTTTAGGACCTAGTTGGTGGAAATTGTTCGGAGAACAAGCCTATCTTGGGATTCCATGGGGCTACAAGCCCACAGGTTGGATGCCAAGGGCTCGCATGCTGGATGGGAAATATCAAACTTGGAAGGCCTTGAATATGACTTGGATGACATAGCCTATCCCCTACATGCCAAACATTTTTCCTAGGAGAGGAAAAACGTCACTCCTAGAGGCATGGCGTCACCTAGTGGGTTAGGGCTTGGTGGTGAGGTGCCACTCATTGACACATGTAAGTTTTGAGGAGGAGAAGGGATTCACCATGAGGAGATTGTCTATATACTTGACATGTGGCCTTTGGAGGCCTACCCATGCTTATCCAACAACAACGACTTCTTCTAAGTGACAAAACGTCCCCTAAAGGGGAGACATCCATGTAAAATTAGGGTTAATTTGTGCAAAAGTGAAACTTTAAATGAATTTTTTAATATTACTTTGTTAAAGGGGGAAAGATTAGGGTTGTTGACCCCTAATCTTTTGGTTTACCCCTTAATTTATGGACAAGTCACCTTAGTGACATTTTGTATAAATAAGAGATCATAAGATCTCATTTGGACATAACTCTCCCTCATTTTGAGAAGTATTGGTCTGAAATTTTCACTACCATTTGAAAACTTGTCTCTCTTGGCTCTTGTTTATGGTTATCTCTTGATGTTATGGTTGATGGAAGTGATGTGTTAGCCTTGGAAGGCTTATCTCTTGCTATTGTGGTGGATTATCTTGGCATTTTTTTTTGAATCGATATGTTTTTTACTTTCATGCTATCATTTGTTTCAAGTCAAGGTTATTGTACTAGGATCTAGGTGGGAAGTATAAGGGCATACATCCCCACCATAGTCTTCATCATTTTTTTCTTCATGTTATTGGTTAAACAAGGGTTTGCTAAGAGAAGTATAAAGGCATACACCCTCTTAGCTTAAACCCTAGCTAGAGAAACTTGCCTTGGGGAGTAATAGGGTTTACACCCCCAAGGAGGTAGCTTCTCTAGATATTTCTTTGCATGACCCAATTAACCCAATTATTAAGAAAAATATTCATTTATATTGCATTGGAGAAATAAAATATTGCATTGGGAAACGTGATGTTTGGTCATTTTACTTCTTGCAAAGTGGATTGTATTCATTGTGCCTTGGGCACCTCACAACCACTAGGGCATCCCAATCAAGGGGGTAATTCTTGTTGCTATTATAAAATTACATCTTCAGCCATTAGGGCTGAAGAAACCCTAACTCATTTTCTTGAATAACTCTCTTATCAACCATTGGATTTTGCTCAAAGTTTGCACACTTATTCTTCTTGGTCTAGCGCAATTTTTGGCAAAGTTTGAGGGATTTTTAGTGGCTGATTTTCTTGCTGTAATACATTGAATGTTACAGCCATAAGGTTGATATAATTTGCTGTAGAAAAGTGTTTACAACATCCTTATCATTTTATTCTAGAATATTGGTTTCTCATGTTGAGTTTAGCCAGTAATTAACTAGTCTTTCTCTTGTATCTTCTACTTGATCTCTAACATTTATTGAGTAGCTTATAGTACTATATTATTGTTGATATATACTGTTATCTATTGCTGCAAATTTTGGACAACAAGCTTAAATTTCTGATGCAACTAACATACATCATTGCAAAGTGGTTTTTCTTGTGTCTTGGGCAGGTATTCCACCATTTACAGGTTACTCAACATACTTGGAAACCCTTGGACCTTCCCAAGACTTCAATCCATACATTTCACTCCACTTAAAATTTACCGCTAGGGCTCCACTTCCATATCTATCCATATCCATCTCTTTCCCCCTAGGGTCACCAAGATCGCCTCCCTAGAGTGACCTAGTCACCCTTGAAGTGTGGGACCTACATCAAGGTGACATTGGGTGTAGGATTCCCAAGTTATAGCACTTGCTTTTTGGTTGGGTCGAGATTTTCCTAACCTACAACTTGCACTATAACAATGCCAATATCCTTTACTTGTCCTAGGCTTTGGACAAGTATAGATTGTGTGATAACACTACATAAACAACAAGATTTCCTGGGGAAAACACTTTTGAGAGGAAAACCCCACAGTCCAAAGAAAGCTCAATGTATTTCTCAACAACTAACAACTGTTACAATATACTTTTAGAATTTTTATCTTCACAAGAATGATGAGAAGTAAGATCATTTTTTGTTGGGCTAGATCATACTACACCATGTACTCAAGACTACACTGACCACCCAACCTCTACAGACCAACATGAGGTATATTACAATGGAGTATTCCAAGCCATTAAATAGGCTTCATCATATGAAATAGAATGAGAGAAAACCTTGAGTTACCCAATACCATGGGCTCCCAGGCCACCAACAATAAACCCATTAATGACGAATTCAAGGTTATCTTAACTACTCTATGACTGAGTCAAGATTAACCTAACACTAAACACTTAACACTCTACAATTTTCATCAAACCTATACTCAATCATATAAATGGAGAATTTGTTTTCGATGTTGGAGGAATTGATTATCTAGGACATTTCCATGGTTTCATATGGTGGCCAAGGTTGAAAACACCAAAAGAAAAATAGGAAATCAAACAATAACTGAAGAATCTTCAGTTCACATCCCTAATAAGAGGCATAATTAATGAATCTTTAGTCCATGTTGCTTCTAGGGGAGTGTGCAAGTGAGTTCATTGCTAGGTGCAGGTGGGTTTGCAAACAACATAGTGCAGGTGAGTGAGATATTTGCGGGTGAGTTTGTATTTTGTTGATGAAAGTGAAGGTGAGTTTGTATTTTTCCAAAGAATGAGTTTGTAGTGGGAGAAATTCAACTTCGATGGTGAAGAAAAATAATTAGTTCCATGTTCATTTTTAATCAGTTTAATAAAATGAATCAAATTTAAATCAAATATATATTTGTTTCCCTAAAAAAACCGTAACTTCAATTTCAAAAAAGAAAGAGTTACATTATTTAGGCGCCAAAGGCGCAATAATAATTGATACTAAAAGTAGAGTACAACAATTCACAAACTTTGGGCTCCATAATATCCTATTTTTTCCTAAAGAGAAACTTAGACAAAGAATCAATATAAATCATCATAACCCTTGATCAAAAAAGAGGTTCCTATCACCTGGAAATGACCTCCACATCTAAAACTTCCACCAAAAACATATTATAAGCCTGCAGATGAAGTGCTTCTTTTGAGAGTAGATCAACAAGACCGTTATTGTCACCAAAGATATGCTTATATTGATAGATTGGAAGGAACTAGAAATCATTTTTAAGCATTTCCCCAACATCAACAAATCCACATTTTCAATCCCAAACAAACCCAACCTCCAATTGATTGCTAAGAGAGAATCTCCAAAAATCTGAAAATATGAAATATGTCGATCATATGCACATTTTAACAGGTACAATATAGCCAGAAATTTTGCTCTATTGTTCAATCCACAACCCAAATTGATATATGAGAAATATAATGTTTGTTTGAGGAATGCAGTATAAAACCAACGCCACAACATTGTTATGGACCCTGGCATGCTCCATCAAAAAAACCCCAAGATTTACTATAATATATTGCAAGAGGAAATAAAAGTCTAGGTTATTTGTATTTGCTTCTGCAAATGTAGTGAGGTAATAACCAGGAAACATGTTGTGAAACTTTAAATGCAGGTTGTGCCCATGTAACTAGAAGTGAAAGAGGACAGACCATCTTCAATGAAATTTATTGAAAGAAAACTAGGAAATCTTTAGATATAGAGTCCTTATACCATTGTCGACATAGGTTCAAAGTGACTTCTATGTCTTGCCAAACCTAACGAGAGAATGAACACTCTTGGAATAAGTGTTGGTTGGATTCATCTGCGCACCTACACACGTAGAAAATACCTAGGCCGATCTTCCCCCTTTTTTGCAACTGATCTCATGTTAAGACACAATTTTTTAGGATCAACCAAAAAAAAGGTTTTCTTTTTGGAGGACCTTTGATTTTCTAGATAGCTTTATACCACCTTCAATCATCTACAACTTCAACATTAACCATGGCATGATATCCAAATTTGGAATTGTATCTTCCACCGCCATTTGGGTAACACCAAACCAACTCATCCTCGACTTCAAAGAAAAAAATGTGTGCATTTCTTAAGGCTAAAATGTACTTTTACCACTCCTCAACCCAATGTTCCTCCAAATTGATATCTAAATCGTTAGCCCAATGTTGATACCAAAACGTAGATTGGTGAATATCCCTAATACAGTTGAGAGTGCATATTCCAAGGCCACGTAATCTTTCCACTAGAGCATTTGAAAGAAAACTTTGTTCCTTGATGCCAACAATAACATCAACGTTGATCTGAACATTGCGTCCCGATCCTACTTTCCAATCTAGAATCCGATTGATCATGGATAAGTACTAAGATCTTTGCTAAATTGGAAGATTATGGAAAAATAAATACATGGGAAGCCCTATAAATCAAGTTGAACAAAAATAATATGAGAAGAGATGAGGGTAGTGAAACTTGGAAGCCTATCCTGCATATCCCTAAAATTAATAATAATCCAAATAATTAAACTAATGGGTCAGGTAAAAAAGTTAACCTTCAACATAAAGAGGATTATCATTATTTATCACAGAAGATACGTTTTAATTTGCGAGCCTTCTCTCTTGAAGATTATCTCATCTTGGGGATTGAAACGTCAAGTTTGAAAACAAGTTAACACAAGTTTCCTCTTATTGTCACACTAATTATTGACTGCGTAAAATGAACAACCCAATTGTTTCACTCCATGGAAGAGAGGCATTAGCTGAGGTCTATTTGTTCGAAGGAGCAAGGATTAAAATGGCTCAAAATTGGCAAACCTATCTTTTCTCAAGAAATGCAGAGACATAAAGGTTATTCCCTGCTTTTCTATCATTAAGCATCGCCTCCACAACAACCAAAAAAAATGAAATATTCAAAAATGTGAGTTTGGATTTGGTTGGATCTTAAATGAGTGAACAAACAGATATGTGTTAGTCGAACACTCGCAAGACACTGGACATAACATATGTATCAAGGATACTAAGATCATTGCTAAATTGGAACATTATGGAAAAAAAAAGATATGGGAAGCCCTAGAAATTGAGTTGAACGAAAATAATATGAACATAAATGATGGTTTAAAGATCAGTGAAGCTTGGAAGCTTGTTCTGCATATCCTTAAAATTAATAATAATCCAAATAATTAAACTAATGGGTCAACTACAAAAGTTGACTTTCAACATAAAGAGGATTATTATTATTTATTACTTAAGAAGATACGTTTTTAATTTGTGAGTCTTCTCTCCTAAAGATGATCCCAACCTGGGGATCGAAACGTCGAGTTTCAAAACAAGTTAATGCAGGTTTCCTCTTGTTGTCACACTAATTATTGACTGCATAAAATGAACAACCCAATTGTTTCCCTCCATGGAAGAGAGACATTAGCTGAGGTCCGTTTGTTCAAAAGAATAAGGATTGAAATGGCTAAAAAATTGGCAATCCTATCTTTTCTCAAGAAATGTAGAGACACAAAGGTTATTCCCTACTTTTCTATCATTAAGCATCACCTCCACAACAAAAAAAACAATGAAATCTTAAAAAATGCGAGTTTGTATTCGGTTAGATATGAAGTTAGTGAACAAACAGATCTTCTTTAGTCGAACACTCACAATACACTTGACATCACATATGTATCAAGGATACTGAGATCATCGCTAAATTGGAACATTATGGAAAAAGAAAGATATATGAAGCCCTATAAATCGAGTTGAATGAAAATAATATGAACAAAGATGAGGGTTTAAAGATCAATGCAACTTGGAAGCTTGTCATGTATATCCTCAAAATTAATAATAATCCAAATAATTAAACTAATGGGTCAACTACAAAAGTTGACCTTCAACATAAAGAGGATTATTATTATTTATTACTTAAGAAGATACATTTTTAATTTGTGAGTATGCTCTCTTGAAGATGATCCCGGATTGGGGATTGAAACATCGAGTTTCAAAACAAGTTAACACATGTTTCCTCTTGTTGTTACACTAATTCTTGACTACGTAAAATGAACAGCCTAATTGATATGTATTAATCTACCCTTGCGGGATAGTCACATGTTACATTGGGATTGTATCATTTTTTCAATTGGAGCCACCAACCAGACCCAATCCCCTGCTCCACAGTTATTAGGTTTTAGATTGAAACCTAAGTATTTGATCCCTTCTCTCATTTCCTTAATTGAGAAGTCAAAAAGAAAAGAAAAGATATGGTAATAATGATCTCGAGATTTCATAATGTAAATAACCATTTTTTTCCAGAATTTATGACCATACATGTAGCCTCATAGAAGAACATCAATATGTCTTTCAAACATTTTCCATCTGATTTTGAGTAAGAACAAAAGATGAGGACATCATCTACAAAATTCAAATCAGTGAAAATTTCATACCGACCCAGACATATATATATATATATGGAAAATTAAATATAAAATATATAAGAATGGTTAATGATGTAAAAATATGTTAATTGAGTACATTATATTAATGGTTGTCATTCAAAGTCCAAAAACATTAAATTCTAAATTAATTAAATTTAATAAAATTTATATACAATATTAAATCAAATAATAATAAAAAAATCTTATAATAAAAAAAAATCTTATACACGTTTGATTATAAATTTAAATTGAGAAAATCTTAATAATATAAATTTAATTTAAATAATTTTAAAAATAAATCTAACAAGTAATAAATTTAAATTTTTTCTCATTCTCACATCAATTTTGAAAAAATCTTAATAGTATGAATTTAATTTAAATAATTTTAAAAATAAATCTAAGTAATTAATTGTGAGTAGAAAACATCACTCTCAACTATTTTCATTCTCACATCAACTTTTAAGAAAATCTTAATAACATAAATTTGTAAACATGTATACTTAAGAATTAATGAAAGTAATTGTGAAAATGAAAGTATTGGTAGGTCATTAGATCATTTTTAAGGGTGACAACTTAAAAAGAATATAAAAAAAATCAAATAATACATATAGGATTCTATTCTCATTCTCACATCAACTTTTAAGAAAATCTTAATAACATAAATTTGTAAACATGTATACTTTAAGAATTAATAAAAATATACTTTTGACGATAAGAGGAATCGTGAGAATGAATTCGTAGGTCATTTTTAGGAGAGACAACTTAAAAAGAATATAAAAAAATAATCAAATAATACATATAGGATGTTTAGTAAGAGATTTAACATATGCATGTGATAATGGAGTAAGCTATTTTTTTTTAGTAAACATATAATAAAAATGACATATAAATTTATAAATTTTAGGCATAATCAAAGTTATATCATTATTCAATTTTTGTGCATGGTGTAATGATACTTTTAGGTGTTTTACTTGATCAGAGTTATAAGATTGATTTCCCAAAATTGAGTTAAAGTAAGAGAAAATTACTACAAGATTAGACTTTCTTCTAAGAATTAATATATTGCCACAAAATCATATCTAAAATGTTAAGGTATCTTAACTCAAACATGCTACTTAATTGAAGCAGTTTCACTTATTACTACTCCAGTGCACATATGCATACTAGATGTTTTCTTCATTAAATTTATTGTGAGAAATCATATAATGAAGTGGAATGATGACGATGATGACTCAATCAATTGTGAATGCATTGTGGGGATTTTTCTTTGAGAAGGGAAATGAATTTATCTTCACTCTTGATACCATTCAATGAACTACCATCGTTGTTGTAAATGAATCCTTAATCAATTACCATCGTCATTGTTAGGATGATACTTATTTGAAGAGAAACAAATCCTATTTTTCTTCATAGTGAGGTAGTATACCATTCTAAGTCATGTTTGAAAAGTATAAGTTTTTTACGACAATCAAGTTCAACTTTTGACTATGCTATGTCATAAGCTATTTTTTAAATTTTGAAAACCATTTTGATCAACAAGTACAAATTGACGAAAATCAATTTAGTACAATCAAAAGTAATTAACACCCAATACACCCTATATCATGTTAAACACCCCCAAACATAACGTAAACACTTTTAGAGTAACTACAAAAAGCTAAAAGAAATGTTTAAATTGAACAAATACAATAAAACTACCTTTAAAGATAATACCTATCACTTCACAATTTTGAACAAAAACTTTGTAGAAGGTTATTCATCATAGAGACTTTCTATCCTAAACCTTGAAAATGGAAGTGATAAGATAAAAAAGATGAAAACCCCAGCATTCCACACAAAATGCCTACCCACTTCAAGGCTACGTTTGCGCAGCGGATGAGAATGGCCATATAAATATGCTCGTGTTCCAAATATAGAGACACAAGAATACATCACTTAGATTAACGAAATTTATTTAAAAACAAAACCAAAGCACCCATCCAAATTAATAGTGAAACCGTACAGTGTCCACGGTTTCCATATTCCCTATTAGCTCAGTTGGTTAGAGCGTCGTGCTAATAACGCGAAGTTTACAGGTTCGAGACCTGCATGGGCCATTTTGTTTGACTCCATCAGAATACCAGCTGCAATAAATGTTACGAGCACCTTTTCCTTTAGGTAAACAACTCAAGTTTGCAATAAAGAAAGGATACTCATAAATGTTTTAAGCCGAGACAACTCAAGTTTATAATAAAAGAGAATGTTCATAAATATAGCTGAGACAACTCAAATTTATATGTTCATACAAATCTATATGGCTAAATGAGTCATCATCTGCACCACTTAGAAAGTTTTTGTGTGGTGGCTGTAGTTTAGTGGTGAGAATTCCACGTTGTGGCCGTGGAGACCTGGGCTCGAATCCCAGCAGCCACAGCTTCACTTGTTTTGCTCTTTCACGATACTCAGAAGTATAATTGTACACTAAGGCAGGTTCCAGATCTGCAAAATTTATAGCATTTTAAGCCAGTAAAGTTATATTTCTGTAAGTGTCACGGTCAATTTAGTCTACATCTATATTTATATGTAATTCTGCTATTCATCAAAATGATGATTTCTTATAGTTATTTAAAATGACTCCTTAACAATTAGAAGATAACATTTTAAGTAATGGTAAGTATGAGAGATGATAATGGCAAGATAGTTTGGTAATAATTTCTTTCATGAATCCTTTTGTTACGTCTAAGTTAAGCGCTAGCTCTCTCTCTTTTTCTCTTGATCGCTACACTTAAATGTAGAGAAAGCCCACATGCGTGGTTCATTTTAATTTTTATACAAATAATGGCATACCACCGTCTTCAATATCGATTCACATTAAATATAAGGCGTTGCCGATTCTTGAGCATTGTTAAGTTAGAGTGTATCTGTAATGTCCTCACATTGTGACTCGCTCAGGCAAGAGATGGTTGAACGTTTGGTCGCACCTACAAGTGCACTTCTATTGAGAAATGAGAGTAGATCTTATTATACACAAACGAAAAGAAAATGGTGTTGGAGCTGAAGTTGAAGAAGATCCCATAAAGATGCATTGAAAAGCAAGAGCATGAGGCCTGCCAGGTTGAAAGCTCCAATCAAGAAGTATGACCAAAACTTTGAAGAAGAGGGCCAAGAAACCTCAAAGAACATGGTTGAATTCTGATGCAAAAGAGGTTTAGTTGTAGAGGCACAAGAATGGAAAACACCGACAACCACCACATAAGTGCTTCAGAAAATAGGTGTTGGTAAAGAACCAAAACAAGGGCTTCAAAAGAAGCGAACACCATCAACCATCAAAAGATCAATGAGCCCTATGGATGCTGAAAAATCCAAACATGAAGTATAGCCAAACTCTGAAGAGGGCCAAGTAACCCCAAGTTGTCAATGCCATCAAAGATCCATGTAGAAATCCAAATTTCAAACTTCTCAACCAAAGAGACTGATCCTCTGAAATAAGTCTTCGTGTAGAAACCCAGTTGAGGTACTCATATACAATTGACAAAAACATCATAAAATGAGTGTCCTTATGGACGCCAATCCATCTCACCGGAGTGCATGGGTCACTAGCCACTGCAACCACAGAGTCCAAATACGAATGGTGCTCGATACGAGGCTCACTCTTAAAAACAGTTGACGTCGGTGAAGAATGAAGAGCCACCCAAGGAAGCATTGCACAACATCCCCCCACAATGCTGAACCGAGTCAAACTCCAATGCACATTACAAATTGTTGAGGCAATGAGAGATGAATGCACACCCCCAAAATAAAATGATCCTCTAGAATTGAGTCTCGACACAAAAGGCTTGA
This sequence comes from Picea glauca, assembly GCA_000966675.3. Taxonomy (NCBI): domain Eukaryota; kingdom Viridiplantae; phylum Streptophyta; class Pinopsida; order Pinales; family Pinaceae; genus Picea; species Picea glauca. Next base: position 538,772 of record JZKD02S1613272.1, read on the forward strand.
TGAGGTACTCATTTACAACCGAAAAACATCATATGCTGAGTGTCCCTATGGACGCTAATCCATCTCACCGGAGTGCATGAGTCACTAGTCGTTGCAACTGTCGAGTCAATATAGGAATGAGTGCTATGTACAAGGCTCACTTTGAAGACGCTTGATCTCGATCAAACATGGTGAGTACAAAATTATTGATATTATGGTAGCTTCGGGAGGTATGAACCTCTATTGTGACCTATGACAAGATTAGAATATTCCGGAAGGAAGCAAAGAAATGAATGTAACCCTAGACGAGATGTCAGTTGAAGAAAGATAATTAATATGAATTAATTAGTACCCAGAAGGAGAAGTCGGCCCAGGCAAGTCTGCCAGGAATACTATAAATACAGGGCACCAATCTCTCATTTGACACATTCTCAGAATTGCAGAAGTCACTTGTGCGCACTGCAGTCTGGCAGTTTTGTGTGGAAGTTTTGGGGAAGGTGTTGCAGCAGTTTCTGGGTTGGACTATCTGATCAACTTTGGTTACTTTCTTGCTTGGTGCATTAGCCTTGCTTGGCTATTGATTGCTACCATAATTTTTCTCTGTCAAGGTCAAGGTGCTCGGAGGGTGGCTTCGGCCTATGGTTGGGTGACAATAGTAATATTGTCAATGGTAAAACAAGCACATCCTTTCATATTCTAACAGGTTATGGGCCCACACCTCCTTCATTCAGTCTATATTTTGGAAGGAAACATAGCCATTAGGATATTGAGCTCACTGAGGAACTATCGCTAGGGTTACTAGCAGGAGCAACTTCCAAGACACTGTCACTAGGGTTACTAGCAGGAGTAGTTGCGGAAACCCTAATCTCAGATCTGACACCTTGTGATGGAGCATCTCGCTCAAGGAGAAGATATTCAGATGCACCCTAGTTCAGCGCACCTTTTGGCTCTCTCAGAAGACAGAAACGTCAGAGTTAAAGTTTTGGATCAACTTCTCTTTGAAGAAGACTTCTTCTGAGATTGAACTGAACACATACTGTCTTTCATGGTTACTACGATGGATATATACTTCATCATATTCAATGGATCATAGGATTAGCTCCCTC
>JZKD02S1613272.1:539906-550677 GCA_000966675.3 Picea glauca
AAGCATGACCAACCACCAACCAACTGAAGACATGAGTGAAACGATCAGTCTTCTACACTACTTAGCACTCACTGGAACGATTGAAGATGACATGTGGATAATCGATAATGGTGCTTCTAGGCACATGACGGGAGATTAAGCTAGACTCTCAAACCTAAATGAGAAGAAGACGTCGTACAAGGTAGAGCTTGGAGACGAAAGCACTTACCCAGTCGAAGGATTTGGACAAGCCTCCGTCAAGTTGAAATCAGGTAGCAATGTTCACTTAAACAATGTTTTATATGTACCTGGTTTAGAAAAGAATCTTGTATCCATATCCTGCTTAGAAGACAAAGGAAACCGAATAGCTTTCGTGGATGGAAAAGTGCTATCATGGCATAAAGACTCCAGCGTAGAGAATGTTGGGGTTATTGGAAGTCGTGAAGGAAATCTGTATAGACTACTAGAACAAAACGAAGAAGCTCTCGTACATGACGAAGTCAATCCTAATGAACTTTTGCATAGAAGGTACGCTCATATTAATTATCAAGCATTACTTTTTCTCAGAAAGATGGTTGAAGGAATACAAGAATTGCAGTCTACACATGAAGGAATCTGCAAAGGTTGCGCTCTTGGAAAGAATATCAAGAAACCATTTCCAAGCAACAACAATAGATCTAAGGAGATCCTAGATCTAATACACTCAGATGTTTGCGGTCTGATGCCAGTTAGATCTCTAGGAGGATCTCTTTACTACGTAATCTTCATAGATGATTATTCAAGAAAGACTTGGTTATACTTACTGAAGACAAAGGACAAAGTATTCAACAAGTTTCAAGAATTCAAAGCAGAAATAGAAAATCTCACGAACAAGAAAATCAAGACATTAAGAACAGATAATGGAGGAGAATACACCTTGAAGGAATTCGTTGCATTCTGCAAATCAGGGATTAGGAGGGAGTTGACTGTTCCTCATAATTCTCAACAAAATGGTGTAGCAGAAAGAAAGAACAGATCTATCGAAGAAACAGTAAAAGCACTACTAAATGATCAAGGTCTATCCATGTTCTTATGGGGAGAAGCAACAATGACAACAATATATGTGTAGAACATAAGTCCTCATCATATATTGAAGGACATGACACCAGAAGAAGCTTTCTCAGGTAAGAAACCTAATGTGGAAAACCTAAAAATATTTGGATGCCCTATTTACTCTCACATTCCCAAGGACAAAAGGAATAAACTAGAACCCTCAGGAAAGAAGGGGATATTCGTGGGATACAATGATTCATCCAAAGCTTATAGAATATATATTCTAGAACAACACAAGATTGAAATCAGCAAAGACGTAACAGTCAATGAAAAGATGGCCTTCAAGAAATCCATAGAAGAAACTATAGAAGAAGAAGAGATTGAAGGCTACGTTTCCCTAGCCGAGTCTTGAATTGAAGAAACTAGAGATTGAAGAAACTATAGAAGAAACTATAGAAGGCTAGAGATTGAAGAAACTATAGAAGAATAAAATGATCTCTAGAATTGAGTCTTGACACAAAAGGCTTGATGAGGTACTCATTTACAACCGAGAAAACATCATACGCTGAGTGTCCCTATGGACGCTAATCCATCTCACCGGAGTGCATGAGTCACTAGCCGTTACAACCACCGAGTCAATATAGGAATGAGTGCTATGTACAAGCCTCACTTTGAAGACGCTTGATCTCGATCAAACATGGTGAGTACAAAATTGTTGATACTATGGTAGCTTCGAGAGGTATGGACCTCTATTGTGACCTATGACAAGATTAGAATATTCCGGAAGGAAGCAAAGAAATGAATGTAACCCTAGACGAGATGTCGGCTGAAGAAAGATAATTAATATGAATTAATTAGTACCCAGAAGGAGAAGTCGGCCTTGGCAAGTCTACCAGGAATACTATAAATACAGGGCGCCAGTCTCTCATTTGACACATTCTCATAATTGCAGAAGTCACTTGTGCGCACTGCAGTCTGGCAGTTTTGTGCGCTTGTTCTGGGGAAGGTGTTGCGCCAGTTTCTGGGTTGGACTATCTGATCAACTTTGGTTACTTTCTTGCTTGGTGCATTAGCCTTGCTTGACTATTGATTTCTACCAGGATTCTTCTCCGTCAAGGTCAAGGTGCTCGGAGGGTGGCTTCAGCCTATGGTTGGGTGACAATAGTAATATTGTCAATAGTAAAACGAACACATCCTTTCATATTCTAACAGGTTATGGCCCCACACCTCCTTCATTCAGTCTAAACACTGGAAGAAAACATAGCCATTAGGATATTGAGCTAGCTGAGGAACTGTCGCTAGGGTTACTAGCAGGAGTAGCTTCCAAGACACTGTCGCTAGGGTTACTAGCAGGAGCAGCTTCCAAGACACTGTCGCTAGGGTTACTAGCAGGAGCAATTGCATAAACCCTAATGTCATATCTGATACCTTGTGATGGAGCATCTCACTCAAGGAGAAGATATTAAGATGCGCCCTAGTTCAACGCACATTTTGGCTCTCTCAGAAGACAAAAACATCAGAGTTGAAGTTTTGGATCAAAGCATGACCAACCACCAGGCAACTGAAGACATGAGTGAAACGATCAATCTTCTACACTACTCAGCACTCACTGGAACGATTGAAGATGACACGTGGATAATCGATAGTGGTGCTTCTAGGCACATGACGGGAGATCAAGCCAGACTCTCAAACCTAAGCGAGAAGAAGACATTGTACAAGGTAGAGCTTGGAGACAAAAGCACTCACCCAGTCGAAGGATTTGGACAAGCCTTCGTCAAGTTGAAATCATGTAACAATGTTCACTTAAACAATGTTTTATATGTACGTGGTTTAGAAAAGAATCTTGTATCCATATCCTGCTTAGAAGACAAAGGAAACCAAATAGCTTTCGTGGATGGAAAAGTGCTATCATGGCATAAAGACTCCAGCATAGAGAATGCTAGGGTTATTGGAAGTCGTGAAGGAAATCTATATAGACTACTAGAACAAAATGAAGAAGCTCTTGTACATGACAAAGTCAATCCCAATGAACTTTTGCATAGAAGGTATGCTCATATTAATTATCAAGCATTACCTTTTCTCAGAAAGATGGTTGAAGGAATACCATAATTGCAGTCTACACATGAAGGAATCTGCAAAGGTTGCGCTCTTGGAAAGAATATCAAGAAACCATTTCCAAGCAGCAACAATAGATCTAAGGAGATCCTAGATCTAATACACTCAGATGTTTTGCGGTCTGATGCCAGTCAGATCTCTAGGAGGATCTCTTTACTACGTAATCTTCATAGACGATTATTCAAGAAAGACTTGGTTATACTTACTGAAGACAAAGGATGAAGTATCTAACAAGTTTCAAAAATTCAAAGCAGAAATAGAAAACCTCACGAACAAAAAAATCAAGACATTAAGAACAGATAATGGAGGAGAATACACCTCGAAGGAATTCGTTGCATTCTACAAATCGATAGGGATTAGGAGTGAGCTAACTGTTCTTCATAATCCTCAACAAAATGGTGTAGCAGAAAGAAAGAACAGATCTATCAAAGAAACAATAAAAGCACTACTAAGTGATCAAGGTTTATCCATGTTCTTATGGGGAGAAGTAGCAATGACAACAATATATGTGCAGAACATAAGTCCTCATCATATATTGAAGGACATGACACGAGAAGAAGCTTTCTCAGGTAAGAAACCTAATGTGAAAAACCTAAGAATATTTGGATGCCCTGTTTACTCTCACATTCCCAAGGACAAAAGGAATAAACTAGAACCCTCAAGAAAGAAGGGGATATTCGTGGGATACAATGATTCATCCAAAGCTTATAGAATATATATTCTAGAACAACACAAGATCGAAGTCAGCAGAGACATAACATTCAATGAAAAGATGGCCTTCAAGAAATCCATAGAAGAAACTATAGAAGAAGAAGAGATTGAAGAACCTAACGAAGAAAGCACAGAAAACGAAAATGACGAAAAGGAACAACCTGATCATCCTATGGAACCATGTGAAAACATTGATTCATATATCGTACCTAAGACCAAGAAACGACCAGCTTGGCTTGAAGCTACCTTACAAGATGCATAAAGACTCAAGGTTCCAGAGGGAACATTCAGAAAGAGTAAAAGACCTAAAAGATTCTCAAGTTATGCAACATATATGACGAAGCTTCTAGATGAAGAACCTACTACATTTGAAGAAGCAGTTCAAAAGGGACAATGGAAAGAAGCTATGACGGAAGAACATCAATCCATTATGAAAAATGAGGTATGGGAAATCGTACCTAGACCTAAAGAAAAATCAGTGGTGACCTCAAAATGGGTATACAAGATCAAACATGCAGCAGACAAAAGCGTGGATAAATACAAGGCAAGATTCGTAGCTAGAGGGTTCTCCCAGAAGGAGGGAGAAGATTATGATGAAACTTTTTCTCCAGTGGCTAGATATACTTCCATCAGAGCTATCATATCTCTCACCACTTCCATGGGATGGAACTTACATCAGATGGATGTAAAGATAACTTTCCTCAATGGAGCAATCGAAGAAGAAATATATATTGAACAACCTCAAGGGTTTGAGGTACAATCTAGAGACACTCACATTTGCAGATTAAAGAAAGCTCTATATGGACTCAAGCAAGCTCCAAGGGCTTGGTATGCCAGAATGAACAACTATCTAACAAGACTTGGTTTCTCCAAGAGTCATGCAGATCCAAACCTTTATTATAAAGTTGTGGACAATGCACCTGTAATTCTACTACTATATGTTGACGATCTATTCATAACAGGTGAAGAGTCTCTCATCATCCAGTGCAAGAAGGAACTAGCTTCTGAATTTGATATGAAGGATCTAGGTCTCATGCATTATTACTTGGGACTAGAAGCATGGCAGAAGCGTGGTGAAGTATTCCTTGGACAAGGAAAGTACGCAATAAAGATACTTCCGAAGTTTGGAATGATGGATTGCAAATCCATGGATACTCCTATGACTACATATATAAGAAAAGTAAGTGATCCAAATTCTGATCTAGTAGATCCATCTCTATATCGACAACTAATTGGGTCATTGATGTATTTGGGAAATACTCGACCAGACATTTTTTTTGTCGTAAATACACTAAGCCAGTTCCAGGTGGAACCGAGACATGAGCATTGGATAGCTGCAAAACATGTCTTAAGATATATTCGTGGGACAATAAACTATGGCTTGAGATATACCGCATCCAGTGATATACAACTTCACAGATTCACAGACTCAGATTGGGCAGGAAGTGTAGAAGACAGAAAGAGTACTTCAGGTATGTGTTTCATCTTGGGCTCCATTATGATATCTTGGGGCAACAAGAAACATAAGTTTGTCACACTCATCACAACAGAAGCAGAATATATCGCAGCATGTGAAGCATGCACAGAAGCAATATGGCTAAGGAAGTTAATCTCTGATTTATTTGATCAGATTCCAGAATCGACCATAATACATTGTGATAATCAGAGTTGTATAAGATTATCAGAACATCCCGTGTTTCATGAAAGGTCAAAACACATTGAGATCACATACTACTTTATTTGAGATAAAGTCCAGGAAGGAGAGGTAAAGCTTGAGTATATCCCCACAGATGAGCAGACAACAAACATCCTGACAAAACCTCTATCCAGAATAAATTTTGCATATTTCCGAGAGAAGATGCGGATCATGGAAGTAACTCCCTTAGCTGAAAGGGAAGAAATGACTCTCCAGGTTGGGAGGGAGCATTGAAAATATTATTGAAGACATTTATTTTCGAGATTGAAAAATAGTCTTGCTTGGGCAGATTCTTTCCTGTTCGGAAAGTGGATTGAGATTTCTGACGGAAAACGATTTCCCATTGTGGTTAACATGGGAAATGGTCCAGATTGTTGATGTATCATAGACAACAACTTCCCATTGTGGTTAACATGGAGAGTGGTCTAGGGAAGTCTCTCTTCTTGAGGGTTACTCAAGAAGACTGGCCTGCCTCGCCGGACAATGATTTCTCATTGTGGTTAACATGAAGAATGGTTCGTTTTGGAGGTTGATACAAGACAGTCTTTTCCTCTTGTGGTTAACAGGGGAAATGGTCCAGATAGTCATTCCTTAGGGTGTATTCATTCTCTCCAGGCTGCACTTTGTTTAGTGTCGGAGGAATGGCCCAGGGTGGGGAATGGTCTAGGCTCAACAATCAGGGACATACAATCCTTAGGGAAGATTCATTCTCTCTAGGTTACACTTTGTTTAGTGTCAGATGAATGGCCTAGGGTGAGGAATGGTCCAAGCTCAGAAATCAGAACAATCATTCTTCCTTGTTTGAGAAGACCCATCATTGATGTTCTACACTGAGAGCAGATATTCTTTCAGATCTCACAGACGTGAGTGAGAGATTGGCCCAGATGATTCAGTTTATCTTTAAAAATATTTTCTGTGCAGGCTGATAATAGATGATTGTTATGGAGACTACATGTCTCCAGACAATAGAGATATGCTACTGTGGTGGATATGTTCCACTGTTTGTGACTATGTGTCACAATTTGAGTAGTTGTGTACTACCGTGGATAAACAAAGTTGTGTTGTATCAATTGATATTGTACTTGTGTCATGGAGATTATCCAGTTGGATAATAATGACAATGCTCGTGATGCTACCAGTTGAATGGTATGTTTGTGCTCAAGACCATACCTCCCTAGATAGGAGGGAGTGTTGATATTATGGTAGCTTCAGGAGGTATGAATCTCTATTGTGACCTATGACAAGATTAGAATATTCCGGAAGGAAGCAAAGAAATGAATGTAACCCTAGATAATATGTTGGCTAAAGAAAGATAATTAATATGAATTAATTAGTACCCAGAAGGAGAAGTCAGCCCAGACAAGTCTATTATGAATACTATAAATACAGGGTGCCAGTATCTCATTTGACACATTCTCAGAATTGTCGAAGTCACTTGTGCGCAATGCAGTCTGGCAGTTTTGTGCACAAGTTCTGGGGAAGGTGTTGCACCAGTTTCTGGGTTGGACTATCTTATCAACTTTGGTTACTTTCTTGCTTGGTGCATTAGCCTTGCTTGGCTATTGATTGCTACCATGATTCTTCTCTGTCAAGGTCAAGGTGCTCGGAGGGTGTCTTCAACCTATGGTTGGGTGACAATAGTAATATTATCAATGGTAAAACGAGCACATCCTTTCATATTCTAACAAAAATCACCCAAGGAAACATTGCACAACATACAACATTCCCCCATAATGTTGAACTGAGTGGAAAAGATGATGGCAATGGATGTCACAACTGATGACTAAGTATGGAGTACAAGCTAAAGGTGACAAAGATGCAAGACAACCTAAGCAAGAAACACTCCAAAATGGCGAGCTCCAAGACACTGCGAAACAAGGCAGTACATGGAGACAACTGCTTGGTTACACTCTTAAAACTATTTGCACGAGTGGCACAAAATTCACTACTCAAAGGTGCAGAATGAGAGGTACCATAAATAGTCATTATTCACAAAAATCCTCGATATGGGTCTTGGAAAACAAGGCCATGTTAGGTACCCATTTACAATGGAGGAATCAATTCTCTTAATTTATCGAGCTCTTGGAAAAACAAGAATCTCGAAGAGACATCAGATGTGGTGTTCAACCAATCATTGGAAACATAACCAAATGCTCTTTTCAACGCACATAAAATAGAGGCCTTATTGAAGAGTTAAGGCAAATAACTCTCCCAATAACTTTCAAAATACAATAAATTGGGAAAAAAATGCCAAAGAGCCTCCAAAATAAAATAAAGCACTTCATACACAATAACAAATGGATTTGAATTGTGCTCTCTCCAAAGTAATCAAAGGCACAACTGAGGGAGAAATATGAAACAAGAGGCATTCTTTTGGGCAAGTCTGATGTTGCACCAAATGAAAATGTTGCACCAAATGATGGAGTTGATTGAAAAAAAGTGGTAGTGCTTCCAAAAACGAAGGAAGGATTATTGGAAGCCCCAAAAGCTGGCGCAATTATGGACCAAAATGTAGGGGTTGTGGTACCAAATGAAGGTGTTGAAGTAGATCCAAATACAGGTGTGGTAGTTGCACAAAATGCAGGTTGATAGGTCGCACCAAATGGGTTACTTGATCCAAACATTGTGAAATCCAATATCATAGTGCACCAGAGTTTTGTTCAACATGCAACGATATCATAGAGTGCCAATGAGATGCACACAAATATTTTTACAGATCAAACCATGAGACATGTTGCAGATCTAGAAGTTGCATATCCACAAGGTCGCAAAAAGGTCAGACTTGGATATCTAGATCAAGAAAAAATTGGGTGTGTCTGTCAAATTTTTGGACTAGGCAGCGATCCCAGACAACAACATCCGGGATGAATAATTTGGGAAACGATCTAGAATACCATGTGAAATCCATGATGAAATCTGGGATGAACATTCCAAAATAACTGGTTCCACTCGTAGATTTTGAATTGATGGAAGGATTCATTCATACTGTCTTCGATGTTAATGGAGATGAGATTCAGAACCATCCCTTTGAAGTGGAAAGTGAGACCGACCTCTCTCACCTGCCCACTGATGGCTTTGTCGTTGTCGGGAAGAATTTTCTGGGCTGTCCAAATGACTTGGAAGGAGGGATTCTCCACTTGAAGGATGGGATCGACTTCCTTCTCTGCTCAGAACATGGTCGTACATTCCTTGAGTTATCTTCATACACAACAGATCAGACAAATTGTTGGGCCTTTCGTTTTGATGAATAGATGTTGCACAAGATATGCCACAGGTTCAGTTTGGTGAAAAAAAGTTGTGCAATCTACCGAGGAGTTGGACAACAGACTAAAGAAAGAAACAGAAAGTGGTTGGAAGGGAAAAGAGAATAATGTCCAAGCAGACGTTACATAATCAAAAACAATTTTAAATGAAACAAACTCAAATGCCTCAAATATTGAAATGACATTCACCATAATACCTGGCTTGTACCTCATGGAGCAATACCCAATGTCTTTGGGAAGCAAGCTGGTGTGGTGGATACCCCTCATGATGAACTTGAGATCTATGGTGGTGAAGCGAGCCTCTATCTGTGCAAGTGGACATTATTGGTCAAGTTGTATCTCGGTATGCCATGTCTGCAACCTGAGGGCCTCGCGACATCATCTCCTTAGTTATCCCTAGAATTTGGGGATAACATACCCCATAGCCTAATGGTAAGCATTATGTTCAATTTGATTTCCATCCATCTCATTCAATTTTCCCATTTCATATTTGTCTACAAGCAACCCAATGTTTGTAGTTTTAAATATTTAGAGCTAGCTTGCATTTCCAAATTTTAATTAAGCTAATACATTCATATTCAGTTGTCAACTTGTATTTTTCTGCAGGTTGTCCTCTCAATTTTTTTCTATTCTAAGTCAGTTTGCACCTTTTCATTTAGATATAAAGGGTTTATTTCAAATCTATACATAGATCTAGCTAAACATTACTTCAATTAACCAAATAAATGCATCAATGGTTAATAACCAATGGTTAAAGGTCTATTTGTTGATCTCCTATGGTGTTGAAAGTATGTTCGTTTGGTTTTGATCTCAATGCATTTTGATCATCACATTAATTGAAAACAAATGATAATAAAATGGCTTAACGTGGGTTTTAAACCACTTAGATTCTTTCTAGGATGAACATCTTATGCCAACAATCAATCTAAATTATTGGATATGTTAAATCGATGGTTAAAAATTTGCAATGCTCTACTCTAACAACCTTAATGTATTATTCCAATTTGCAGTTGGGGTTCGATATTTGTTGACCAATTCAACCCTTAAGCATCTTGTCAATTTAATGCTCAAACGATTATATGAAATTAATTTAATGTTGTGGATGCTCCAATGATGTTGATTGGTTATTTAAGATCTGTGAGGGTCAAAGTGTTGCTTGCTATTTTTTGAGAAATTTTCCATCTTGTTCATGTTTCAATGCCTTGTACACACTATATCGTAGCACAATAAAATCAACTCTCAATTCAATATTGAAAATTCTAAAATGGTATACAGTTTAGGTGGTGATTTATGATTTGAAACTATTTTATTGCTAATATTTTCTATAACACTATCAATGATGCATTGAGGATTGTGTCTTAGCAGATTATTTATGGGATACATCAATGTTCCATTCCAATAATTATTGCATGCTAAAATCTTGAATGGTGTCACACTAAGGGCTGAACACACAAGTTTGAGAATGTCCTATTTGATTAACACTATAATACATCCCTAAAATCAAATCAATCCTTAAGGTATTTGAATGTTTGCTAAGAATTATTCATATTCTTAAATGATAACTAATTTGTTTACAATTCATTGTGTAAAATCTCGAATGTTTTAGGTTACATAATAAACATTGTAATATTCTTTGAATGTCTCACTCATATGAGGTATTTAAGCTATTACATATTCTAAAATAGACCTAAAGTTTTGCTTAATATCCCTTAAATCCACCTAATTCTAAGTTGTATTGCTTGTTGGAACAATTGAGATTAATTTGGTAACATATTTATCATTTTTGGGGCACTATGGTATAAAGTAATCATGACAAATAATTGAGTAAACTTCTGTAATTTGAAACATTTATATTTATGCTCGGATTTGTTTTATGATAACCACAATAGAAATTGTGAGATTAATTTGGTAACATATTTATCATTTTTTGGGCACTATGGTATAAAGTAATCATGACAAATAATTGAGTACACTT
>JZKD02S1613272.1:550871-569292 GCA_000966675.3 Picea glauca
TAGTAGCATTCAAATTGTCCTTAAACTATGAAAGAAAAAAATAATGGAAAAATGATGGGATTAGAAAAAGTGCATTACAAACAAAGGTACCACACACCCTCTACAAAGGCACCCATGAATGAGGCACTACAACCCCTTGTATGTCATGAACCCCATGCTCATTGAGTCTTGACCCTTAACCACTTCACCCAATTTTCATGGCTTAGAGAGGGATCTCTTGGAAACTCTCCTTGACCTAGGAAATATCTAACCAATAGGTCACCTCAACAACCCTCCCATATCCAAGCTTGACAAGTTGCTTAATGTCTTTGAGCACTTAATTGTTCGACGGGGTAATCTTTGATGCACATGCTTAAGTGGATCATTTATTGACTTGATTTACTTATCATGATATTTTGACTTGTGATCCTTGGAGGGCATGCTTATCTGTCTTTGAAGGACCTAGTTGGTGGACAGTTTTGGAAGAACAATCTTAACTTGGGATTCCTTGGGGCTACAAGCCGACAGGTTGGATGCCATGGTTCCACATGTTGGATCACAGAGACAAAGTTTTGGAGACCTAGAATATGATGTGGAAGACCTAGCCCAACCCTCACATGCCAAACTAGTTTCCTAGGAGAGACAAAACACCACCTTTTTAGGCTTGATGTCATCCTTGGGGGCTAGGGTTTGGTGGTGAGACATGGACAAGTGGACATCTTGGTGAAAGAAGGATTTGATCATAAGGAATAGGATGTGGATTGAACACAAGTGACCTTTGGAGGCCTAGTCATGCTACTACAACTCCAATGACTTGGTCGAGGAGATAAAATGTCTCATTAAAGGGATACATCACATCCATTTTAGGGTTTTATTTGTGCAAAAGTGAAATTAGATTGAATTTTTAAATATTATCTTTGTACAGGGGAAATATTAGGGTTGTTGACCCCTAGTCATGTGGTTTACCATAATATTATGTGGACAAACTATTTTGGAGACATTTTGTATAAATAGATATCATAAGATCTCATTTCACATCATAACTCTCCCATTTGGATAGGTCTTTGGCTGAACTTTTCTCTAGCCTTGGAGGATTATCTCTCTTTTGCATCTTTTTATGATTTATTCTTTCTATTGATGTTGAAAAGTGATGCATTGTTCTTGGAGACTATTTCTTATGCACGTGGATGGACTTAACTTGGAATATTAGGGTTTGATCTAGATTTTTTGTGGAATTGGTAAGAGAAAATATGCATTTATTGTATTTTGTCTTGCTTTTTCCATAATTATTGTTGGTTAGAACCCTTGGAGGAGTATAAGGGCATACACCCTCCCCAAGGTTTATTTACTTGTTTAAGAAAGGTCAATTTTCACAAGGTGTCTTGGAGAACTACAAGAGTGTACACCCTCCAAGGTCACCTTGGTTTTTTTTGCAAAACCGAGGAAGTAAAAGGGCTTACACCCCCAGGGATTTGTGGATCAATCATTTTAATCCAAGTTTCGCTTCTCAAGGTCAAATATTTTTCAAGGTTGTACCAAGATAATTACAAGGGCGTACACGCTCTTGGCATCTCCTAGATTGACTTGGATACACTTGGGAATTACAAGGGCGTACACCCCCAAGTGCTTAGCCAAGCCATCTCTTTCATTGAACCCATAAACCCAATAGTAAGGCACTAATAAATTTTCAAGTTTGCATTGGAGATATAAAATATTTTCATTGGTAAACGTGACAATTTCTCTTTTTGATGCTCTCTCACTTGGATTGTATACTTGATGCTACAAGAATCCTTTCCTCCTTGAGCCATCCTCTTTCTACAAAAAAATATTTCTACTGTAGTAACCCTAACCTACAACCATTAGGTCTGCACTAACCCTAAATATCTCCTAAACTAACCCTAGACTAGGACGAAAAATATTCCCTAAACTTGTACTAACCTAGGTGCACCCTTTGAGCTAACAAGGAACTTATTTAATTGGATAAGTGTTCGGAAATAAGTATTGGTTTACTACAGCCATAAGGATGGTAATTTCACTACATAAACCTTAACCTAAAGTCACTCATAACTTGTTCTTTCACCGTCAAAAGTTGCTAAGAATTTGCCAATGTATTCTACTTGTTTTAATACAATTTTTGGGTGGATTTTTTGTGGATTTTGGTGGCTAGATACACTGTTGTCACAACAATTTTTCTACAGCCATAAGGCTGAAAAATAATTATGCATACATATTTTATGACAACCATAACTCATTTCTAAAGTCTCATGCTATAAATTGTGAAATCATCTAGTGATTTTCTACTTGTTTCAAGCACATTTCATTTGACTTTGAGCAGTCTTTCTGGCAGCTTTAGTACTTGTTTTATTGCTTGTTATCCCCATTTTGTGGATACCTAAGGAGATTATGTCTCGATCCCCTTAGGTTGAAGATATGGAATGCCAAGAAGACTACATGGCCAACATTACCCTTTTGCATAGTTGGAAACCCCTCTCACCACCACAGATGGTCACAAATTTCCATATGGCATCCACCACATTAACTGGCTTCTAGAAGGTAGTGGGCCTTGCTCCATGAGGTACAAGTCAATATTATGGTGAGTATCATTTCAATATTTAATCCATTTGAGTATGTTGTATCTTATATTTATCTAGATTTCATGATATATGCTTGTACATTATGCCTTTTTCCCTGCTTCACCTTGGTGGTTGACATTGTTCCCTAGTACGTGGTCTTCCTTGGGGATGTGTTTTGCTACTAGGAACTCCCTTAAACAACCATCGTACCATTCTCGATCATACTTACCACTTTACATCATTTTCCCCCTCCATTTCCTTATCTCTTGGTATTTTAGGGTGTATTGACCCAATAAGGGTGTGTCCCTCATTCTATGGGAAGAAGGGGTTGAAGGCCCAAAGGAATTGATGTTGGATAAAAGATAAAAGCCTTGTATGAACCTTCTAGATGCTTCACCTAGGGATAACCCAATAAAGCGATGGAATTCTTATCTTTGAGTATAGGGGACCCACAATATGATAAATAATGCTTAAAGGGTTAGTTGAAGGATAGGAGGTCTCATCACGAGCTGACCTATCACGTCCATGAATATCTAGTGGTATGAAATTACCATCATCTGGTCACCAAACCAGGGTAATGGATCTCAGTTGCATGGCTGAGAGAAAGGGGGTCTCATCACGAGCCAACCTTCTCATTTCCATAAGGTGTTTGTGGGTGACATTGCAATTATCTGGAAACCACGCCAAGGCAATGACCTTCAAACTTTCCTTAAAATTATGAAAAAATAAAGGATGGCAAATAATGGGATTGGAAAAAGTGCATTCTGAACGAAGGTACCACAAACCCTCTACAAAGGAACCCATGAATGAGACACTACGACCCATTGTATGCCATGAGCCTTATGCCCATTGAGTCTTGAGCCCAACCACTTCACCCACTTTACATGGATTAGAGAGGGATATGTTGAAAAATATCCTTGACCTAGGGAAATATCTACCCAATAGGACACCTCGTCAAACCTCCCATATTCAAGCTTGAAAAGTTGTATAATGTCTTTGAGCAATTAATTGTTTGATATAGTGATGTTTGATGCACATGCTTAGGTGGATCATTTATTTATTGGATTCACTTATCATGATGTTATGACTTGAGATCATTTGAGGGCATGCTTATTTGTCTTTGTAGGACCTAGAGGGTGGACAGTTTTGGAAGAACAAGCCTAGCTTGGGTTTCCATGGGGCTGCAATCCCAGAGGTTGGATGCCAAGGGTCCACATGTCGGATCACAAGGACGAAGTATCAGCGACCTAGAAGATGATATGTAAGACTCAACCCAACCCTCACATGCCAAATGCTTTTCCAAGGAGGGGAAAAACATATTCTTTTTTAGCTTGACGTCATATTTGGGGCTAGGGTTTGGTGTTCATGTTACCACTCATTGAGACATGGACATTTTTAGGAGGAGAAGGTCTTCACCATGAGAAAATTTCTTAGATTCTTGACATGTGGCCTTGGGAGGCCTACAAATTTTTCTCCAACATCAACGTCTTGCTCCAAGTGTCAAAATGTCCCCTAAAGGGGTGGCGTCCATGTAAAATTAGGGTTTTATTTGTGAAAAAATGAAATTTTAAAAGAAATGTTTAGTATTACTTTGTTAAAGGGGGCAATGTTAGGGTTGTTGACCCCTAGTATTGTGGTTTACCCCTTAATATGTGGACAAGTTACCTTGGTGACATTTTGTATAAATAAGAGATCATAAGATCTCATTTGGACACAACTCTCCCTCTTGTGAGAAGACTTGATCTGAAATTTTTTATACGCTTGGCATATTTGTCTCTTTTTCACTTGTTTATGGATATCTTTGGTGAATGATTGATGGAGGAGTGAGGTGCTAGCCTTGGATGAATGGTTTCTAGCTTTTATGGTGGATTCTATTATCATCTTCTTGATTTGGTATGGTTTTTACTCTTATGTTATCATTTGTTTCAGGTCAAGGATTATCTTGCTAGGAGATAAGTGGAAAGTAAGAGAATTTACACCCCCACTCTAGTCTTCATCATTTATTGCTTGAAGTTTATTGATGTTGCAAGGGTTTGTTTAAGGAAGTAAGAGGATTTGCACCCCTCATTCTCAAACCCTAACTAGAGATACTTGCCTTGGGAAGTAAGAGGGTTTACACCCCCAAGGAAGTAGAATCTCTAGTTCATTTACTTGACTCCATTAACCCAATATTTAAAGGCACTAGTCATTTCTTTTTTGCATTGGAGATATAAAATCGTTGCCTTGGGAAGAGTGATTTTTGTTAGTTTCAAGTTTATCTTTTTAGAGAAGTGTTCATTGAGCCTTGAGCTCTATTGCCTCATTGAGGCATCCCTATTATCCCACTACTTTGATTTATGTTGTAAACATTAAACTACAACCATTAGGGATGCATAACCCTAGCCGATAAATCTCTTTTATCTCACAAATTAACCCTAAGAATTTTCTCTAACTTCACTCACCTAGTCTACTAACTAGCGCACACTTTTTGGGCTAGTTCTTGGAACTTTTCTATGGTTGATTTTTCTGCTGCATGTCATGGAATTCTACAACCATAAGGCTGATAATTTAATGCATAAAATCACTTTTATAACAAATTTCTTTATTCATTCTCAAAGTGCTATATTCAAGCCCTAATTGATTTCCAAATTCATTGATAGTATTGTTGGTTGATCTTATACTTTTACATCCTGATTTAGATGCTTTACTTGATGATATAAATTGTTATCTGCGGCTAAAAATTAGGGGAAAAAATACTAACTTTCTGGTCCATACTAACATATATCATTGCAAGGTGCCTTTATTTGTGTCTCGGGCAGGTACACTCATTCGGAGAAGTACTACACCTTTGGGGAAACACTTGTTGGGTTTATAAGGCATCTCTTTATACTTCTCATTCCACTTAGATTTGAATTCTAGGGGTTCCACTTTCATCATCCATCCATCTACATCTCATTATCCCTAGGGTCACCGAGATTTCCTCCCTAGAGTGACCTAGTCACCCTTGAAGTGTGGTACCTACATCGAGGTAACATTGGGTGTAGGATTTCCTAGTTTTAGCAATTGCTTTTGTGGTTGGGTCGAGATTTTCTCAACCTAAAACTTGTGCTATAACATTTTTGCGACGTTTTCGGGGGGGATTTTGAATCCTCTTCTAAACCCCGATGACACTTTGAAAAGCTATCCTGAAGCCTTTATCCCTTAGCTTTCTCGGTGACTCCACCCAAGGGACGTTCCCTTTCCATATTTCTTGAAGAGCTCTTCTTGAAGCTCATCTGGAAAATCCACCTTCCACGAATCCACCTTTATTTTTTCCCCCTTTTCCTCTTTTGATGACCCTTGAACTCATCTGACGTTTGTTCTGAGGTATTTCCTTAAGTAATGGAAACATGGATCTATGGTGCTTCCATGAAGCATACAAAGCCTTGGATCTTGAAACTATTGACGAATACCCAAACAAGTGCCCAATAAACCAATTCAATGTCCTCCCAAAGTTCGATGGTAATCCATTCTCGCTCATGGCACACATTGTTAAGTTTACCAGATGCATCTACTATGAAAATGTACTACATCAAGATGTATGCCTATGTTTGTTCCTGTTGTCCTTGGGAAATGAAAAAAGGGATTGGATCAAGAATTCTTGCAAGCCAAGAAGTATATCTTCTTTAACAATCCTCATTAGAGAGTTCCTTAAACATTGGGGACCAAAAACTCAAAGTATTAAAGATACAATCTAGGACCTGGAGGATGCTTTTTCAAGAGAAGGTTTTGACCTTGATCCTATTTAAGGTTTCAGAGAAACGATTCTTCCAGAGTTTGTTGAAATGATAGTTGAAAAACAAGAAGTTGACAAAACCAATGAGGAAAATTTTGAGCGTCTCAAGCAAAGCATAGATGGAGATTTAGAATTTTGTGAACAACTGATAGAACTTTTCCCTGATAAATACTTTTTGGTTAAGTTTTGTTAGCAAAGAAAAGAGGAGGTTGACACCATCATAGGAGATTATGAGAAAATGCCTACCCAAAATTTAGCCTGGGAAGTGGTCATTGCATATTTTGGAACATATTCATTATACGATGCTTTGACCGAGAAGTATGGATACCAAGAAAGCTTCCCAAGTGATGATGAACCACTCTTCATGCCCGAGGAAATCTATAAAATCGTTCTAGATCAAGATAAAGATGATGATTTATTTGAACCTATTGAAGATGATGAATACTTGGCCAAATAGAATATTCATGAAGAAAGTTTTCAAGAAGATTTCAATGATGAAGACCCTGATGAAATACAACACCCCGATGAAGAGACAGTGGTATCCTTGCTCCCCCTTGACGAAGATAATATCATTCAGGCTTGATCTCATCATGCATATGAAGATGAAGTATCTTCCCTTCCAGTTGAAGACGTCCATGCCTCTGCTCCTCCTGCACACAAAGACAAAAAGATGGTCATTTTCAATCATATTGATGGTCTTATGAAAGCACCCTTCGATATGGTTGCTGAGCCTATAGACACTTTCATATAGACTGCCAGACATAGATGGGATCTTAGTTGTCTCAAATTTGATAGAGACCCCATTTATGACATAGAGGGTAGCTCTTAGGCAGAGGGGGTGTTATCATCATAGGAGTGGTCCTCATACATATATGATTTAGATGTTTGGCTGCCTGGTGATGATATGGTTACAAATTTGTTCCGCCCCTTCGAGGATGACTTGTCACAAGATACTCAGAGTGATCTTTAGTCATCCTTTGGTACATGCCCTTTTGAGGATTCATATTTGTTTTATGATGACTTCCAACCGTTGTGCTCAGATTTTGATGAATACTAGGATGTGGCCACCTCAGAACAGTCAGAGGTTTATTATTCAAAGAGAGAGTATTTTCATCTTGGAAATTTCCATAGAGATTCACAGGGGAAGAGGCGATGTTTTTCTACACCTGATATTGTTCCTTACCTCTTACCCTCTTCTCCAAGAGACAATGTAGCATTCTTCCTATATCTCATTTTCTATCAGTCCTCGACAAGCAGTGAGTCTTTATGCATGGATGAAGATGAGCCCTCGTCTATATATAGTATCCCCCTTCAGAGATGGATAGGTCAGTCTTGTGGCTACACTTTCAGGAAGGATGATTGGGTTGATGGTTTCTCTTTCCAGTAGGATTTCCTCCCTCCCACTCATGTTCATGAGTTTTATTTCATGATAAATTATATGTATGTTTATACTCATGATTTTTATGTGCTTGACTTATCTTTGTTGTATTGTATGATTAAGCACAGGGGGAGATACTTTGATGAGATGATCAAATGGTTGCACTGGTTGTATGTCTTCACTTGACATCATCCAATGCTTGATTTTCAAGGCCCCAAGGCCCTAGGTAAGTAGGTAAGTCATTTTGATTCCCTGCATTTGCATCTTTATTGCTCATATTAGTTTAGATGCATTTCATTTTCTTTTTGCTTGACTTGCATATTGATTTCATGCTTAGCTTAGAAATTTTTGAAAAATGTCAAAATTTTTATCTTCTAGTTTAGTTTTCATTTTGGATTTAGATGTATGTGGATGAAGGGTGATAGAACCACCCTAGATGCTTTAATCCCTTTGTTTGAGTTTTTGGAAGGAACAAGTCTACCAGGAGATGTTGCGGTTCTCATGCACTCTACGAGGAGCACATGTCCCCAAGTAGGAGCCAGATGTTATCCCCATTTTGTGGATACCTAAGGAGATTATGTCTTGAGGCCCTTAGGTTGCATATATGGAGTGCCAAGAAGACTACATGGCCAACAATACCCCTTTTCACAATTTAAGACCCTTCTCACCACCACAAATGGTCACAGATTTCCAGATGGCATCCACCACATTAGTCGGCTTCCAGAAGGCAGTGGGCCTTGCTCCATGAGCTGCAATTCAATATTATGGTGAGAATCATTTTAATATTCAAGCCATTTGAGTATGTTGTATCTTAGATTTCTCTATATTTCATGATATATGCTTGGAAATTATGCCTTTTTCCTTGCTTCACCTTAATGGTTGACATTGTTCCCTAGTAAGTGGTCTTCCTTGGGGATGGGTTTTTCTACTAGAAACTCCCTTAAAGATCCATTGTATCATTCCCGATCATACTTACCACTTTCCATCATTTCCCCCCTCCATTTCCTTATCTCTTGGGATTTTAGGGTGTATTGAACCAAGAAGGCGGTGTCCCTCATTCTATGGGAAGAAGGGGCTTAAGGCCTAGAGGGATTGATGTTGGGTAAAAGATAAAATTCTTGTATGAACCTTATAGATGCTTCACCAAGGGATCATGCAAGAAAGAAGTCAAACACTTATCTTTGAGTAAAGGGGACCCACAATATGATAAATAATTCTTAAATGGTTAGTTGAAGGATAATAGGTCTCATCACGAGCCAACCTATAACGTCCATGAATATCTAGTGGTATGGAATTTCCATCATCTAGTCACCAAACCAGGGTAATGGCTCTCAGTTGCATGGCTGAGAGAAAGGGGGTCTCATCATGAGCCATCCTTCTCATTTCCACTAGGTGTTTGTGGGTGACATTACCATTATATAGACACCATGCCACGGAAGTGACTTTCAACCTTTTCTTAAAATTATGAAAGAATAAAGGATGGAAAATAATGGGATTGAAATAGTGTATTGTAGATGAAGGTACCACACACCCTCTACAAAGGTGGTGACAACCCCCTCCCCTCTCTTTCACTCCTTCGGGGTTGGCATGACTTCTTAGTCTAGGATCGTTCAAGTCGTCGAGTCATTGGGATCTAGATGGAACTAATTTCGACTTGACACAAGCCCTTTTTACTCCCTCGACGCCCACTATGTGGCACCCGCCGACCCTCTCCTTGCACTTTTTTCTCTTGCGCCAACGGGCGCTAGCTCTTGGGGCTAGACTTCCTCGTTGATGTGACCACATACTATGACCGTGGTTCAACTCCCTTTGCAACCCCGCACATCGGGACTTTCACGAATTGCTTCCTCCTTCTCCCAATTTTCGAATCGGTGAATGCTCCGGGACCAGATCTACATTCCACGTTCCTCCCACGATCAACGACTGTGATTGAATCGCGAGTTCGGACTTCACGATTCCTGTCTCCTCTATACTTTACTTCTTTCGATAGTGAATCGACAATGTGTTCATCATTTTCCACGTGCCCTTCTAGATCCAATGGTATGGATTTGAAATCTCTCTTCGCGACTTCGTGAAGATCCTTTACTTTCTCTCGGAAAAACCTACGAAGTTTCTCCTCCCGAACCTCTTGATCTCCTGCCACTTGTCTCCTCCTCCACAATGGGTGACTTCTCCATCTTCAAAACTTCAGAAAGTCCCTGAATCCTTTGCACGCTTAGTGCAAATTCTCCTTTCGAGACTTAGGCTGTTCTCAAAGGCTTTCTACACTCCTTGCAGAAATCTGTGCAACTCTCTTGCGACTTTGCTCGACTTGAAAACCTTCAAGGTTCCAAGTTCCTCTAAGAGTTTCTCGTGCCCTCTTGGAAGTTTCTCGCTCTGCTTCGTGAGCTTATAAGGTGAACTCTCAACACCTTAGGTGCACTCCTTGAACTTGGCTCAGTTCTTTGACGACTTCTCTTTCGGCCTTATGGAAAGGTTTAAGGTATCTCCTTTACTTTGTCATTGCACTTCTTGCAAAGCCTTCCTTCACCAGAATGTTCAACAATATTGGGATTCTTCAACACCTTCAGCCGTGTTGTTCCTGGTTATGCTCACGCAATCTCGATGCCCTCCTAGCAGAGTATTCTAGAGTGTTCAATAACTTTGGACCGTGCTTCTCCCCACACAGTTTTTCTTTTCAAGGAACTTAACCACCTTGAAATTTCTCCCCGAGTTAGTGAATAAATCTGGTATGCCCTCTTGGGAACTTCTCTTCTGACTCCATTGAGTTCAGACACACATTCCTTGCGTCGACTTACAAAGTTTTATTTCTCTGTCGCACACTCCTTGCACTTAGCCTAGAGAACCATACTTAACTCAACACACTCTCAGATAGAAAATTGTATCTCTATCCCTGCAAACGATTTCTAACATTCATCTACAACTCAAATGCATGTAAAAGACATTCATAACACAACATCCATTACACAGAAAGATAAAACAGGAAAAAGTTCCATTTTCTATTAATGGTGGAATGCCAATTTACAATGGTGGAGTCTAAGCTGCAACTGAGTTTCGACTCTTTTTTTTCTCCTTACAACCTACAACCAACCTATCTATGGTCAACCTTCAACAACTTCTACTTTTAAAAAATACAAAGATTTATACAAGAGGGGCTCAAATGAGCTTCCCTCGCAAGCTAACTAATGGTGTCAAATCACCACTCCTAATGCCTATCGAAAGGGAAAATTACAATGATGGCAATTTTGCTCCAAATTAGATGCAAATCTATTTTGACATTACCCTATTAATGGCGATCTTATATCCAACTTGTGTGAAAGCACAATTTGGACTTTCCAGCTTGTCTTCAATTAATGCCTGGATCACGCCTTGGATTCTCGAGGAAAAAATGAGAGGGTGATGCCTATCCTCCCTTGAATGCGCACCACACATGTTGATTAGCTAGCACGTGCTGAGATGGAGTGATGCTCCTACATAATACTCCACAGTGGAAACAATCATGAGCTCCTTCTCATGAGCTTTCCAATGTGGATGAAATCCACCTGGATCCCAAAATTTCTTTTGGAGCTGTCTCTCAGCTCCTCTGCTTCGCCACTGCTGCTCCTACATCATCCCCGCTGCTCGTGCAGGTTTCCTTTTGTCCAACTTCCTCTTGCTGACCAATTCCTCTGCCGACTCCAACATCAGCTTCCTTATCTCCTTGATCACCTCATCCAACTACTCCATCGACTGGTTCTTCTATTGCACTCCTTCCTTGTCGATGGGAGAATCACACTGATTTCCCAAAACATCTTCTTCCTTTGTGGCTTTATCTTTCCACTCTACTGCAGTCTTCCCTTCTGTAGGTTCCTCATCACTGAACTGCTTCTCAAATAGCACTTCTCCTGACAAATTCGCTCTTGCCAATCCTTCAGTTTTTCCCATTCCATCTTCCTCCAACTGCTCCTCATGTTGGTGTGGTCCTTCATCTGCTTCCAACTTGGCTTGTTAGATGTGCATGCTTTGCACTACCACTCTTGTTTCAAGAGATTCTAATGCTTCACATAGATCTGGAAAATCTATGCTATCTTCTCCCTTTTCTGTTGCAGACTCCAGTGCTGCAGTCATCTCCTGTTCATCTTCCTGGATGAAAACATCGAGTGATTCTGCTGAATGCTCTTCTCCTCTTATCAGGACATACATCAATATCTGTTCCTCCTATCTCATGACAGTCTCAACTTGTTGTCTTCCTGTCACATCTGAAACATCTGTGCTAGCCTCTCCTCGACCATTTGGTAGGAATATCTCGACTCCCCCAATGATCAAAACGTTCCCCTAATCCTCCTCCTTTGTTGTGATGAAAGTTTCTAACTTGTCATCATCTTCATTCACGTGGCTCACAGTTCTGCGTGAATCTCCATCCGAGTGAGATTTTTCTTCCGCCTCCTATTCATCTATCAACATCCTTTGGCGTGAACCCTCGGTTGAGATCATCTCTTTTCCTTTACCCACCTGGCAATCTGGGATGTCTCTTTTGCCCACCTAGAAGTATATGAGATCCATTGATCCCTTCTCATTGCCCACCTAGCAATCTATGAGACTCTTGCAAGATCTCTTTCCCTTATGACTGAGGTTTTTAGCATGCCTCAACCACCTCTTTAACACCTGTTGCTGCCTTCTGGCCAACAACTTCTAAACAAGCCATTTGGATTTCCTCTTCAAAGGCCATTCATACCTTCAATGTACCTTTGACTCCTGGTGCATATTGAATGCTAGCTTCTCCATCTGTGCTCAAATTTCATTGAGCTCCTTATCCATCTCTTCTCTACTCTTCTGCGAGTGGACTTCTCCTCGACCATGTTTATGACTGTCAATGGCCATCTTCACCTTCTACCTACCCTCCTGGAAAGTCTGTTGCTCACTCTACAACTAAGATCATCTCCAACTCCTCCTTCACCTGAAATCTATAGACGAAACTGTTCTCTGATACCGCTTGGTATCAGACTATCTCCTTTCATCTCCTCCTTCACCTGCTATCTACATGAGAAATAAAGCTCTGAGACTATCTTTGTATCCCCTTCTCTCTGCCTGAGAGAAAAATGAGGCTCTGATAATTATAGCTCTGATACCACTCCTGGTGACAACCCCCTCCCCTTCTTCCTCTGTGCCCCCCTTCTTCCTCTGTCCTTTTGGGGTTGGCACAACCTCTCGGTCTAGGATCGTTCAAGTCGTCGAGTCGAGTGACTTGTTGGGCTCGAAATGGAATCAATTTCGACTTGAAACATGCCATTTTTACTCCCTCGATGCCCACTATGTGGCACCTACAGACCCTCTCCTTGCACTTTTAGCTCGTGCGCCAATGGGCACTAGCTCTTGGGGCTAGACTTCCTCATTGATGTGACCACAGACTATTACCATGGGTCAACTCCCTTCGCGACCCCGCACTTCAGGACTTTCGTGAATTGCTTCCTCCTTTTCTCGATTTCTGAATCGACGAATGCTCTGGGACCAGATCTACGGTCCATGTTCCTCCCGCGACCAATGACTGTGATCGAATCACGAGTTCGGACTTCGCAAATCCTGTCTGCTCTCGACTCTGCTTCTTTCGATCGCGAATTAAAGATGCATTGATCCTTTTCCACGTGCCCTTCCAAATCCAACAGTCTGGATTTGAAATCGCTCTTCGCGACTTCACGAAGATCCTTTGCTTTCTCCCGACAAACCCTACAAAGTTTCTCCTCTCGAACCTATCGATCTCTTGCCACCTGTCTCCTCCTTGATGATGGGTGACTTCTCCATCTTTGGGACTTCGACAAGTCCTCGAATCCTTTGCACACTTAGCACAAATTCTCCTTTTGAGACTTAGGTTGTTCTCGAAGGCTTTCTGAACTCCTTGCAGAAATCTGTGCAACTCTCCTGCGAATTTGCTCGGCTTT
The DNA here is from genome assembly GCA_000966675.3 of Picea glauca. Classification (NCBI taxonomy): domain Eukaryota; kingdom Viridiplantae; phylum Streptophyta; class Pinopsida; order Pinales; family Pinaceae; genus Picea; species Picea glauca. Next base: position 564,471 of record JZKD02S1613272.1, read on the forward strand.
AAAACCTTCAAGGTTCCAAGTTCCTATGCGAGTTTCTCATACCCTCCTGGCAGTTTCTCGCTCTTCTTCTTGACCTTATAAGGTGAAATCTCAACACCTTAGGCGCACTCCTTGCACTTGGCTCAGTTCTTTGATGACTTCTCCCTTGGCCTTATGGAAAGGTTTAAGGCATCTCCTTTCCTTTGTCGTTGCACTTATTGCAAAGCCTTCCTTCACCAAAATGTTTAGCAATCATGGGATTCTTCAACACCTTCAGCTGTTTTGTTCCTGGGTATGCTCACGCAAGATGGATGCCCTCCTGGCAGAGTATTCCAGAGTGTTCAGTAACTCTGGACTATGATTCTCTCCACACAGTCTTTCTTTTCAAGGAACTTAACCACCTTGAAATTTATCCCTGAGTTAGTGAATAAATCTGGTATGCTCTCTTGACAACTTCTCTTCTGACTCCACTAATTTCAGACATGCACTCCTTGTGTCGGCTTACATATTTTTCTTTCTCTGCCGCACACTCCTTGCACTTAGCCTAGAGAACCAGACTTAAATCATCACACTCTTGGGTAGAAAATTGTATCTCTATCCCTGCGGACAATTTCTAACATTCATCTACAACTCAAATGCATGTAAAATAAATTCATAACACAACATCCATTACAAAGAAAGATAAAACAGGAAAAACTGTCATTTTCTATTAATGGTGGAATGCTAATTTACAATGGTGGAGTCCGAGCTGCAACTGAGTCTCGACTCTTTGCTTTTCTCCTTACAACCTACAACCAACCTATCTATGGCCAACCTTCAACAACTTCTACTTTGCAACAAATACAAATATTTATACAAGAGGCGCTCAAATGAGCTTCCCTTGCAAGCTAACTAATGGTGTCAAATCACCACTCCTAATGCCTATCAAAAGGGAAAATTACAATGATGGAAATTCTGCTCCAAATCGGATGCAGATCTATTTTGTCGTCAGCCTATTAATGGTGACCTTATCTCCAGCTTGTGCGAAAGCATGATTTGGATTTTCCATCTTGTCTTCAACTAATGCCTGGATCACACCTTGGATTCTCGAGGAAAAAATGAGAGGGTGACACCTCTCCTCCCTTGAATGCACACCACACGTGTTGATTAGCTGGTGTGTGCTGAGATGGAGTGATGCTCCTGCATCAAAAGGAACCTATGAATGAGACACTACGACCCCTTGTATGTCATGATCCCTATGCCCTATGCCCATTGAGTCTTTACCTCAACCACTTCACCCAATTTACATGGCTTAAAGAGGGATCTCTTGGAAACTCTCCTTGACCTAGGGCAAGATCTACCCAATAGGACAACTCGTCAAACCTCCCATATTCAATCTTGACAAGTCATATAATGTCTTTGAGAAGTTAATTGTTTGATATAGTGATCTTTGATGCACATGCTTAGGTGGATCATTTATTGATTGGATTCACTTATCATGGTGTTATGACTTGAGATGCTTGGAGGTCATTCTTATTTGTCTTTGTAGGACCTAGTTGGTGGACATTTTTGGAAGAACAAGCGTAGCTTGGGCTTCTAAGGGTCCACATTTTGGATCACAGGGATGAAGTATCAGAGGCCTATAAGATGATATTGAATACTTAGCCCAACCCTCACATGCCAAACGATTTTCCCAGGATGGGAAAACGTCTTCTTTTTGAGCTTGACGTCATATTTGGGGGCTAGGATTTGGTGGTGGTGTTACCACTCATTGACACATGGAAAATTTGAGGAGGAGGAGGTCTTCACCATGAGGAGATTTCTTAGATTCTTGACATGTGGCCTTGGGAGGCCTACCATTTCTTCTCCAACATCAATGTCTTGCTCCAAGTGTCAAAACATCCCCTAAAGGGGTGATGTCCATATAAAATTAGGGTTTTATTTGTGCAAAAGTTAAATTTTAAAAGAATTGTTTAATATTACTTTGTTAAAGGGGGAAAGATTAGGTTTGTTGATACTTAGTCTTGTTTTTTACCCCTTAATATGTGGACAAGTCACCTTGGTGACATTTTGTATAAATAAGAGATCACAAGATCTCATTTGGACATAAATCTCCCTCTTGTGAGAAGACTTGATCTGAAAATTTTCGCTACACTTGACATATTTGTGTCTTGTGGACTTGCTTATGGCTATCATTGGTGAATGGTTGATGGAGGAGTGAGGCGCTAGCCTTGGATGAATGGTTTCTATCTTTTATGGTGGATTATCTTAGCATATTCTTGATTTGGTATGGTTTTTACTCTTATGTTATCATTTGTTTCAAGTCAAGGATTATCTTTCTAGTAGCTAAGTGGGAAGTAAGATAATATACACCCCCATTCTAATCTTCATCATTTATTGCTTGAAGTTTATTGATGTTGCAAGGGTTTGTTTGAGGAAGTAAGAGAATTTACACCCCTCATTCTAAAACCCTAACTAGAGATACTTGCCTTGGGAAGTAAGAGGGTTTACACCCCCAAGGAAGTAGCATCTCTAGTTCATTTACTTGACTCCATTAACCTAATATTTAAAGGCACTAGTGATTTATTTTTTGCATTGGAGATATAAATTCATTGCCTTGGAAAGACTGATTTTTGCTAGTTTCAAGTTTATCTTTTTGGAGAAGTGTTCCTTGAGCCTTGAGCTCTCTTACCTCATTGAGGCATCCCTCTTATCCCACTACTTTGATTGTTGTTGTAAACATTAACCTACATCCATTAGGGCTGCATAACCTTAGCTGATAAATCTCTTTTATCTCACAAACTAACCCTAAGAAATTTCTCTAACTTCACTCAACTAGTCTACTAACTAGGGCACACTTTTTGGGGTAGTTCTTGGCACTTTTCTATGGTTGATTTTGCCGTTGCATGTCATTGAATGCTACAACCATAAGGCTGATAATTTACTGCATAAAATCACTTTTAGAACAACTTGCTTGATTCATTCTCAAAGTGCTATATTCAAGCCCTAATTGATTGTCAAATTCATTGATAGTATTGTTGGTTGATCTTATGCTTTTACATGTTGATTTAGATGCTTTAATTGTCGATATAAATTGTTATCTGTTGTTTCAAATTAGGGACATCAAGCCTAACTTTCTGGTCCATACTAACATATATCATTGCAAGGTGTCTTTCTTTGTGTCTCGGGCAGGTACAATCATCCGGAGAAGTACTACACCTTTGGGGAAACACTTGTTGGGTTTACAAGGCATCTCTTTCCACTTCTCATTCCACTTAGATTTGAATTCTAGGGGTTCCAATTTCATCATCCATACATATACATCTCATTCCCCCTAGGGTCACCGGGATCACCTCCCTAGAGTGACTTAGTCACCCTTGAATGTGGGACCTACATTGAGGTGACATTGGGTGTAGGATTTCCCAGTTTTAACACTTGATTTTGTGGTTGGGTTGGGATTTTCCCAACCTACAACTTGTGCTATAACATTGTTGATATATATTGTCATTCATTTATGCAAATTAAGGACATCAAGCATAGCTTGTTGATCCAACTAACATATTATATTGCATAGTGGTTTTCATTGTGTCTTGGGTAGGTACAAATTTCTCGACAATTCATCCAAGTCTTTGGAAATCTCAAGACAACCTAAGACTCATCATCAACCTTCCATTTCCATCTAGAATATTGACCTTTAGGAGCTGTTAGCGCTCTGTAATTTGCCCAAGGCTGTGAGGCATTCACAAAGGCAACATCAAAACCACTTCGAGTCTTGGATCTAGCCCTCCAAGACTCAGAGAGAGATCTCTCTGTCTGATATAGCTTTGTTTGAATATGTATTAGGCTAGTTAATGGGTTCAGAATTTGGATTTTTAAATGTTTGATTTGGAACAACAAGAAGATCCATTGGGAAAATGGGGTCTGCGATTAAAAGGTGATTAACATCTCAGATCTGGACAAGACTATTACACAGGGCAAGGTAGCAGAAACATTGGATCGATTTAAGTTTTAATGGCTTGGATTAGAGGAAGAAATAGGTGAGGAAAAACTGGGCCCAGGAGCCGTTAAGAATTACTGAACTAGCCTTTAGAAGATAAACATAAAGATCACCACAAGCTGAGAGGCAGAGTATCTGATAATAAATTCTGCCCCTATTACTTTCCTTATGGTAATAAGAAATGAAAACAAATTGTAAAGAAGACAGGAAATACATTAACAAAGAAGAAGAACACCACCAATATCTCTACACAAGAATCCTGTGAACAACTTGCACATCTCTGAATTGATCATCTAATAGTTACAGAGAAGAAAAAGGTTCTCTGGTCGTACATAACCCCCAGTCCAGTCCAGGAACCTCACAGGTCGAACCCGTTTACATTAAAATCATATGAATAAATAGCATAGATCTCCTCATCAAGTTCCCATAATCGGTTTAACCACCTCAGCCAAAAATAGCCACCACTCCCACAAAATTTGGAGTTTTTTTCCATGAAAGACGGACCGTTTTTCTGCGAAACAGGGGTCCAATCAGACGTAATTTACTCTTCGATGATAACACCTGGGAGAAAAATGAAATAGGTTATTGTATATGGGCATGTTCTGGACAAAAATCTTTTTCGGTTTCACCGAATTCGTCCCCAGCTGGCCGTGACAGCTCCTAAAAGATCGGGACTGAAACGGAAAATGGAAAATCTGGAAAAATAGGCCTCGAAGATGTATTTGATGCTCTCTGCTCGTGACCCCGTTGAAAAAAATGAAAGAGGTTTTTGTTCCTCAGCCCATGATGAGCAAAACACTCTCTCGGATTTTTAAAATCCATCCCCGTTTGCCCAGAAACCGATCTGGAAGATGACATGGTAAAAAT
>JZKD02S1613272.1:598736-622795 GCA_000966675.3 Picea glauca
CCACTTAAATGTTCAAGTACAAGATGATTCAAAATGAAAATGTCTCCTTGGTATATATAGAAGACTAGGAGGTATAATTACAACTAATGGCCTAAAGCTGACATAAATAAAATAAGAGTACTAATATAATATGCCCCAATTATGGGGTAATGAGCCAATATTAGGGCTGAACATGCATTGTATCAAACAAATTAACTATTTGTAGGTGCTTGTAGTATGACAATATACTGAATTGCATCAGGTAAATTTTCATTCCTCGTGGAAGCCCATTCGTGCCTTAACGACATTCATGAAACATCAACAAATTGAAATTAACACTAATTAATGGGACACAATGAAATTAATACTAATGAAATTAACCAAAGATTTATATAATAGGTCATACATAAATAATTTGTGTACCTTGACGATTTCTAATATATTCCAACTTCCATAGGCGAGGTGTCATTCTTTGTGGTTTTTTTCCATTTTCTTCTTTACCATTGAACTTTTCTTTGTCTGTAGTTCGATAACTATGGTTTTTAGGTAGAAAGTGCCTATACTCATCAAACACTTCCTTTGTTAAACTCCTTGAACGACGATATTTTATCCTAGGACAACAAACTGAGCATGCAAATTTACCCTTTGTTTGAAGACCTACAAGATATATGAATACATGTAGCATCAAATTAGAGTTACAATTTAAAATAATGCATGATTTTTTCAAAAAAATATATATAATATTAAATCACAAAAATAAAGCAACAATATACCACAAAAATGTGTTAACTCGAGAGCATCATGAATTGTCCATGATAGTATTCCATGGAATTGAAATCATCTTTGCCCTATTGGTCTAGAGATGTCATACATAGTGACGCCAACCCATAACTTCAACAACTCATCGATGAGAGGCTCAATATATACATTCGTATATTTAACCTAGTACCTACCTGATTGGTTCAACCTACTGCAATTATACTTATCTAGATGTCGTGATATATAAAAGAAATAATTACATGCACGAAACAAATAAATGAAATATTTTGTCTTGCTTTAAAGAAAATAAAATATAATTGAATACCCGTAACAATCATTGCCAACATTGTGTGCTCTCTCTTGATCGACATCCAAGGAGGAAGGTTATTGTTTATAACAAAAACAGGTCACACTGAGTACGTAGAACGAATCTCTCCAAATGGATTGACGCCATCAACTGCCAACAAAAGTCTGACATTACGAGGTTCTTCTTTAAAAATTGACCACTTTCCTCGATGTAGTTCAATGCATAACCATCTGCATGCATTCGAAGAACATCATCTCAACTTTTGTTCTTTGCATGGAAATCCATAAACTATGCTATACTTTGGCACCTGAACAACCGCTGGAAACGTAGAATTATTAGAATATAACGAAGGACTTTGCGAGACACCTTCTTTGACGCTTTATCGGTTCAATATATACTTATTTGACATTGTGGGCATTCATTTTCTAATGCATATTGTCCATAATATATGATATGATCATTAGGACATGCATCAATAACCTGATAGTCCATTCCAATTTCTTTCATAATCACAGATATTTCTCGATATGTGCATGGCAAAATATTTGACGTCGGTAATAGAATATCACCTAACAATATACAAATTCCAAACAATAAGTCAATGTAAACAATATTAATCATCAATATATCATCCAATATACTAATTTACAAATTAGAAAACAATAGCAATATAGGAAAAAATTGAACCTTTTAAGTGTTTGTGAACATGCATGAATAAATAATTAACAAATTAAATAACTTAGTATCTGTGTGAGACATGTGTTTGATAAACCATTCAAAACCTTCAGGTTCACCAACAACAATATAGCAGACAAAATATTTGTTGTTGAGCCTTCATAAAGAGGTTGACGTGACTTCTCGAGTAGAGGATCAACATCATGACTATCATCCTGGTTGTCCTCATCCATTGAAGAAAATGTGTCTTGGATCAATCTATGTATCTCATCTCCCTGATTTGAATCACTAACATTATCTCCATCCATATCATCATTAATAACTTGATCAACAACTTCAATATTCTGATCTCGAAGTTCATCTCCATGTAAATTAGTATTTCTGCTAGTAGCTGGCAAATAACTCTCTGGAGGTCGACACTTTGGGGGCATCGTCTATATATTTAAAAACAACATAGAAAAGTTAGTGTGTATAGAAAATATAAAAACCCCGATAAGAAATATTACTAAAATTCATGACATACTGATTATTACAAAGAATACATTAAATATTGAATCCTCTTACCAAGGGACGATATTCATAACCCTCTTCGGCATGCCCCTTCTCCCTACAATGTATTTGGGCTATTTTTATTAAAAGTCTTCTATTTTGCAAGCCTCTGCAATCATAGCAAGGGCAATAAAATTTTCCATCTCCCCTTGCCTCTAATGCCGCTCTTAACCGAGCAAGCTTCCTGTCATTTTCGTTCATTGTGACAAATCCTTGTTCTGACAAGTAATTGTCTTACCTACACCATACCAAACATTAAGTTGTCAATTTTTCATATTTTGGCTACTCCTTTCGATTATGATATGTTTATTTACAGTGACCTACATCTTTATAATAAGGTCAACATCTTTATAATAAGGTGATCATATGTGTAGAGGATCAACATCATGATGACATAGATACCATCTTTATAATAAGGTCATATGTGTACAAATGTTTTCTTTATATAATAACAACATATATACCTAACATAAGTTTAGGGTTAGTGTTTATGTATCTTATTAGTCCTCGCTAAAGCAGGGAATATAGCAATCAATTACTATCATTTCATCGATTAGGGTTGAGTTTCAAGAGCAATTCCATATCTTTATCAATGAAAAGATAGAGAAATTATAACTACAATTGAAGGAAAAAGGGTATGTGGATTACATAAACCTAGAATATTATGTAATCCACATACCCTTTTCCATAGAATATACTAACTAGATCCAAAAACCAAAGACATGAAATATGGTACTACACATATTATAATATATTATCAAGGAAAAACAAGCTAAATGCAAATTGGACATTTGAAAAAAAAATTACAAGTTAAATGAGTACATCAATAAAAAATAACATACAAACCTTGCAAGTTCAAAATCCGAGCTATGTAGATCGAGAATTGGATTTGTTCAACCAGTGGGTGACGGGAAAAATAAACAGCTCAAACAAAAGCCAAGAACAATGTCACAACTATAGCAATTGTGTCGCAAAGTCTCTTAATGTCACGTATATATAGATAAAATAGTCAACTAGCCGTTAACACCGACCAATGAGATAGGCAAAATTTTCGTCGCTATTGCCACGAAAGTTCGTCGCTATAGCGGCGAAAATCTCGACTAGGTTAAATTAATATTTTCGTGGATATTGCGACGAACTTTCGTGGAAATATCCATGAAAATACCGCCCTCTTTAAAAAAATGATGAAACTAGTGGAAGCGTGGAAAATTTTCGTGGAATAATATGCCATATGTAGTAGTGTAGACAGAGGAGGTTATAAGAATATTGTTCAAGGTGGAGTTATGAAGGTCTACAAAGGAATTCTACTGGTTATGAAAGCAAAGAACATTGATAACCTATTTCTGTTAGAAGGGAGGAATGAATCAAATCATGCGACAACAGTATTTGAGAACGATAATGATTTTGTTCGACTGTGGCATCAACGGTTGGGTCATATGAGAGAACATGGATTACATGTATTAACTAATCGCAAGTTACTTCCTAGCCTAAAGTCTTTAAAGTTAGATTTCTGCAAGCACTGTGTTTATGGAAAATAGAATAGGCAGAGATTTAAAACCAAAAGACACACTAGTGGAGGAATCCTAGACTATATCCATTCTGATGTTTGGGGACCATCCCCTACTATTTCATATGGAGGATCATCATATTTTGTAACTTTTATAGATGATTTCTCTAGGAATGTGTGGATCTATATGTTAAAGAGTAAGGCTGATGTATTTACATTTTTCAAGCAGTTTAGAGATTTAGTGGAAAAGACCACTGGTAGATCCATTAAATGTTTAAGAACAAATAATGGTGGTGAATTTATGTCAATGGATTTTGAGAACTATTGCAAGGAATTTGGGATCGATAGGCATAAAACCACTACCCATACTCCTCAACAGAATGGAGTTGTTGAACGCATGAACATGACTCTTCTAGAGAGAGCAAGGAGTATGCTTAGTAACGCCAATTTGCAACAGGGACTATGGGCAGAAGCAATAACTACAACTTGTTATTTGGTGAATCGATCACCATTAACAATAATAGAATGCAAAATTCCTGAGGAGGTATGGACAGGTCACCCTTGTAATTATTCTAATCTTAAAGTTTTTGGTTGTGATGCCTATGCTCTAATTCCCAAACATCAACGTTCTAAATTAGATCTAAAATAAAAAAAGGCTTATCTTTGTTGGATATGGTGATGGTATTAAGGGGTATAGGTTGTGCGATCCTACTGCCCAGAAGATCACCATTAACATAGATGTAATATTTGATGGATCATCTCTCATCAAATCAAATGTAGATGTTCAAATGAAACAACAAGAAGTACCTAAGTATCAACAGATTCAGTTTGAAACTAGTTCAAATACAGATCAAAGTGAACATGAACAAGTTTATAAAGATGTTCATGAAGAAGTTCCTGCAGAATAAAACGTGGATGATGATGACATTCAACAGATTGTGGATGAACCACAAACTTCCCTAGGGAGGTCTACATGGGTAAGAGTTCCTCCAAGAAGGTATGATGATTTCGTTTCATCGGTTTCTTTAAGTACTAATGATGATGAACCTTCGTGCTATCAGGAAGCTGTGAAGGGTTCAAATAGTGATAAATGGAAAGAAGAGATGAAGGATGAAGGATGAAATGAAAGCATTAGAGAGGAATACTACATGGGACCTGGTAGAGCTTCCAAGAGACAAGAAAATTGTAGGTTGCAAATGGGTCTACAAGCTGAAGAAAGGTGTTGATGATAAGGTGGAAAGGTACAAAGCAAGGCTGGTTGCGAAAGGGTATTCTCAGAAAGAAGGTATTGACTTTCATGAGATTTTTTCACCAATTGTAAAGATTGTTTCAATTCGAATTGTGTTAGCATTAGTTGCATTGCTTGATTTGGAGTTGGATCAACTAGATGTTAAAACTACTTTCTTACATGGAGATTTGGATGAGGAAATTTTCATAGAACAACCGGAAGGGTTCATTCAGAATCGCATCAAGAAATTTGTTTGCAGGCTCAAGAAATCATTGTATGGTCTGAGGCAGTCGCCCAGACAATGGTACAAGAAATTTGACTCTTTCATGGTGAGCCAAAATTATACAAGAAGTGAGTATGATCATTGTGTCTACTTTAAGAAATTGAATGATGACATATTCATTATCTTAGTATTGTATGTTGATGATATGCTTTTAGCAAGCAAAAGCATAACTGAGATCAACAGGTTAAAGGCTAAGATGGCTAGGACGTTTGATATCAAAGATCTAGGAGCATCACGGTAGATTTTGGGCATGGAGATATTTAGAGACAAGAGGAATGGTAAGCTTTGGTTGTCACAACAGAAGTATGTTGAGAAGATACTTTTGAGGTTTGGTATGAACGATGTGAAACCGGTTTTAGTTCCTTTGGCTTCCCATTTTAAGCTTTCTTCAAGTCTATGTCCTGGTACAAAAGAAGAAAGCAATATATGTCTCGAATACCATATGCTAATGCAATAGGAAGTCTAATGTATGCGATGGTTAGTACAAGGCTAGATATTTCACATGCAGTTGGGGTTGTTATTAGGTATATGGAAAATCCAGGTAAAGAGCATTGGGCAGCAGTGAAATGGGTGCTTCGGTATCTAAGAGGCACAAGTGATTACTGTATCTATAACAATGGTCGTGAGTTAGTTTGTGGATATGTTGATTCTGATTTTGCAGGTGATTTGGACAAGAGAAGGTCGACTTCAGGGTATGTCTTTACTCTTGCAGGTGGAGCCATTAGTTGGATGTCAAAGCTACAAAACATTGTTGCTTTATCCACTACAGAAGCAAAATATGTCGCTGCTTCACATGCTTGCAAAGAGACAGTTTGGTTGAAAGGTTTGTTTGGTGAGTTTGGAAGGATGCAGGACAAAATAAAGTTACTTTGTGACAGTCAGAGTGTTATTCACTTGACTAAGAATCCAACCTATCACAGTAAAACAAAACATATACCTATCAAGTACCATTTTGTAAGACAGGTCATCGATGAAGTTGGAGTCTCTCTTGAGAAAGTTCATACAAAAGAGAACTGCGAAGACATGTTCAAAAAATCAGTATTGTTAGAGAAGCTACGATGGTGCTTGGCTTCTCTTGGCTTGCAAAAAAGGTGATGAACAAAAGAAGGAGCAAGGTATCAGGTTAATTGTTGTCAAGGTGGAGATTGTTGAATATGCCAACGAATTTCCCAGATTTAGTAGATATGAGCAGATTTAGTGGAGTAGTTTGTTCAACCAAATCTGCGAATTTGGTATGAACGCACAAGTTTAAAATTAGTTGTGTAACTAATCTAAATCTGTTCATTATTGATGAAAGGCCATAGAGGCATAAAGGGGGAATTGAGGAAATGGTGTAATGGGGTGTGTGAGATGAGTGTGAGCCTGCTGTAATCTCCTTGATCTGAATAATAAAACAACCGATACCTATGCTTGGTGGACGTAGCCCAACATTTGGATGAACCACGTAAATTGTGTGTTTCTTGTCTACATTCTTATTGATTATCTTATGTTAATTTGTGTTTCTGCATTGACAAATTATAACATTATTAACCCTCAAAACATAAAAGTATAATCTGCAGATTACAATATACCTTAGAACAAAGGTGACAACAAAAAAAGATTAACACTGTAAATAAGAAAGAAAACAGGGCTCTACTAAAAATGAGAAGCGAATCCATAGGATTCACTTGAAGTAAAGATTTACAAAATATGGCCCCTCGGGCTAATTACAGAGTACCTTCTCTGTAAAGCGATTATAACGATTATTGTAAAACTTCACAAGAAAAGGGCCGAATGCAAAAGCCAGATGAAAAAGCAATCTGTCCCATAGGCTATTTTTAGCCTCGTGGACGTTAAAAATACTTTCATTTCATTTCATTTTCTCTTTGTATTCTACCGATATCTTTATGCCTCTCGGGTGTTAATAATCTGCCTCGGATTGTGGAACTGTTTTCTATTATTAAAATGTGGATGAGCTATTTGGAGAGCTCGACACCTTAAGGGATTCCTTGTCCCACTACAGTAATAAATCAAGAATTTGTTTAGTATACATTAATAAATAATAATCCTTTTTATCACCCGTCTTTTTCCAGCTGTCGGCCTATGGCATCCAATTGTGATCGACGATCTGTCACGTTGAATTTAGCATCTAATTGTTGTCGACCTGTTAGCATCGACGTGGCTTTGAGTTAGCGTGCTATTGACGTCGAGCTGTCGCTAAGTTAGCATTGACGTTGTGATGACATTTCCGAATGGTGATTCCGGCAGATGAAGAAAATGGCATAAACAAACTACGTGGACGAGCCGGAAAGAACATGTGAGTGACACGTCAACAGAGTGCCACATAAACAAACTACGTGGATGCGCTCTTCAAAGAGCCGGAATGCTTATACACCGTCAGATCTACCATTCTAATTGTCGTCGGATCTAAGGTTATCTCTATGGACAAATGCCTTTAATGTGCAATTTTTCCAATATTGATATGGTGGATAAATTTTAAGGACAGAAAGTTATATTAAAATGTAAAAATTTTAACCAATTTTACTAGTTTTTAGTATGTAAGCTGTAAAATGTTTGACGATATGTAAGCAAACTATTTTAAAAAAATTAGAAAAATCATAGAAAATTAATCCATTCACGAAATTTACCCCTTACAATTTTCCTCAATATTACCTCCACTGCAATGCATGTGCTAATCTAAACTTGCAGATTATAACAATATTTGCACCATAAGAACCAAATGTTTGAGGAAGTGGAAGTGGAACACTGCATGATTCATCCTCGTATGAGAGCTCCTTCTATATGCTTGATTCCTTGTGTTGGGACTTGGGTTGACCTCTCGACTATGATTTGATGCTTGGCTGTGTCGAGGAATAAGTTTGTGGACACATGGCGAGATTCGATGAATTTCGGGACCCCGAGGTAGTTTTTGTAAATCATTTTTACAAGTGCTTGAAACCATCATCCATTTAACACTTGGTCATAGTTGTCAGACATGTGTTTTGTTATCACCTTTCGACTTACCTGTCACCTAAATCACGGACTAGTCATCGTTTGCATTGACGTCGAGCTGGCATCCAATGGGCAATTCTGACACCTTGGAGAAGTTTTTTGACACTTGATTTGTTGCCTGGAGTAAAAATAATGTATGGGTTAAAGCCAACTCACCAACGTTTAAATATTTAGATTCACTTCAATTCTGGTCCTCCCTAGCTCTTTGATAGTTATAAGATTGATATCACAAAATTCAAGTAAAGTAAAGGAAGCTTGCTATAAGATTTAGATGTATCCTCTAAGAATTAATTCATTGCCACAAAATCATATCTAAAATGCTAAGGTATCTTAACTCAAAGATACTACTTAATTGAAGCAGTGACACTCATTGCCACTTAAGTGTACACATGTATACTAGATGTTTTGTTCATTAAATTCATTGTGAGAAATCATATAATTGAGTGGAATGATGACGATGATTATGTCTTAATCAAATGTAAATGCATTAGGGGAATTTTCCTTAGAGGAGGGAAATGAATTGATTTTCTTTCTTGATATCACTCAATGAACTAGTTATGTCTTAAAGGTATAGGTTTTTTTACGATGATTAAGTTGAGCTTTTGAGTATGCTATGTCATAAGTTATTTTTTACATGTTGAAAACCATTTTGGTCAATTAGTACAAGTTTGACAAAGCTCAATTTAGTGGGTATGTCTATTTCGATACAATCAAAAGTAATTAACACCCTATATCACATTAAACACCCCAAAACATGATGTAAACACTTTTAGAGTAGCTACAAAAACTAACAAAAACAAATTATATAAATTTAACCAATACAATAAAACTACTTTTTAAAGATAATACCTATCTCTTCACAAATGTGGAAAAAAACTTTGTAGATTGTTATCCAGAGACTTTCTGTCCTAGACCTTGAAATCGGAAGTGATAGATAAAAGGGATGAAAACCGCACCATTATCAAATTTCCACACAAAAGGTTACGTGGAAAAAAGGTTCGCAGGGTGGATGAGAATCATATCAATATGCCCGTGTTCCAACTGCATAGAGAAAACAATATATCACTTAGAATAACGAAATTCATTTATAAACAAAACCAAAGCAAACATCCATATTAAGAGTCAAATATTTCCAGTGTGCAATAGAATAATATGGCCTATTAGCTCAGTTGGTTAGAGCGTCGTGCTAATAACGCGAAGGTCGCAGGTTCGAAACCTGCATAGGCCATGCGTTTATGTTATCGTTTTGTCAGAAGCTGCAATAAATGTTACGAGCACCTTTTCGTTTCGGTACGCAGCTCAGGTTTGCAATAAAGAGAGGATACCCATAAATGTTTAAAGCTGAGACAATCTAAATGACTCATCAGTTGCACCACTTAGAAATTTGACATAACATTTAAAGCTGAGACAATCTAAATGACTCATCAGTTGCACCACTTAGAAATCTAACATAAGGTAGCTGTATTTTAGTGGTGCGAATTCCACGTTGTGGCGGTGGAGACCTGTGCTCGAATCCCATCTGCCACAGTTTCACTTATTTTTCTCTTTCACGATCCTTAGAATACCATGAGAAACACTTGGCACATGTCTTTGAGGCACCGAGACATAAATCAATTGTATGAAAAGTTTCCTAGGCTTGGAAAACTACTATCGAAGGTTCATCGAATGTATTCCAAGATATCGACACCTCTAATTGACTTGTTGAAGAAAAATTCACCATGGTGTTGTTCATAAAAGTGCCACACAACCTTTTTCAAATTGAAGAATAGATTGGTGTCGATGTCTATATTGAAGCTTCCTGACTTTGACCAAACTTTTGAGGTGTAGACAGATGCCTTAGATTTTGCGATCGGAGTGGTTTTGATGCAAGAGGGTCACCCAGTGGCATATGAGAGCAAAAAGCTCCAATACCGAGAGTGGAGGCACCCCTTTCATGAAAAAGAGATGATCGTTGTAGTTCACTTCCTACAGGCAAGGAGGCACTATTTGTTGGGTAGACCATTCGTTGTGAAAATAGACAATGTCATGATGAGATACTTTGCAACGCAACCAAAGTTGTCACCAAAGCAAGTGCGATGGTAGGAAATTTTGGTTGAGTTTAATATGACTATTGAGTATTGACCAGGTAAACTGAATGCGGTTGCAAATGCGTTGAGCTGCAAGGCACTACTTGTTGCAGTGGAAGTTTACAGAGAACCCCTGTCGATGCCCATGAAGTATCAAATGCAAGTCTCGGTGGATTTGCAAGAGAAGATCAAGGCTGGATTGGCAAAGGATCCCACTGCATTGGGTATTATGAAGCAAGCAAGGGAGGGGAATAGCATAAAGTTTTGGTTAAAGGATGGATTGTTATACTTTGGTGGATGGTTGTATGTGCCCAAGTCTACCAACCTACTTAGAGATTTGTTGAAGGAGTGCCCCAACTCGTTGTGGGCAAGGCACCCAAGGATGCAATAGACTTTAGCTCTGTGGAACGAGGTTATTACTGAGAACACATGAAGAAAGAGGTGAAGGAGTTCATCCAAAACTGCTTCGTATGCCAACAAGATAAGTTTGACACCAATATGCTAGCAAGCGTGCCCCAACCCCTGTCGGTGCCGAAGAGACCATGGGAAAGTGTCTCGATGGATTTCATCACTCAAATGTTGATGATACAAGGCTACAATGGAATTTTTGTAACACTGGAAAAAATTCCAAGTACGCAACCCTTGTCCCCACAAAGGTGCCATGAGGAGGTTGCAGGGATTTTTTTCAAGCATGTTGTGAAGCTATGGGGTTTGTCACTGAACATAGTGTGAGAAGAGGACACTCTATTCATTGGATGGTTCCGGATGAAATTGGTTTAGCTTGTGGGGACGAAACTGCTAATGATCTCGATTCATCACCAACGTACCAATAAACAAACATAGCGGATCAATTGTTTGTTGGATAACTACTTAAGACATTTCATGCAACCATACCAAACAAATTGGTTGAAGTTGTTGGAGTCGACGTAATTATGCTATAACCTATAGAAGATTTCATGTATAGGTTATATCCCATTCAATTTGGCCATCGGGTAGCAGCTAGTGACACTGCACACATTGTTGATGAGGTTGTATGGAAGCAACCCATCGGCCTTGAAGTTTGTCAAGGAGTGGAAAGACATGTTAAAGTGGGCATGCGCTCAAATGACTAAGGTAGCCAAAAAGATAAAGTATTGGGTAGACAAAGGTAGGCTGGAATTGAAGTTTTAGGTAGGTGACAAGGTCTTGCTCTAGCTAAGTAAAGCCCAGTTCAAGCCACCGACGTACATCTGCTATGCGTTGCTGCAAAGGTGTGAGGGACCGTTCAAAATCCTTGAGATGATCGACGACGCCGCATATGTTAGTTGTAACCTCAATAGTGTGTGATTGTACACTACCAATTGTTATGGCGAGATGTACCAATCGTTAGGATTTGTTTTGTAATTCTTGATTTGGTGGTTTTGTTTCCTCTTTATATCTTTAGCCTATCATCTAATACAATTGTGCTCTACATTTTCTGTTCCCTAGCTATCTACTCTGTATTGTCTGTTTCGTTTCTTGCTTTGTTGTGGTATCAGAGCGCGAGAGGTAAGACTCTTCACAGAGCTTGGAGAGCAATTCGCTCAAAAGAACGTTGGAGACATCACAACGCATGGAGGCAGTCCTGTAGAAGGAGATTCAAAGACGAAGTGTTCAAGAATTTGTGAAATCCCTTCTTCAAAAGGAAAATGCAGAAGTAGCATAGGAGAAGCTATAACAGTTGTTAGATCAGTCACGGGAACAGATCCGGGTCATTAGATCAAGCCCAGATAGGATGAGGAGTGCACAAAGGAGCCAAATAGATATCGACTATTAGATCTGGGTACGAGTGACAGTAGTCGTCAGATCAAGGAAAGAGGTAAATCAATAATCAATTAAGTCATGACCGTCAGATCTCAGTGAAGGTAGATCAACAACGGAGAGCCATTGCGGAGATCGGGAGGAAAATTAAAGTGTGTGCAGGTTCAGACTCCGCAATCCAACAAGATCGTTGATCTCGATAGATCAATAAATCAACGGTGTACATCGACCCCGCAATGAACGAGCATCTTTTCATTGCGGAGATCAGGAGGAAAATTGAAGTGCGAGCAAGTTCAAGCTCCACAATCATTCGTGGTCGTTGATCTTCACGGTCCATCTAAACACGACCATCGATCTTACGAGGTGAGATTAGCACCCAAAGGATTAATTCAAGGTCATATCTCTCGGTCGCATGTAGAGAAGATAGAGGGGACTTCACGTATTCAGAGAATTTCGTGCAAGGGTTGAAAAGTAGTCACAATCTCCCAAAGTTTCGAAGCCCGGAACGAATCCTGTCCGTCGACAGGCAAAGGAAACATGTGTTAGCAGATCCCTGTGTTCGTAGATCTCGTACTTTGGAGGAATTAGAGCACAAGAACTAAGGAGTACAAAGTTGAGAACTCACGAAGCTTCGAAGAGCTAGAGTAAATCCAGGTCGTTGATCACGCTAGACACAGGGAAACAATCTGGAAGTTCGACAGTCTGATACTCCTAGAGAACTGTGAAGAAGTGACGTGAAGAGCCCAAAGGCCGAAGGCCGAAGTGGATCTTGACCACTCGTTCCATAAGACATGTGGACCGCTAGGAGCTAGCCTTCGTCACTCCGGAGATTCGACAGTACGAAGATTTGCATGTGTTAGAAGACGAGAACTCCCGAAGGCCGGAGTTCCAGAAAGGATCTTGACTGTTGATTTGCCGAGGTTTGAGGGTCGTTGGATATGTACCTCTCTGGATGGTTCACCACTTCGACACTTCGCGTGTATTGTGAATTAGAGTGGTGGAAGGTTTTGAAGCCCGAAGTCCCATAGTAATTGTGAGTCATTGATCTCAAATCAACGAGGACTGTTGATCTTTGAGGTTTTAATGTATTGAAATGCCTGGAGCTCGAAGCCCCGGAGCACCTGGTTTTCAATCCTTGATCATATGATGTTTTAACGTTAAAAAATGTTTTCGTTAAAAATAAATAAACATTCGCTCTCGAGTAAACTCAGATGGCTCATTTTTTCCATTAAAGGGCTACAGTTGATAAAGAACCCAACTCAGAATTCTGATCAGATTCGTGACTCTATAAGAGCTTATGCTTGGATAGTAAGATCCAACAAGATCGGATAGTTAGAGCCCGAATTTGATTTATAAAAGGTAAAGAAGTGGTCTGGCCCGCGTTTTTCGGCCTGAAGTCATGTAGAGAACTTCGCATACCTGGTTTTACACACAGATAAACATGAAGAGGATATGTTTGTTTGCATCAAGCAATATCAGTGGTAAACAAATTTTATCCCTGTTTTATGTTCTGAATTTGTTTTTCAAAAATGGCTACCTCTAACAATCTAGGGTCAACACAAGGGCCAATTCTTCTTGGAAATAACTATGAATTTTGGTCTCTCAGAATGAGATCCTTCTTATAAGAACAAGAGTGTTGGGATCCGATGGATCATGACTATGTGGAACCAGATCCAATAGATCTAGCTTCCATGACCAATCAACAAAGAAATGCTCAGGAAGAACAGATGAAAAGAGAGAATAAGGCCAAGTTCTGGATTCATAACTCAGTGGATGATTTGATTTTCTCAAAAATCACAGGTGTTGTTACCTCAAAATAGGCCTGGGACATACTAAGTACAAACTACCAAGGAAATAAAAAGGTCAAAACAATCAAGCTCCAGACCTTGAGGACACATTTTGAGACCTTAGAAATGACAGAGTCTGAAAATGTTGATCAATTTATGACCAGAGTCATGGGAATTGTAAACCAGATTAGGTTGACTAGTGAAGACATCCTTGATCAAAGGATAGTTGAGAAAGTCCTCAGAAGTCTTCCAAAGAAATTTGATATGGTTGATCAAAGGATACAACCATCCTTGAATCCAAGGATCTGTGAAATTTTTCAACAGATGAACCCATGGGTTCTCTGTTGTCACATGAGACCATAATGCATCTCGAATATGAGTCAATCGCCAATTCCTTCAAGACTCAATTCTCCTTCAACAGAGGCAAAGGAAGAGGTCACAGAGGAAGAGGGAGAATTCCAAGAAACCATCACTCAGGTGAAGGTACCACCCATCAAAATCAACATCATAATTTCTAGCCTCAAAGAGACAGAGGGAGGAGATCAAATGACAAAGAAAGCATACAATGCTATTACTGCAAAAAGTATGGGCACTATGAATCTGAATGCAGGAAGAAGCAAACAGATCAACACTCAGGCATAACACATGTCTCAAATCATGAATGAGACACCTCATATGGGATGCTTCTCTCATGTCACAAAAATGAAGAACAACACAAGGACCTCTGGTTGTTGGACAGTGGATGCAACAATCACATGACAGGTAACAAATATTTACTTTCTTGCATTGATTCTTCTATTTCATATGATATTACACTTGGAGATGACTATTTAGTCAAAGTTCAAGGCAAAGGAATTGTACCTATTCTCACTAAACACGATGTAAAGAAAGACATAAATGATGTCTATCACGTTCCAGATATGAAACATATTCTGTTAAGTGTAGGACAACTAGTTGAAAATGGCTATAAGGTACTTTTTGAAGGAGCATCATGTAGGATATATGACAAATCTCCCACCAGAAAATTGATTTTTAAAATCCACATGACTAGGAATATAATGTTTCCCTTGACCATTAGAACTTTAAATCTGACCCAACCTTATGCACACAGTGCATCCACCCCTAATGAAACTATGATTTGGCATGCAAGATTTGAACATCTGCCCTTTCTCAGTCTAAGCCTCCTGCAGAAGCACTGCATGGTCAAAGGTCTACCTATCTTCAAAGAGAAAAATCCCTCATGTGAGTCTTTCATTCTCGGAAAACATAAGAGAACTAGCTTTCCACAGTCCTCCACTCAAGCCAAACAACACTTAGAGATGGTTCACATTGACCTATGTGGACCAATGCAAACAAAGTCAATAGGTGGTAGCTTTTATTTTCTAACATTTATTGATGATTTTAGCAGGAAAACATGTATCTATTTCCTCATACACAAGTCTGAAACCTTTGAAAAGTTCAAGGAGTTCAAGGCTGAAGCTGAAAAACAGAGTGGGAAATATGTGAAGATTCTCAGGTCGGATGGAGGAGGAGAATATTGTTCAAAAGAATTTGCAAATTTATGCAAATCACAAGGCATAATCATGCAAACCATAGCCAGGTATACTCCACAACAAAATGCAGTGGCTGAGAGGAAAAACCAAACTATAATGAACATGGAAAGGAGCCTTCTCAAAGAGAAATGTCTGTCAAATTTGTTTTGGGCTGAATCTGTAGCATGTTCAGTTTATCTCCTGAATAGATCCCCAACCACTAGTGTCAAGATGAAGGTCCCTCAAGAAGCATGGAGTGGGATAAAATTGAATGTTGTTCATCTTAGGACCTTTGGATGCATTTCATTCACTCACATACCTTCCGAATTGAGGAGGAAACTTGATGATCACAGTGAGAAATGCATTTTTGTTGGCTACAATGAGACATCCAAAGCCTACTGACTCTACAATCTGAGCTCAAAGAAACTTATTCTCAGCAGGGATGTCAAATTTCTTGAAAATCAGTATTGGAGTGAGTCTGAAAATCACCCTATGGAAAGTCAAAATCCATTGCTGCCACTTCTTGAACACACAGAAAATTCATAACAACAAACACAAAAACATGTCCTTCCAATATTGCAGGTACAAGGACAGCCTGGAAGTTCTCAGGACAACTCTTCTTCAAGCATAAATTCATCCTCTGAAATTCAAAATCAGCAAACTCGAAGCTTGAGAGAAATCCATCAGTAGTTGGATGATATTGATCAACACAATCTTTTTGCATTAATGTCATGTCAACTTACATATTTTAAAGAGGCAACTAAAGAACCACAATGGGTTCAATCCATGAACCAAGAAATTGACTCTATTGAGAAGAAAAAGACATGGAATTTTGTTGATCTTCCCAAACATAAGACAAGTATTAGTGTCAAGTGGGTTTACAAAAATAAACTCAATGAAAAGGGGCAGATTGAAAAACACAAAGCAAGACTTGTTGCCAAAGGATTCTCACAACAACCATGCATTGATTATGGTAAAACTTTTACTCATGTAGCAAGGTTGGACACTGTAAGGACTCTCTTAGCCATAGAAACTCAACACAAATGGCAAGTATACCAGATGGATGTCAAGTCAACTTTCTTGAATGGTGTCTTAGAAGAAGAGGTATATGTGGATCAGCCACTTGGATTTGAAGTTAAAGAGCAACTAACCAAAGTGTATCGGTTGAATAAAGCCTTGTATGGCTTAAAGAAAGATCCAAGAGCATGGTACAACATAATTGATACTTACCTGATCAAGAGTGGTTTTAGCAAAATCCAAAATGAGCCAACTCTATACACCAAAACATATCAACGATGTAAAATTCTGATTGTTTGTCTATATGTTGATGACATGATATATACTGGAAATATTGAGTTAGCCAGTTTTAATGATGCCATGAAATCTGAGTTTGATATGACAGATCTTGACATAGTGAAATATTTTTTGGGGATTGAGGTTGACCAATCAACCAAAGGGATTTTTGTCTGTCAGCAAAATTATGCAACAAACATCATCAAAAGATTCTACATGGAAGACTGCAATCCAACAGAAACTCATATAGCCCTAGGAAGAAAATTGATAAAGCAAGATGAAGGCCCTGCAGTGGATTCTACCTTGTAGAAAAGTTTAGTAGACATCATGTTGTATCTTACAACTACTAGGTCGGATGTTATGAATGCAGCCGGTTTTGTTTCCAGGTTCATGGAATCTCCCAAGGATTTTCACTGGAAAATGGCCAAAAGGATTCTGAGATATGTTGTGGGCACTCTCAATTTTGGTTTATGGTACACTCAGTTTGAAGATAATCATCTTTCTGGTTACACTGATAGTGAATTTGCAGGCAACCTAGATGACCAGAAAAGCACCTCAGGGTATGCTTTTCACCTGGGCACAAATCTGATTTCTTGGGCATCAAAGAAGAAACCCATTGTCTCAATATCTTCTGCAGAGGCAGAGTATGCCATTGCTACCTCAGCTTCCTTTCAAGCTGTGTGGCTGTGAAGACTATTGAATGACATGTAACATACAAAAAAAGAGCCAACTCCTATCTTCTATGACAATACTTCATCAATTTCTTGATAAAAAAAACCATGTTTTTCATAAGAAAAGAAAGCACATTGACACTCTCTTTCATTTCATATTCGAGATAGTCAATAATGGTGAAATCATGCTTCAATTTTGTGGCTCATGGGACCATCTCGCAGACATCTTTACAAAGCCATTGGGAAAAACCATTTTTTATTTTCAGAGACAACACTTTGGGCATTATCAATGTTGATGTTTGTAATTGTTGAGTTTAAGAGGGAGTGTTAGTTGTAACCTCAACATTGTGTGGTTGTATAGTGCTAGCTATTCTGGCCAGTTGTACCAATCGTTAGGATTTGTTCTGTACTTCTTGACTTGGTGGTTTTTTTTTCTCTTTATGTCTTTAGCCTATCATCTAATACAATTGCGCTCTGCGTGTTCTATTCCCGAGTTGTCTACTATGTATTGTCTATTTCGTTTCTTGTTTTGTCAACATACAGATTGAAGTTGTTGGAGCACTTAAGTGCCTTTCAACCAGTGTTTCACGTTAGCCATTTTTGGCCTTGGGGAATTGACGATGAGGATATTGACATGGATGGACCATCTCGGGCACCTACCATGATCACAAACTGACATGAACGAGAAGTGTAGAAAGTACTAGCTCACAAATCATTCATGCATGATCGAACAAACTGAAAATATTTCTTCATCAATTTGAAGGATTTGTCAGAAGAAGATAACATTTGGGAGAGAAGCGAGTCTTTGTGGAAGTATGCAGACAAGATCTGAGACTTTGAGCAAGCAAACCTTGATTCCCTTAGACGTGTGTAGGTCGAGTGTTGTTGGGAGGACAACAATTTTGGTGGGGGAGGATGTAACGTCCTCACACTATGACACACTTGACTTCCTTATCTACCGTCTTAGGCACACTCACGTGGCCGATGGAGGTGGCGACCATTGGGCTCCAGATAGATTTGCAACCAAAGAAAGTTGGTTGCGACCAAAGAAGTTAGTTGATTGGTCGGTTTCCCAAGTTAAGGGGCACATGCCCACTTTTACCCTTCTTCACAAAACAATTGTAGTGGACAAGGACCAAGTTATTGGTTTAGGTCCACTTAGACATTAGAGGGTTTGTGGATGGCCATGAACTGTGGAGTTGGTTAGAGGCTTTCGCAAGTATAAAAGAAGGGAACGTGCATGGGCCAACATGAAAACCATCCAAGAGGAGAGTTAATTACAAGAGAAAAGGCTTCATTATTGAAGAGTTGTTGTGAAAATTGTTGGGTTGAAGAGCGATACATGAGGTAGGCTCACGGGGTACTTCAGGGGTTTGTATGTAACAATGGGGCAATGGAGTTGTTGTGCATTAATTAATTTTTGTTACTGTAAAAGAGTTGCAGTAGTTGTTGATCTCCCCTCATTGTACTATGTCGACATTTTTCTTTAATAAAACCTAAAGCACCTAACTTGGGTTCATGCCTACTTGTGTTGTGATGTGTTTCTTACTTGTGATATCCACTGCTTAAATATTTGGCTAAGTATAGGAAACATTTTTTGGCATAATTGTTAAGGTATTTTGTTGTCTTAACACTTGTAGTCTAAAGTGGAGATATGGGAAACCTTTAGACGAGGAGGCATAGTTTGGTTGCCAGTAGTTGAAGACAGACTAAACCCCCACGACAATTCTCAAGCAGTGTTGCACGATCACCAAGGTGCCAAGAAAGAATGGTTCAGGAAAAATCAGAGCCTTGGGGTTGTGACAATATCCCTCTAACTCGATAAATTGTTATATTTCTCTTAAAATATTTTATTAAAAAAGGTTGCATAGCAGAAGTGATAAGTTATAGTTAAAAGCTATAAATCTTAATCAATAAAAAATTGGTACATAGGACTATTCAAAAATAAATTGTTAATAAGTGCTTTGATGTTTAAGGTGGAAAAAAATAAATATAGGGGTGTGGTTTAGTGGTTGGGACAACACAGTACTGAAAACAATTAAGGTTCAAACCTCAATGGGAATATAACCCTTTTGTGTGTGTGAGAGAGGGAAGGTGTGTGACCTATCAAAGTTGGTTTCCTTTTGTCATCAAAGAGGCTTAACACATGCCCCACAAGCCGAATTGGTTTAAGTTCACCTTACGACCATGAGTGATGCAACTTGGTTACTCTAGATTGAAGTTGTTCACTAAAAGCGTTAAGTTCTAACATACTTCAAACCTACTTCAATTCATCCATGGATAATTTAACATTCCTTCCTCTGACCATTGTGAGCTCTCTAACATAACCTCTTAAAAAGGTGGTGACCCTTTTTATGGCATTCTCCCACCATAGAATCCAACCACTATCACCTTTTTAGGGTCATGAAATAAAGCTCCAGATTCTTTTAACAACTTTAATACAAGATTCATGATTCAAAGGAGAAGTGTTTAACATGAACCTTGTGTTCTACGGCTTGGGCTTGTCAAAGCCCCAGAATATTGACAATATGATTAACTGGTAGCCAAATAGGTTGACCTTTTCTATTCATTAAACCAACTTTCTGCATTCATGCTAAAAAATGAACTTTTGCTAGAATCACATCACTCTATCTAACCTTTTAAGGACTTTCTAGTTGCCTTTCTAAAAATCGGACCAATTGAACTCAAGTTCAATTGTGTCCTTACATTGAAACTCGTTAGGGTCATAAAGGTCGAGTCTTGCCTTAAGACTATTTCATTACATTTGTTCTCTTTGGGGTATTCTGCCATGCAAAATGCCTTCTTATCTTCACAAGTTTCCATGTTGTTGAGCTCACCACAAAAAAATCATCCCACTTTCAGTGGAAATTACCTACTTGATGAGAAACCCTCCAGGGTTCTTGTTTTGTTAAAGGTCACATTTAGTGGTCTTTTTTACCCCAAATTGAAAAATGGTGCTCCCATAATCACCCTTTTCTTAGTTAAAATTACAACGTTTTGCATCCATGGCTTCAAAACCCTATAATGTTGCTAACGAAAACCTTGAAATAAACTCTCGAATCGAAAAGTGGTTCTACTAGTAGTATATATTATTATTATTATTTAACTGAAATGGTTATGAATTTGTATGAGAAAATTGTTGCAGTTTCACCATATAGCATAATAATACAAACAAAATAGAGTTTTTTAGATGTCAATCTTGCTAAGAATGTCCAAAACTAAATTTTGCTTCCTATAGACTAGGCTTTTCTACCTTTTACAAAATTTTAATAATAAAGCATAGTAGTATAGTTATAAGGAAATGGCCTAAAAATTGTTGCTTTGCATTTCATAAATAAATATGGTATCAAAGAAATGTGTGCCCACTATGGGCTTCTTGCATGTTCTCCTTTGGTGTTTGGGTATGTTGGTCCATTATTTCCATATCCTAGTCCTTTGGAACTTGTTGAATTGTTTCCTCTTCTTTGGCCATGTCCGGTATAGACCCAATTGACATCCTTGTGTGTGTTGTCTAATACTAAGTATTCTCAACTAAACCGAGAATTAATTGATATTGCATGTTGCAGTTTTCCTCAAGCTTGCCAATTTGTTTTTGTTGCTTGGTCAAAAGTTCTAGAAGCTTTGCATGTCCTGAATTATGAGATTATTCTTGACTCATCATTCTATGTTGCAAGTGAGAGATGACTACATGGTTATCACACATGATTTTTTCATATCTCCTCATAACTTGACACAATTCCAAGGCTTCATATGAGAAACATCATCCAAGATGGATATGATTTGTTCTAGTCACTTTTTTCCTAAAGTTGTTGGTATCTAGGGATGATGCTCTCATACAAACCTACATAAGAAACTCCAAGAAATTCCTAATGGTGACACAAACCCATCAAAGATCCGAAGATGTGAATTGATCCAAGTTGCATTCATGGTCTTTCACAAAAAAAAAATTGATAAGGGGAGAGATCAATTCCAAAGACCTTGGCCCTCCCTATCTCCTTCACAACTCGAATCTAATGCAACCAAGCCAAATTCCAAAATGATCCCACCTATTTCCAATGAAGTGAAAGCTTGATGTTTATTAACCTACTTCATTGTGCCCTATGTGTGCTACTATATCAATGGCCTTGGCTGATTTAATTCTTGTCCCCTAGAATTGAATGAACTCCACCACTTGGATTCTAATGTGGTTTCCATGCAAAACGTTGGTGATAATGTGGATAGTTTAAGGGGCATGTGATATTGAGATTGTCCCCCCTTTTAACATAATGTTCCATCACCCATGCGTATTGCTTCATCAACTAATTGATTGACTTGGCTATTGTGTGCTTCCAACACATGGAAGAATTCCATCCATTCAAATTGTTTAGCTTCCCTTCAAATTCTAGTAATGTGCCTATCTAAGTTGTAGTATTTTGACATTGAAGAGTGTCACAAGTCCCTGATAATGATTGAAGAGTCCCCTATGATTGAGAATATTTTTACCCTTCATCCATTTAATATTCTACGACCTTGGAAGAGAGCTAACACCTCGGCTTGGTTGTTAGTTTCATTTCTTAGACTCCATTTAAAATTTGTTTCATAATTTCCTTCGAGGTCATAGATGATCCCCCCCACACCTACTTCCTCACACCTATTTTTATTTTTTTCCAAATTAAAATTACAACTTGTTTGAAACCATGGCCTTAGAAACTTGTATCATAGCAATGAGAATATTAAAATAAACCTCCAAATTAAAATATATATATATATATATATATATATATATATATTGATAGAACCCCCTCTCGCTTTTTTTAGTGGGGGACAAGGAGGATTAAATTGCAACTTGTTTGAAACCATGACCTTCATAATTGATATTGTTGTAACAAAAACTTTAAAATCCAACACCAAATTGAAAACAAGTGTTACAAGTGGCACACCCTCGATGTGTAGAATAGTCGGTGCTGGAGTGCATTGTTAAGACACCTCATTATGTGAGGTCACTGGTTCGAAACCTCAACTTACCTTGTGTGTCACATAAGGGGTAGTGTGGGAACACCTGGAGGTTATAGTGGCAGAAGTTGGAATTGATCCCATGTCACATGAGTATGAACCCGACCTAGTTGTTCAATCTGCCAGATTAAAAAAAAAAGGATTACAAGTGACAACTTTTTTTTTCGTACTTAAACTGCAACACTTTGTAGATAAATAAAAAAACCATAAATAGAGAGGGTGAAAACCCCAAAATAAAAGGAAAAAATGTTTTTTTAGATAAAATTATTTAAAAATCATTTTTTTAAATAACACATAATTTAAAAATAATTTAGAAAAATGAAAATAAAAATTAAATAAAGAAGAAAAAAAACACTTAGGTTTGTTGTTACAAAATACTAATAAATTAAACACAAATTTAAAATAGGTAGGCTCAAAGAGAATGGGCAGATCAATTGGAACCACTGCAAGGTAACCTAAGGCAACACACTCTTGGTCAAGGTAAAACTGAGATTTGTCTAAGTGTTGATAATGACCATGTAACAAGTAGGATGCAGGTGAATTTTATGGCAGTGGAGGAATCAATGTGAAGATTGGGGGCTTTGGAAAACAAGGAAAACACTTGAATCAACTTTGCTATGTGTACCTCATCTTGAACGGAAGATCGATGAAGGTGATGGTGGATTCGACACCTCGCACAACTTCTTGAGCAAGGAGTTGGCAAGTGAGCTTAGGCTTAGAGTTAGATTTTGTGATGCTTCAATCAAGACCGTTAAATCGAAGGCAAAGGCAATTGTTGGGGTTGCAACCGAGGTTCACGTTCAATTGAACTAGTGGAAAGGTCATGCCAACTTTACTACAATGTAGATGGATGACTTTGAGGTCGTCCTAGGGAAATAATTTCTAAGGAGATCTGAGGGGGTTCTCATGTCGTTTAAGGAACAATTGGTGATATTGGACAGAAGAAAACCTTGTGTTATGCACACAACGACAAGGAATCTTGATGGACGGGTGCATTTGGCCTCCGTACTAGAAAATAAAGAAGGCAAATCGACATCATGGGTCATAGATTTACATTGTGACGTTTGTTGGAGGAGAAGATGAAGGAGGAATGGGGACGCCTATTCCACCAGCACTTACTAGTGTGCAGAACAAATTCGCAGACATGTTGCCAGAGAAAATGTTGTAAGGGATCCCACCAAGGCACATCGTCGACCACCAGATTGAGATTGAGATAACATCTAAACCATAGGCGAAGGCCCTTTATTGTAATATTCCAGATATAAAAAGTATGCATAACAGAAATAAATAGCTAGAAATGGCAGATGAACAACAATATAACCAGAACAACACCACAATAATACAGAAATGATACCCGAAGAACACCAGAAAGAGCACTTTGATTACTGAGAGAAATGTTCACTTTCCTCTTCGAGGGGGCAACCTACAATAGATCAGAGCTCTATTACAATAATATCCAATACAAGAGTTCTCATACCCTCGACTCCTATTTATACTAAATATGTATATCAAAAGAACCATCTAGAGGAAGATCCTTCTACAAGCAGAAGCTTCTATTAGGTCTTCTTACATTGGACTTATTCTTCCTTATTGCTAGGCCTTATTAATATTGAACTTTATTACATGGAAATATATTATTCTACCTACATGAGGGGTTAGGT
>JZKD02S1613272.1:643666-668971 GCA_000966675.3 Picea glauca
CCGTAGATCTATTAGAATGTAAGAGTTAGTATCCAAGACAAAATAAATTTTGAAAGGATCCAAAAATAACACTTGGAACTCTGAGGTAATTATCAGCCCTTTAATGTATATGATTAGATCATCAAGATAGAGATGGATATTGACCAATTCATCGAAAGTTGTGTGTATAGGTCCTTTAAAAGAGGTACTTGCATCAGGTAAGCCAGAAAAAAAACATTTATAAGTCATGGTACCCCAATCTGAGATAAGAGTGGTTTTGTAAGCATCTTCCCCTTTTTCTTTGATTTTCCTGCAACCCAAAAAACTGTCAAGTAAGGGCCTCAACTGTGACTCTACAACCTGCTGCAGAATCATTTCCATATTGAGAGGAGCAAAAGGATTTTTCATAACAGCCAGACTGAAAGTGAGGAAATTAATGCAGGTTCTAATATGATCAGTGGGAAGCAGGTACCCAATTGGAAACCCATTCAAGGTGGACTGAAAAAATAATCCCAACCCTTAAGAATTTTTCCAACTCCCTTTGAAAAGTTGTTTTAAATGCAAAGTTAATATATCTTTGTTCTTTCTTAACCGGTTTCATGTTTTCCTTGATGGGAATAGCATTCTATAAAAGACTAGGATCAAAACCATGAAAATCCTTATAAGGCCAAGCAGAAACCTTTTAAAATCCACCAAGTAGCCTGGCAAACATCATTTCTTCCTTATCAGAACATTGGGTACTTATGTTAACGTTCCTTGAAGATTTGAGTGCCCCAATGTTCAAGGAGGTGGTTTCACCCACCTTCCTTCGTAACTCCTCTTCTTTTTGTTTTTCTTCATTGCCTACATCACTCGATGAAAATAACTCTCAAGAGGATTCAAGCCCTCAGGAATGTTATTGTTTTCTATAGATATAATCTCCTCGGGCTTGAGAGGTTCATCTTGAATGAAAGCACAAATGTGCTCATCGTTAGGGAGGGCATGCCAAGATTCTGCATTATCAGGTATATATGGACAATATAGAGATTGAAAAGAACAATCAGGCATGTGAAGCAAGAGTTGTTGATTGGGAGAAGTTGCAAGGACAGCTAACCGATTAGCCCTTGAATTCAACTCCCTCTTAACATGAGTGATGTTGAAAGATAAAAGGTTAGAGATGAGCACCCAAACAGTTTGGGTGTATCGTTCCATCAACTTGTTGCTAGGATAGCATATCTTACGTATCAGGTTCACAACAAGCTCAGAATCTCCAAAAACTAAAAGGTGACCACAACCAAGATTAAGGGCGTTTTCAATGTCTAGTAATAAAGTTTCAAATTCAGTGACATTGTTTGTACAAGAAAACTCTAACCTGTAATACAAATTATGAATTTTTCCTACAGGGGAAACCAATATAATGCTAGCCCCATTATCTTTATTAGAGCGTGAACTGTCAAAGTGCATGTGCCACATATCATCATCTAAATCGATTTGTTCCAAAGGAATATTATCCTCCTCAACAAAGATGGAATATACTCCTAGGTCCTCTTCGATATATTTTACACTAGATTGTGGAACACTCTCTATGTAGGGTGAAATCCTTCCCTCTCTAAGGACTATAATGTTCTTACCGTTCTGAGGCACAGATAAATGTGTCCCATTGAGTGAGAGGTATCCACCTGTTAAGGCTTTCCAATCTCTTCCCAAGATAATTTAGTAATTTCTTATGGGCATATCGATTACTTGAATGTTGAGGGTTGTCCTTATTTCAAGATGGGCGCATAAAACTAAGGTCACATATTTAATCTCGCCTATGGTTGTTTTTTGTAGACTATTATAGGAGAGCATGCTTCTGACATTTTCGTCTGTACAAGACAAGCCTAGCTCTTCCATAATAATCTTCGATATCGCACTTGGGCTCGAACCGCCATCAATGAGGCAATAATGGGCAATCTTATCCATAATATTTACAGAAATATAAAAAGGGGGATTTTTTTACAGGATATCTAAAGTTATGTACACCTACTTTATTTACATAAGAATCCTCTTCGTTTACCTCTTCGAAAAGATTCGCTAAAACAGAAGATTTTCCTTCCATGAATTGTTTCAGATGCATCTGTTGTTCAGGGACGACAACCATGTCCAAAAGGGTTGCATCTTCTTTGATGTTGGCCAACTTGTTCAAGACACTGTATTTGGAAGAGGGGAGAGGAGAAGTTGTTCCTTGACTGTTAGGAACCTTAGGAACCTGAATAGTAGCAGCAGGTGAGGATGAGCTTGGGCTAGCAGAATTGTGGGGGGCTCAAATTTGCCCTTGGGAGCATAGGCTTTGTTCCTAGTGTTGATGACCATGACGTCTTCTGGCTCTGAAAAATATAGGACATCGATAGTAGCTTCTGGTCTCTTACCAAAGATCTTATCTTTGGCACTCTTCTTTACCTCACATGTGGTTTCCTCGTGGTGTTCCTCGCAAAAGTTACACCAACTTCGAGGCAAAATAGCTTTAGGCTAGAAATTATTTTCAACTGGATTTCTAAAGCGGGGTGAAGATGAGGATGAAGCTCTAGGGGTGAGAGGGGAGACAATTCCCTTCTGCTTGTATGTTATCATACAATTGTTCATGTCTTGTACTACTTGTAAAAGGGCGTACATGTATGTCTATCTAACTGATTCTCCCTGGGGAAGACCAGTTCTCTAAAGCTATTCTTCATACTCTGAATAAGCTCACGGAGCGGAACCGATATTATCAATGTTTTTTTCCGCAAGCCTATGACAATAGGGGGAAAGTAATGCATTGTAGTAATGCATGAAAGCAGCTCGGTTCTGAGGCCGAATAAGTTCTGGGATTTGATTGTATAACTTGGTGAAACACAAGTTGAAGGACTTGATGGTCTCACCATCCTTATAGGTGACGTTGTTATATTCCCTTAACTTCTCGGCTGGGATTTTAGATTTCCCATAAGTGGATCGGAACCAATAGATTAACTCCTCCCAAGTAGATAGGATCTTAGGAGGAAGGTCAAAGAAATCGACCGCAACCTTTCCTTCCAAGGAAATGACGAATAAGCGCATGCAAGTATCATTGTCATTAGCTTCTATGTTATGAAAAGCATTAGAAAATGCCACCAGGTGTTCGTTTGTAGTGACAGTGTTATTTCCTGAAAACCTAGGAAGATGCTCTTTAAATTTAGGAAGTGGATGAGTAGCAGGTGCTAGGTTAAGAGGAGAGGACACATTCCACAGTGTGGTTGTGGCGTCTTCTTCAAACTGAAAAAACCCACACTTTTTAATGACTTTGGTGGGATTTGTGGTAGATTGGACAGGGATATGGTGGCTATATAAGCTACCAATCACTGACTAATATTAAGCCTGAGAGGATGAAGCACTTCCAGTGCCATCAGAGCCACCACTAGATGCCATCTTTTGGATGATAGATGAGGGAACGAAATACGAACTGGATGAATCAGACAAGGTCCTCCTTAGAGAACTTTGTTGGGCAGATAACACAACATTCCTTCTTCCTATTTCAACAATAGGATTGATTTTAGGTGATAAGCCTCTTCTTCTTCTAAAAGCACAAGAGTCTAAGGACATGAAAGAAAGGCCAAAACTGAAGAAACAAGAAGGTCACTGTTGATTTCTAGGTTATCTACATCTAGCTTCCAATCATTCTTGAGCACTAATATCTTGTTCAATTGTTTCCCATGAATGATTAAGCTCAGCACGGGTATTGGCAGTGTCTAAAATGGTATTAAAAAAGTTCAAAGAAATGATAGTATGATCTTGAAGACCGAGCTCAATATTGGGTTGCCTTGCAACAGACACAGTCATTAAGAAATAAAACAGTCAAAGAATCAATATCAGAAAAATATATGTATCGATGAAAATCGAGTATAAAAATTAACCAAAGAGATATCTAAGATCTCCCCAGTATGGTCGCCAAATAAATGTTGAGGAAAAGATATGAAATGATCTTACTCAAAAAATTTCAGATTTTGCTTGGCTAAATCAAAATAGACGGGAATGTCACCCTAGGTTTATATCCATCAAAAATAAAATCCTAACTCACAAGTATTAATTACAAGTGCTTAGGCTAGTCTTTTTCACAAATAAAAGCTTGCTGGAAAATTCATTTTAATATGATTTTCTGAAAACAAGTTAAAAGACAAAAGTAAGCTTGTTGGAATATTTGTTGAAAACAAGTGTAAAGACAGAAGTAAGACACCAAGATGATAATCAAGACAGATGAGACATAAATCAATTCTTTATTTCATTCTAATTCACCAAAGAGTCATTTTCTTTACAAAATCTCATACAAAAATTTCAGACCAAAGTCAAACTTAGACATCCCTGATGGAACATACAAAAGGACCTCTGACAGAAAACCAAAACTGAACTCTAAAAGCTGGATCAGCTTGCCACAGATTGTTGCCCACTTGACTCTGCACAATATCCTTTGTCAGTCATGAAAACTAATTCACAAACAGACAAGTCTACACAGACTATCAAAGATAGATCAACACCTCTGAAAAGAAAGTGTCTGAATGATGTAATTCATCCCTGAATGTTGTTGTGTACAATAAGACCTTGCTATCATAAAAGAGAATTAGGCTTGTGATAAATTAAGGAATGAATGAAAACTGAACTATCTCAACATGAACTCAAAGAGCAAACCTTAGTCTGCTTCTCCTTATATCCTCCTCTTGTTCCTCCCTTTCCTTTTGCCTTTAAGCAAATCAGAATTGGTTAAGGTAGTTGAACCACCTCATTAGTTAAGTTAACTAAATACTCAACCAACTTTTAGTTAGGGGGGGAAGTAATAATCATAATAAGGGTTATACATAAATAATAACTAGTAGGTGGGACCCCTTGTGACTCCCATTTAGCTCTTAACAATTATAATATAACTAGTTAATTACGCAAGAACATCTCTCCTTGTGACTCCCATCATCACATGCACATTTTGAAAATTTATCTCATTTATATTTGACATTGTTTTCAAAAATACATTACTCATTTATCCAAAAATAAAACATGTTGTCCCAAAATTTATGAAGTCAATTGTCATCAACAATGGATAAAATAAAATAAAAAATCAAAAGTCATATTTCCCACTCTGAGATGCAATATTTCCTTGATTGTTGTTGTCACCCTTTGATTTTCATGAATTTTCCTTTGGTTGTGTTGAACCTTTAGGCCTAATCTCGTTGATCACATGAGAACAATCATCCCTCAAATGCATCCGGGAAGACACGGATTTATCAGAGCCATTGGAGGGTGAGGAAGGGGCAGCAGTGGATTTTCCTTTGTCAAGGGCATGGTGGGCCTCGATTTTCAACCCTTTGCTAGCGTGAGAGGATTGAACTGGTGAGTGGATAGGTGGATATTGTGCAATTTGTTTAACAGGAAGGGGAGAAGGTAACGACAAATTGGGCCAGCCACGATGTTGGGAAACTGTCGGGTGGACAATCTCTTGCCATCCATCATTTTCAAGGACCTCGGGTTGCAATGAGACATGAGGGACCACGGTAATACCAGGGGCTTATGGAACTTTGAAAGGAGGCCTTCCAGACCTAGGTTGAACCATTCCTTGCCCAATCCAATTGAAAAATCCAGCATGAAACAACTGGCCTAGCTCTTGTGAGTCAACATCAAAATGTATGGAGAACCTTGGCCTTATTGGGCCTCTGTTCCAATTACCTCTCCCTTAGTTGCCTCTTCCATGGCTACCTCGGCTGAAAAAACTCATTCATGCATGCATGATGGATTATCAAATAGTCTTTTAAACAACCATACATGATAACTCTTTAAAAATATGAAATAGATTTTGGCTTAGCAACATCACGCTCATGCAATCCAATCCATAAAAATTGTTTAACTGTTGTCAATGAGAAGGGGGTGAACAAAGGTCATGGGATATGCGAGGGGCTTGTATTTAGCAAAAAATGATTAAATGAGGGGAAAAGAAACACGATTACTGCTCAAATAACACAAACAACCAATTGTAAGCAAACCAAAGAAAACACCATTGTAATCCAATGACTTTAAATTGTTTCAATACAAAAAATTTCTTGACTGTAATTAATTTTAGAACAAGGAGTGAAAAATGAATGTGGGAAGGCGAGGGGGTTGTAATTAGCGGAAAGAGACATAATGGTAGGGAAAGAGAGCGATTATTGTTCATAAAATTAATTAAGTAATCCATAAAACCATTCTGTAAAAGGAATTAACACCAACCAAATGACCCCTGTGACCCAAAAAAAAACCATTTATGTGTATAGTTCAAGCAATCTTGTGCATTAACTTGCTCTTTATTTGTAATAAAATGTTTAGCACAATGTCATTAAAACAATACAGTGTACATTCCACAACAACATGTAGGGGAGCTCTACTCCTCTCACTTATCCTTTTCATATTTTAAACAATTTCCAAATGAATACATAGTCAATTACTTCCACTCTATTCAGCGCCAACTCGTCAACCACTGCCAATTATTTCAATCATCACATACAGACATATAAATCATGCTTGATTCTGTCTTTTAATTCATTTAATAATTAAATTGCAATGAGGTTATATTGTCACAGCACACGTGCTTATCACTGTTGAAATGCATGATATTCATTAAACATACATAGTGGACAGACAACACAATGATCCATATTTAACTTGCAAAAATCCTGACTTGTTATTTAAACACATGGATAACAAGTCACCACTTCAACTCACGCTATGTTGTGAAATACACAACCATTTGACAAAATGCAAGTGTATTTGTGTGATTGTACAGGTCCAATTTTCTTTGACTCTAAACATTCAAAATGTTGGGCTATCCAACACGACGAGGTAGTAATAGCATACCCGATCTCATAACACAAATAATCAAATTGCAACAAAGCCATGTTTAAAACTCTGTGACTATCTCTGGGGGCACAAACAAAAATATCCATGGCATACACAGTGGATAGCCATACCATTAACACCATTATTGCAGCATTCCCATGGAAATTAAAGCACCCAGTCATAATAATCAACAACCCGGCCTAACATGCGATAGGAACACCACACATACACATGCATCATGCATGAAGCAACGTTGTGAATTAATCAATTAAAAACAGTGTTGGTTTATCAATTCAATTAACACAAGGACAATGACTTTGTATTTGATTTAATAATTCATCCAATTAACCATGTTGATCTTATCCATCCAATAATAAAAATTGCAGTGACTAGATACCAAAACCAACACCGTTGTCACATAATCAACAGGTCGAGAGAGTAATCCACTCTGTTGATAATACACCACAAATCCATAACTACCAACAACACACCCGACAGGCCATAACGGTCTCCTCTATCAACACTCAGACTTGAGGAACCAAGGGTTTGCTCTGTGGACCAACACAGGGAGGCTAGAGTCGACTCTTCTTGATGGTGAAAACCTCTAAGATCAATGGTGCACACACAGGAAATACCACAATTGACTTCGTGGACAGGGTGAAAAATCTCGTGATAGGAGAAGCTATGAACAGAGGAGCAAGGCTCCATTTGGGCCTTGTAATGATACTTATCACATGTAGGGTATAACCCTCATGGCTCTCCCAACCAACCTACTAACAACGTTGAGATGAAGCAGAGCTCAGAAGAAGCAATATAACCCACTGCATGACCAATAGTAGCATGAACAACCTAATGCCCAAGTGAATAATGCGCAGTGACACAAGGCGTTTCAAACCTATTAAAACCCATAAAATCTAATACTGGGTATGGGATACGAATGCATGAAGATAGACAGCCATTCTAGACCAACAAAACCCTCCAACTAAAACTAGCAAGGATGACAGAGAGCCTCTATGGTTGCTAACACTCAAGATGACCAATAACACTGTGACTCCAAACATTATTACAGTGAAGCCATCAACGATTCATTCCAAAAATCACAATTTAACACAGTTTCCATAATTAAGGAAAGCACAAACCCATACATCCGAGCCAATATCTATTTCATAACCAGAGTAGACTCATGGATGGCAAAAAAAAGACATACTTGTGATCAAAATCACCTTAAAATGCGAGTGGTCGAGCGATTCTCCCTCTGCTTGAAAGTTGGAGCATAACCACAGTTAACACAGTTGAACAATAGCCCAACTAGGGTGGCGTCCAGTGGAAGGAGTAAGGGTGACGTGCAGTAATGCACGTCGCCTCCATCCCCAGTCCATTAATTCCTTAGTACATGCCAGCAAGCTTCCCATTAACCATTCATTTAAACCATGCATTGGAATTAGCATCTATCACTTGTCAAACGCGCCACCCACATCATATCTTACCATTGCCAACTTAACCATAATGTGTATCAACCATATAACTCAACAAATTGCATAGCTATTCAATCATTAGTTAGGATAACAACAATCACTTAAATTTCGTTGCATGTAGTGTAGTATAAGAGCATAGTTCGATTTCTTCCCTTTGCATTTTTCTTAGGTTGTTTTTATTTATTTTCAATTTCTCTTATGTGTTGTTTCTAACGTGTTTATTGTGCAGGTGTGACAGTAACGAATCCAAGCATAGATAGAAATGGAAACAACAGACAACATGGTCGTTGTAACATAAAATTTGAGCTTAGAGCAGTAAAAAAGAAACACATAGCATGCCTTATTCATCATCCAAATTCCGCAATTAGAATCAATACATAATAAGCTTTATCCATCGCCAATAAAAACAAGATCTCATCAACCATGTAAGCAGTGTCAAAAAATAGCACAACATCAAAAGAACCAAATACGATCTCCAATCTACAAGGGGGTCCCACCTACTAGTATTATTTATCATGTTAGCTTATAATAGTAGGCTTTAGCAACACTTTGTGGGCAAAAACTTCGTTGTGATTTTTTAATCGTCAACAGTCCTTAGGAGAAACAAGTCTATGGACCACTAACCCTATCTAAGTTTGATGATAATAAACTAGATGTTGAAGTGAAAGCATCCATGATGTTTCCTAAGCTAGACAAAGAGCTATCATTGGCAGACATTGACAAGCACCATTGGACTAGCAAAGAATAGTGAAAGTATGGACATCGACAAGTTGGGACTAGTGTTGCATAGGTTTCCAGACTCAAATCAAGTAAGTCCCACCATCAAAGAAATCCTATGACATCACCGACATATAGAACCTGGTCTTTCTTTGGTGTGGAGTTGACTATACTAACAAGGAAGAGTTTATGATAGACTCTAGATTCATATGCCCCAACCTAAAGGAAAATGGGTAAAATTCATAATCGAAGAGGGTGACAATTATATACTCATATGGATTCAGGATATCATGGTCATACCCCTCCTAAAAAATTTAATAACTAAAGAAGAAAAATGAATCTTGACTAAGGGTTGCGATGAAGAAACATGACCAAAAACAAGCAGTTATGTCAAATATATAGATCAATCCTATCAAATAGAGACAACCCCACAACCAGTCAAAACAATGCCAGTCGAAGTAAATACCAATAAGTAGTTGATGAAGTCAGTAGAACAATCGACATAGTCTGTCCCACATAAAAAGATGCAATTGAAGTCAAAACCCCCACTCGTAAACAAAATAGCACATCACCACCTACCTCTGTATGAAGGGAACAAGGACCCCAAGAGACATTAGTTCATATATGAGAAAGTATGGGATGCTATGGAAACTATTTCCCCCCCAAGGGAAACTACTTCCAAACCACCCTCTCAGGGGTGTGATTATGTTGCTTGGATGATCTCTCATGCTCATTTATTTTGATTCAGGGATGTCCCCTCAAGAGAAACTACTTCCAAACCACCCTCGCAGGGGTGTGATGATGTTTCTTGGATGAGCTCTCCTACTCATTTCTTTTGATTCATGCATGTTATTCTAGTTCTTCCATCATATACATGAGGATGTAGTGTCACGTCACTCATGATTTATTTCATATGACTCTTCCATGGTATATCAGCTCATATTCCTTGCACCTTAGATATTATATGCACTTGTAGATGGTACTCCATGCATGATCTTTATTTCAGTCCATGTGTTATGTTCTCATGTGTGGGTTTCTTTCTTAGACATGGTGTGATGGTTTCTAACCTAGTCGTGAACTTAATAAACATTGGGTTTGATCTAATAACACTTCTTAACAATAATTTTTTATTATTTTGTCTTGTTGTACCATTAGGGGACATAAGTGTCCTTCGATAAGTGTCATCAAGACTTGGGTCAAATCGTACTACTAGGGATCTAGTTGAGTTCGTGTATTTCATATCCTAACCATACTTCTAACATTTTCCATATTTTCTCTTTCACTTCCATCTCGTTCATAAAATATATTATCATCACTTATATTTAACTTATCATATGTCATCAATCAAGGTCTAGTTGAACAAATTGAAGATCAATGTAAGCATAAGTCAAATAAAGCGAAAATAATAGAGGTGAAGAGCATGAAAGTAAAAAATGAAAAAATAATGAAGCTAGAGTTATGCCACCTCATTAATAAGGCCCATCCCCTAAGTCCTATGCTAAAAAATGAATATCTAAAGAAAGGATCGAGAAATCAAAGAAAAAATACAAAAAGACGTAATAAATCAAGTGTCAAGGTGGTAACTTTAAGCATATCTCCCTCTGAAAGGATTGCGTGTGTAAATAATGAAGATTCTTGGCTCTAGAAAGCTAGTTGGACTAGTTAAAATACCTTATGAATCATCACATTTGAATTTTAGGGTCAATACATAAAGTTTCCCTTATGTTTACATAATTTATTCATCATTTGTACTTATCTCTAACCAAGTGATCTCACATGTAATAAGGGTAAGGTTGTCCCGCCATGGTAAACTTAGGCAAGTTTTAAAATTAACTCATGTTATGATGTTTTTTCAAGAGATTACTTAATGTGCATTGCCTAATTAATTATGTTGAGACATTATTCATCATTATAGGTGGGCACCCCACATTGATATATGTGTGTTATGCCTTAGGATTCATGTATCATGCCTTGATATCTATGACATTACCTTGGGATCTGTGTTCCTGTATTCATACATATCTATATACATTGGGGTATGTGCCATATTTCTTGGGATCCATGACACTACGTTGGTATACATGTCATTGCCTAGGGATCTATGACACTGCATTAGGATATGTGTCACTACCTAGGGATCTATGACAATGCATTGGACATTATCACAAAGGTATCCACATCAATGTTTTTACACTTGTCAGCATATGGAGCATACATGAGCAAGTTATGGTGGTGAACTTCATAGATAAAAAAACAAGATAGCAAACACTTGGTTGTGCAAAAATTGAAAGAAATCAATTTGATGTGAGGAGAATCCATATATGAATATGATAAAAGGTTTAAATACCTACTGAATCAAATCCCATACACAATTGACAAAAGACTACTAGTGCAATGGTTTGTGGCATCATTGAGGATGCATGAAATTCAATCATGCGAAGATGCCTTAAAAAAATCCCAACAAATTGAGTTTGATGATGATTGGGCTACACCATCCTTAGATAAAAAGTCGAAGAAAATTTGGAGATGTTGTAGAAATCATTGTGGGATATTTCCTTGTGAATAAGTGACCTATGGTGCACCTTCTGCGTGAATGAAGGGCACACTAAGGACCACTACAAGTACTATGATGTGAATGAAAGAGAACCAAACATTGGACAAGTCCAAACTGAATACTATTGTGAAATCTATTAAATGATCACTAACCACACTGCAAAATATTGTCCAAATAATTTGAAGAACACAAAGCCCAAATGGTGTGCTATATGTGAAGGGTCGACCCGCAATAGAACATAATTTCAATATAATGGTTGAACTATACCAAAGCATCAAATTGTTTATCATACCTAAGCCACAAATCATAACCAAAGACAAGCAGGTGGATATCAAGGCTAAGGGGGATACCGAGGAGGTTACCTAATTCATTATGGATGTGGAGAACATCATTGAGGAAGAATTGAGAATAGCTATTGCTTTATCTACCTTAAATAATACCACATAATCCCAAACTATCCCTTGAAGAACAAAACCAATCTAAAATTTTGTAACATATGTGAAGTCTAAGAGCACTCCCTAGAAGATTTCCAAATTATGTTAGAAAATATAAAAAATAGGAGATTCACCATTGATTTCTTGCAAATAGTACCCAAGCACAAAGTGTTAAACTCCGTGAACCTAAATGTAGTTACTTGATCTAGAGCAGGACAAGAAGGAAATCTACCATTAAACAAAGTACCAAAAATAAAGCATGTATAAAAAAATAATTGGTACCCAAATCCCCAGAAGGAAAGACAAATTATGAGAGAATAAATCAACGTGCTCAATGATATAGAAGAGGAAGAGAGTTGATAAGAACACTGAAAAAACAGGACCATGAAGGAATGAAGGACGCAATCTTGTATGAATTCTTCAATCTCCGAAAAGAAGAACAATTGGTCGCTAGATTGCAATAATTATTGAACATCCTTAAAGAATGCAAGGAGGAACACACAAGATGCAAAAATTTGTTCCAACTCACTTAATAGGAAAAACTACATGATGATTATGATCTACAAGTCGACCCAAAAGGTGGAGGGTTCATGATCCCTCTAGTCATGGTTGACTTCAGGTCCCAAGGGAACATCGTTCTGAAAGAAACTTGGATTTGGATGGACATACCAAAATTAGTCAGATCTAAGAATTTCCCGAAGTTAGTAGACCAGAGGATTTTCAAACCAATCGACATTCTAAAAAGAGTGAAATCATGGGCATACTAACAATGGTATATTTTGAAGTCGTCAATTTGGTCAAGGGTATCCCTACATATTCAACATTGGTCGGTTGACCTTGGGTTCAAAAAATGAAAGAGGCAATCCACCTCTTAAAATATAGAATCGAACTTAAAGGAAATGGAAGAAACACCATCATATGCTTGGACCCTAGAGAAGGGAAACCAAGGACAGAAACCTGGGAGGATGAAATCAATGTAAGAAAATTGGATCAAGTCATCCAAGGCGATAGAAATGATGTCGAACCAAATGCAAAAGGAGAAATATTACATGGTTCCCCCATGTTCATAGAACAAAACTCTAACATGGAACTATATGAATGGAAGATTGAAAAGTATGGGTCGAAAGAAAGAGATTGTTGGACAGTCGAAGTTATACCTAAAGACATATTCCACTTTTTATTTTCCATAAAAGTCATGCATGTCATATATGAAAAGAAAATCAAACAAAATCCAAGTCTAATCCCTATGGACATAAAACTGACCTCAATTCTTCCAATACATTTTAAAGAGTGTGAATCAGTTATGGCCCATGTTGATGAGGTGCCAAAGTCATTTGGTGAACAAGGTGCATTGCAAAGATTTGTGCAATTTTTACAGGACAAATTGCCCACTGGTGGGACATGTGTGCACCTCAACTGTCGACATAGTTTTTCAAATGTTTTGGTGGGAATAAGCTTTCATTCATGGCCAACATAGTCAAGTTTAATCTTGGGTTCGACCCTCTAATAGACATTGAGGATTATGAAAGAGAATGGAAAAGAATTGGATATTAAGATGAATGACTTTGGCCTCATATTTTTGTAAGCACATTAGACAACTCACCTTACAAATGGTAAAATACTGAAGAGGCAAGAGGAGACACACGTACATGGAAAGAGCTTAAATAAAAAATTATTAAAGACTTCCTTTGATCGAGTAGAAGTTGACTTAGAAAATGCAAACTTAGAGGATAGAAATTGCTTCGATAATCCAATGAAGCACATGTAGGAAGGGTCAATGAAAATAGAGCTTGACCAGAAAGAAAAAAGAAAGTCATTCATTGAGATTAAAAAAATGTGACCACAAGCCAACCAACTATGCAGGAAACCAATATCTACCACATGATCGCACCCATTACATGTCATTAATGAAGTTTTCCATCAAAATGATCAACACATGAACAAACAACACAACAATTCACACGAAAATTCTATAAATAGCTCCCGCATGCATGTGAAATATCCACACATAGTAGAAATTATAAGTCTTCGAGTAAAGAGAACCAACTATAGAGGAGGGACGTTCCAAGTTGGGTGGAACGTTTATCCTATGTAGCCGGTTGCACATTTTTTATAAAGATAAGTGTTTTATCTTTGTTCTCCATTGTTAATTATGGTTTTACTTTGTTGTGCATTTTACTTTGAGTTCTTGAGTATTTGTATGTTGTTGTGTGTATATTTAATTGGTTTCATTCATGTTTTTAAAATGTTGTTAGATACATGGATGTTTTTAGCATGTTGCACACATTTAATTTAATGGGTATCATAGATTTTTTTATAGGTCAATAGCAGGGGTGCTATAGAGACAACAAGTTTTCCCAAGGAAAACCCTTCCGAGAGGAAAAACCCACACTTCAAAGCAAGCTCAATGTATTTCTCAAAAACTAACA
The DNA here is from genome assembly GCA_000966675.3 of Picea glauca. Taxonomy (NCBI): domain Eukaryota; kingdom Viridiplantae; phylum Streptophyta; class Pinopsida; order Pinales; family Pinaceae; genus Picea; species Picea glauca. Next base: position 658,077 of record JZKD02S1613272.1, read on the forward strand.
ACCATTAAAATACACTTTTAAAATTGTTCTCTTAACAAGAGTAATGAGAAATAAGCTCAATATTTCTTGGTCATGACCATGCTACACCATGCACTCAAGACTACATCGACCACCCAATCCTCTACAAGCCAACATGAGGCATCTTACAATGGAGTATTCCGAGCCATTCAATATGCTTCATCACATGAAATACCACGAGCAAAAACCTTGGGTTATCCAATACCATGGGTTGGCAAGCCACCAACAATAAACTCATCAATGACCAAATCAAGGTTATCTTAACTACTCTATGACTGAGTCAACATTAACCTAACACTAAACACTTAGCACTCTAACCTATATTCAATCATATAAATGGAGAATCTAGTTTCGATGTTGGAGGAATTGTTTATCTAGAATGTTGATAGGGTTTCATATGGTGGACAAGGTTGACAACACCGAAAGAAAAAAAATAAAATCAAACAATAACTGAAGAATCTTCACTGCACATACCTGATAAGAGGCGGAATTGAGGAATCTTTAGTCTGTGTTGCTTCCAGGTGAGTGTGCAAGTGAGTTCGTTGCTAGGTGCAGGTGGGTTTGCAAACAACGTAGTGTAGGTGAGTGAGCAGTTTGTTGATGTTGATTAATTTTTGTGTTGGTGTAATAATACGTATTGTTCTTCTAGTTATTTTTGGCCTCAAGGTGGCTCTTGGGCCACAGGGGTTAACCCTTAGTAATCAAATAAAGCTAAAAATGGGAGGTGAATCCATAGTATTGCCTACAAAATATGGCCACTCGGGCTTATTATAGAAGACACAGTCGCCACGCTGCCAAAATCGATCCCTTATCTTTGTCTTCTACTGATATTGGTATGCTTCTCGGGTGCTAATACTGTGACTCGGATTGTGGAACTGTTTTCTATTATTAGAATGTGGATAAGCTATTTGGAGAGCTCGACATCTTAAGGGATTCCTTGTCCCACTACAACAATAATTCAGGAATTTGTTTATTATCCATTAATAAATAATAATCCCTTTTGTCACCCGTCTTTTTCCAGCTGTCGGCCTATGGCATCGACTGTGATCAATGAGTTGTCACGTTGAATTTATCATCCCATTGTTGTCGACCTGTGAGCATCGATGTGGCTTTGAGTTAGCGTGTTATTGACGTCGAGTTGTCGCTAAGTTAGCATTGACGTTGTGATGACACGTCCGAATGGCGGTTGCGGCAGAGGAAGAAAATGGCATAAACAAACTATGTGGACGACCAGAAAGAACATGTGAGTGCCACGTCAAAAGAGTGGTTTCAAATTTCAGGCTCATGTCACTTAAATAACTGACGCGCTCTTCAAAGAGCCGGAATGCTTATACACCGTCAGATCTACCACTCAAATTGCCGTCGGATCTAGGGTTATCTCCATGAACAAATCTTTTAATGTGCAATTTTTCCAATATTGATATTGCCTCCACTGCAATTTTTCCAATAAAGATATTGCCTTGACTGCAAATAGTTTTTGAGCTTTAACTTCTAACACCTTGGAAGCATTATTGGCCTCAAACTGACCCAGGTAGGTTGGTTAATTGCGAGAACATTTTATGTTATAACAATGCTTTTAGGTGTTTTATTTAATTAGAATTATAAGATTTGAAGTAAAGAAACTTGCTACAAGATTAGATGTCTCCTCTAACAATTAATACATTGCTACAAAATCAAATCTAAAATGCTAAGGTATCTTAACTCAAACATGCTACTTAATTGAAGTAATCGTACTCATCACCATTCACGAGCACTTAACTCAAACATACTACTTAATTGAAGCAGTGGCACGCATCACCACTCAGATGCATACATGGCCATTCTCACAAAATAATATATCACTTTGAATAACGAAATTTGTTTATAAACCACACCACAGCAACCATCAAAATCTATAGGTAAAGGATTGCAGTATACGCAACAATTCTATGGCCTATTAGCTCAGTTGGTTAGAGCGTCGTGCTAATAACGCGAAGGTCGCAGGTTCGAAACCTGCATAGGCCATTTGATGGGATTGCAGTATACGCAACAATTCTATGGCCTATTAGCTCAGTTGGTTAGAGCGTCGTGCTAATAACGCGAAGGTCGCAGGTTCGAAACCTGCATAGGCCATTTGTTTATGTTTTATGATGTCTTTTTGTTTGACTCCATCAGATACCAGCTGCAATAAATGTTACAAGCACCTTTTCCTTTTAGGTAAGCAACTCAAGTTTGCAATAAAGAAAGGATACTCATAAATGTTTAAAGCTGAGACAAAAAGAGTGTTCATAAATGTTCTGAGACCACTCATATATATACTTATTTATATATATCATTTGCGAGATACTCATATGATACTCATATATATATATATATAATTTGCGAGACGAGTCATCAATTATACCACTCGTTATTTTTACATATGGTGGCTGTAGTTTAGTGGTGAGAATTCCACGTTGTGGCCGTGGAGACCTGGGCTCGAATCCCAGCAGCCACACCTTGGTTCTTTTTGTTTTTCGACAATTCGTGTGAAAGGATCCTCACAAGTATAATCTGTAGACTGATGCAGGTACCAGATCTGCAAAATCTACAGGATTTTAACCAGTAAACTTATATTTCTGTGTGTCATGGTCAATTTAGTCTACATGTAATTCTCCTATTCATCAAAATGACGATAGATTGTCATCGAGAGCAGTCTGACCAGGGTAGGCGCAAATAGAATGGAGAGATCCATTGGAGTGGCTGCAGGGAACTCTTGATCGAGGTAAGACTGAGATTTGTCTAAGTGTTGATGATGACCGTGTAACAAGTTGGATGCAGGTGACTTCTATGGCAATGGAGGAGTTAGAGCGGAGAGATTCTAGAACCTCACACAACTCCTTGAGGAAGCAATAGGCAAGTGAGCTTGGGCTTAGAGTTAGATCTTGTGATGCTTTAGTCAAGGTCGTTAACTCTAAGGAAAACGCAGTTGTTGGGGTTGCGACTAGTGCAAAGGTGATGTCAAATTTACTCCGATGCAAATGGATGACTTTGAGGTCATCCTAGGGAAAGACATTTTAAGGAGAGCCAAGGGGGTTCTCATGTCGTTTAAGGAACAATTGGTGATATTGGACAAAAGAAAACCTTGTTGTTGTGCACACAATAGCAAAGAATCCTGATGGACGGGTGTAGTTGGCCTCTGTATTGAGCATGAAGAAGGAAACTCGACAGCCTAGGTCGCAGCTTTACATTGCAGTGTTTGTTGGAGGAGAAGATGAGGCAGGAATGGAGACGCTTGTTCCACCAGCACTTATCAGCGTGTTGAACGGATTCGCGGATATGTTGTTAGAGAAATTGTTGTAAGGGCTCCCGCCAAGGCACATAGTCGAACACCAAATTGAGCTTGAGCCAGCATCTAGACCAGTGGCGAAGGCCCCTTATAAACTGTCCGATCGGAGTTGGAGGAGTTGGAGGAGTTGAAGAGGCATCTCATGGAGCTCCTTGAGGCTGGCTTCATCAAACCTTCACAATCCCCTTACAACGCATCAATCCTCTTCCAAGCAAAGAACTCCCTAGAACTAAGATTGTGCACGGACTACCGAGGGTTGAATAAACAGACAATAAAGAACAAGTATCCCATGCTCCTAGCCGCAAATTGCTTTAACAAGTTGGCCAAGGCGAAGGTTTTCTCTAAGCTAGACTTGAGGCAAGGATATTATCAAATGAGGACTATGGAGGGAAACGAAGTCAAGAGAGCTTGTGTGACAAGGTATGGCAGTTTTGATTTTTTGGTTATGCCTTTTGGGCTATGCAACACCCCCACATCCTTCTACACTTTGATGAATGATGTGTTTAGACCATTCATAGACAATTTTGTGGTCGTCTACATGGATGACATTGTGGTTTTCATGGAAAGCATGGAAGGCCATGAGAAACACTTGGCACAGGTCTTTGTGGTGCCGAGACAGATTCAATTGTACTTAAAGAAAAGCAAGTGTGTCTTTTGGCAAATCGAAGTGTTGTTCTTGGTTCATTGGGTTGGCCAAGGAATGGACTCCAAGAAGGTCAAGGCGATCGAAGACTAGGAGGAACCAAGACATTGCATGATGTGAGAAGTTTCCTAGGCTTGGAAAACTATTATCGAAGGTTCTTCGAAGGTATCCCAAGATATCAACACCTTTGAGTAACTTCTTGAAGAAAAATTGACCATGGTGTTGGTCAGAAAAGTGCAAGGCAACCTTTTGCAAATTGAAGCATAGATTGGTGTCGACATCTATATTGAAGTTGCCTGACTTCAACCAAAATTTTGAGGTGCATACAGATGCCTTAGATTTTGCGTTCAAAAGGGTTTTGATGTAGGAGGGTCACCCGGTGGCATATGAGAGCAGAACGCTCCAATACCACAAATGGAGGTACCCCATTCACGAAAAAGAGATGATTGTTGTGGTTCACTTCATTCAGGCATGGAGGCATTACTTTAAATGAACTGGGGGGATTTTCCTTTGAGAAGGGAAATGAATTTATCCTTATTCTGATACCACTCACTAAACTACCATCGTTGTTGTAATCATTCTCAATCAATTGTCCTCGTCTTTGTTAGGATGATACTTATTCGAAGAGAAACAAATCTTATTCTGATACTTATTTGAAGAGAAACAAATTTTATTCTTCTTCATTGTGAGGCAGTATACCATTCTAAGTTATGTTTGAAAGATATAAGTTTTTTTGGAGGATAAGCTGAGATTTTGACTATGTTATGTTATAAGCTATTTTTTTACATGTTGAAAACCATTTTGGTCAACAAGTATAGTTGAAACGGTTGACAACAGAACCTCGTATTCGAGGAACAGTCGTCTACCTCAGGCCCGCTTCTTTCGATTCGGTTGTGCATGCATCAATTTCGTTGGAGCATGCATAGGAGAGCATTTACTGCTCAATTAATAAGTTGTTTGAGCTTTGACTATAAACCTGGGCAAATGTGAGAAGAGGAAAGGGGTTATAACACTGTAAATTGTCCATTATTGAAAATTAGATAGCATCAATACCTGCTTGGTGGATGTAGCCCAAAGTTGGGCGAACCACGTAAATCATTGTGTTTCATTTTACAATTTCATATTTTGGATATGTGTGTTTGTTGCGTATTAGTTAAAGACAATGGTTGTCTAATTAACAATTGGTATCAGAGCTAAGTTGGATGAGTCGCTAAAAACCACCAGCAATCCTTTTTTTTTTCCCATGCGTCAATTATTCTCGAAGGAGCACGAGTTGGAGGAGTGTTCTTGTTTCTTTGCAGTAATTAGACCGATAAGAAATCAACACTGGTTATACGAACCTTACACGGTAGTAAAATCTTCTTACTACTCAGCGCAGGTGTAGAAGTGTGTGGGGAGTGCTGATAAGAAATCACCGCTGGACTCTCTGGAGGAAGGGAGTGCTAATCCTCTTCTACACTTACGTTTTCCTACAGATCTGAAATCAGCGTTGGCCTATAATCGTAAGGGGTGCGTTGGTTCTCTTGTTGTGGGCACGGATTTCTCAATTTCCTTGTGCGTTGGTTCTCTTGTTGTGGGCACAGTTCTCTCAATTTCGTTGTGCATTGGTTCTCATTGTGGGCTTGGGATCGATCACATGTAGCATCTTTGAAACGCATGTCCATGTATAGATGAGGACATCTGAGATAATGTGTTTGGCATAATTGGAATTTGATCGATAATAGTATTGTAATAGTGTAACACACCCACCCCAAAGTACTCTTTTATAGGGTGGGGCATCATAATTCTCATTTTTTTTCCTTCGACTATCTCATCTTGAATCATCTCTCCGAAATGATTTCCCCCCTTCCACTTACCCATAGCGATCTAGTGACTACTACTAGGCGCTAAAACGATCCTTGGGTTAAATCTCATGACTTCTCGATTTCTTCGGTGTGCTCTAGTTGAGGGTCGTGCAACGTCTACGGGGATTTCATCCCAATCATACCCTCTCTAAGGTCCTACCCCGAGAAGGGAGGTCCAATCAACAACCCTTCCAACATCTTGCATAATCCTCGTCTAACTCACTAGTTGGTGGAAGTTTCGGTGTTTCGGAAATTCATGGCTTCTTTAACTTGCAAACCTCCCGAAATGTGAACTCTAAACTCATGGATCGAACGACCGAGGGGAGTCCTGTGGGATCCCTAGATCCACGATCAAGGTCACTTCGCGACTTCGGAAGACTTGGTCACGCTAACACGCGATTATCCCGATGCACAAACTTCGAACTCGTAGATCTGACGGTTGAGGTGGGTTCCGAAGGATCCATAGATCCACGGTCCAGGTCATTTTGCGACTTCGGGCTTCGGAAGACTTGGTCGCACTAACACGCAATTCACCCGATGCACGAACTCCGACGAGCTCTAGGGTTAACTCCCGCGCTCTTTCCCATAACCAATGGTCATATCAACCCTTGGTTCCCTCTAAACAGATCTCGTCTGTTCGTCTTCCAGACAAGGAAAAATCTTCCCTTCTGATACTTTTGCATTACAATTTTCTTAAGCTTTACCCTAAGTGGGTTATGGACTTGGGTCTGGAAATTCACCCAACCAGGGGTATTTGGGAGAGATATCCTCTTCAGACAGATGGTTACAGATCGATACAATGTCTCCTATCTCGATCGTTTAACGTCTTACGCCCCGGAAAGCCTTCGGAGATTAGTTGGGTATATAGTCTATCAATGGAAAATGTGAATTCACAAGGAGATGGAAGCATACGCATAACATAGCCATTTCACACAAAAAACATTTACAAATGCATCTATATATATTTGTAAGACCAAGTAATCATTCATCAATCTAATTCAACAATTAAAGTAGGGAAAGGACTTATCAGAACCAGACAATGTGAAGCGACTACTAGAAGGGGTGCCCATTTCCACCCAACCGTAGGCTCAGTTACTCCAAACGAATTTACCACTGGCCACCCCCAAGCTAGACCACGATGCTCTGCAACAAAACCTTTTTCCTTCTTACTCAATCAACAGTAGGGACAGATGTTACTCTCCTCTTCCCGTAGGATCCTGGCAATGGTTTACATGACACCAAGCAAGGAGGCTAGCCTCATTTATCAGCTTGTATGATAACCTTCTTTGCCATTCCCTATAACCATAATGTTTATGTTTTTCCAGTTCTTCCCTTGAACCTGAGAGATTCACTCCCCTTCATCTCTGCACTCTTCGCAGTTTTTTCCCTCTACCCACCACACCTTCCTTTCTCGCCTCTTTCAGCAAGGTCGCGTGTGGCTCGAATTCTCAGTCTGCAGTCAGGTCTGGAAGCCTTGCGGATGAGTGTTATGCCCCATCCCCTCATTAAGTCTTGAGGAGGTCTTCCCACCTACCAACCTAATTGTAATTCATTTCTAGGTCAGGGGACTGTTCTAGTCCCGAGCAATCAAATCTAGTAAGCATTGGTTTTGTGAAGGTTAACGCAACCATTCCTGGTCCCCTTCACCCTATCTTTGTATAGCACTTGTGGTCTTTCTAAGTACACCCCCCTTCCAATAGTCATGCAACACTCGTCCATTTTCTTAGTAAATAATTAAGTTCACATTCGTTTACCTTTAAAACAAAGGTCCATCGAATCAATATTCACACATATAAGGTTTTCCATAGTCTCTTGGCCATTTATAGTTATATTTACAATCTGGGGGAAACAGGGTGTTACAGTTCCCTCCCCCTTAAAGGAACATCGTTCTCGATGTTCTATCTATTAACATGTCATGTATGTGCAGAAGTGAACAAAAACGGATATGCATGTCTCATAGCATCCTCCATTTCCCATGTGGCCTCATCTGGGCCAAACTGTTTCCACTAAACCTTGACCTGTGCAATGGTTCAGTTCTTGAGTGGGGTTTCCTTCCTGTCTAGTATGCATTGAGGTTATGGCAGGAATTCTCCCTCTAGTTCCACCTGGATCACAGACCAGTCAATTATATGATTAGAATCACGTATATATTTCTTCAAGAATGAAACATGGAAAACATTATGTTCTTTTACTGTGGGAAGGAGTGCTAGCCTATAGGCTACAGGTCCCACTCTATCTAGAACTCCAAAGGGTCCACAATACCGAGGTGCCAACTTGGCACAAGCTCTCATCCGTAGAGAACTCTTCCTGGGCCTAACTATGAGATAGACATGGTTTCCCGTCTTGAATTCTCTGGGGGTGCTCTTTCTATCAACGTAACTTTTTTGTCTATTTTGAGTGATTTTCAGATTTTGCTTTATCTGAACCACTTGTTGTTCCATTTCTTTCAACATGTCGAGTCCAATTTTAATTATGTCCACTGGATTACTCCAACTGACTAGAGTGTTGCACGACCTACCATAGAGAACTTCGAAAGGGCTCATCTTTAGTGATTCTTGGTAACCGCTGTTGTAGGCAAATTCCACCAGTGGCAGGTAATCTTCCCACCTTTTAGGTTGATGCATTACATGCATCTTTAGCATGTCTTCTAATATTTGGTTCACTCTTTCTGTCTATCCATTGGTTTGAGGATGATAGGCTATGTTAAGCAATAATTTGGTCTCCCGACTAGTCATCAAGTGTAACGCTCTGATAACATTCTGTAACATTCATCGGCCGTCATCCCACTGGCCGAGAAAACGCTACTGTGTGGAACAACAATCCCATACTTATTTATATATAACATGAATTTTAAACAAATGAAACACATTTAACTCAGAGTAAGCACTAGATTACTACTAACATGCAGATTTAATGGAATTAATAGTAATTCATGATTACAGTGGAAGACATGATAAATATAGGCAACACAGGTATGAAAAACATAATTAAAGCATAAGCTAATACTTATCTTTGAAACTGTGGTAATTCCACCAACCCCATACAGGCCTTCCACAAACCTCCCAGCCTTAGACCAGGCTGCTCATTAAGCTCAGCAGTGGGTCACCCTTGATCTGGGACTAAGCTCCACCCCAGGTAAAGAATCCTAGGCTAGGCTGAGGTTACAGGGAAAACACACAGTCACAAGGAATGATTCTCTCCTAGGAACCACTTATGCCCACTGCCCACAGACTGTCTTTCCCCACATGCATGTTCCACCCCAGGAGTATACACCTTCTCTGTCACCTAGACAGTCCTTCGGCTGCTAACCTCCCTTGCCTTGGGCTTCAGCAAAAAATTGGACCAGAAATCTCCGAGCTCTGTGGCAGCAACAAGGTTCCTTCCAGGAGCTCTCTCCTTCCTCCGCGCACTCTCTCACCTGGAGAGAGTCGCTCACAGGCCAGGAAACCTGTCCTTTCAACCTCAACCACCTCTCTCCCCTAGAGAGAGTGTTGTATATATTGTCCAACAAGCCACACATGATCAAGCACTGCTCGGCCACCACAATCCACTGGAACCCAGACTCAAACACCCCAAGGTAGAAACAGACAAGTGGAACAACATAACTAGGCTCAGCAAGAACGAGACACTTTGGTTTTCTCAATCCGGCAACTCGGGATAGACTCACGATTATGGTTTCTCAGGGACGCGTGACAAACAATCCACGCAGGGGTCGACTCAGACTCCACGGTTCATAACAGAGGGGGGGGGTGTATCGGATTTCCCAGAAACAAACACAGACACAGGCCTCCTCCGGTTTCAGAATTGCGCGAGAGTACTTCTGTAGAGGTCAAACTGGACTCACGTTCAGACGATCGACGGTCGACTGGAGGAGGAACCCCCATCATGGCTCAATTCAGCAGTTTTAACTGCATGCACTTGGGTTGACACTTGTCACCCGTGAAACTGCATGTGTTCCATCAACATGCGTTCCTCCCCACTTGGAAGTCACTTGTCATTCCAAAAGAACTTAGGATAAAACATATATTTCACATGGTTTTTTTGGAATAATATTAAAATATTATTCCCAAGGACTTAAGCCCCTAGGTTCAACACTTAGCCCATCTTCCCACCTTCCATCCCCTAATCCCTTACCCACTCTGTGGAAGCTTAGTCCCCCATCACTCATTCATCGTGGTCGGTCTGCACGCAGCGGTGTTTATATTTTTATTAATAATTTGCATAGATACATGTATAAAATCAGGCTCTTGGCCTTCAACGCTTAGGCTCTCTGGCCTAATAATCACATAAGCCCACCATATTATATAAACTTGGCTCACCGGCCTATAAAACATAATTACAATTCATTTCATAAACATGATTTACAATAGGGCTCGGCCTTGGGGACATTACAATCCCCCTCCCCTTATTTCTGCACTGTCCTCAGTGCAACTTTACACTGCATCCGCAAGCTTTTCAAAATTTTCAAAAAGATGTGGGTACTCTGCCCGCATAACATCTTCATGCTCCCATGTCGCGTCCTCAGGACCGTACCAGGTCCACTGGACCTTTACAATCCCTATAGCTCGATTCTGGAGCTGTTTGTATTTCCTGTCCAATATGGGCACAGGATGCACTTGCAGGACACCTTCTAGTTCCACCTAAATCACATTCCAATCGATAACATGATTAACATCAGGTATATATTTCTTAAGCAATGAAACATGAAACACATTATGTACAGTCATATATGCAGGTAATGCAAGCATGTATGCAATTGGCTCAATCCTTTCCAGGATCTCAAATGGCCCACAAAATCCGGTTGCCAACTTGGCGCAACTTCCCAACTTCAGGGAACTCCTGTTAGTTTTCACTTTTAGGAAAACATGATCACCCACTTTGAATTCTCTGTGGGTTTTGTTCTTATCAGCATAACTTTTCTACCTATCCTGGGCAACGTTCAAATTCTGCTTAATTTTTATCATTTGGTCCTCCATCTCCTTAAGCAAATCTGGCCCAACTACTGCTCTATCAGCTGGATTATCCCAGCTCACTGGAGTGTTGCACTTTCTTCCATAAAGTGCTTCAAATGGGCTCATCTTCA
>JZKD02S1613272.1:668981-698975 GCA_000966675.3 Picea glauca
AAATTCAACTTGCTTGTTGTCCAGGGCCGCATAGATCCTTGGCATTCCACTGCCCATGTCCTCCACTATTTCAGCTTGTTGAGCATTGTGGACGACTCTCGCTTTATCATTTCTATGGGGGGAATCTTTGTACCTATGATTTCCTTTACAACCCCAACACTCCATAGGTGGCGATCTTGGCATTTTCCCACCCACTTCAGCCTTCCTGGGCTCTCTAAAAGATGGTTGTCCTTGAGGACAGTTTCGGAAAAAAAGGAGGCTTGTTTCCCTTCTGCCTCTGCTCTTTCCTGAACTTCTTTTGATCATCCCAAGCCTTCCGAAAAGTAGGTTTTTCCCTTTGTTGCTCATACAAGCATTTCTCCCTTCTTATTGTTTCTTCCATAGTCTTAGGATCATCATACTGAATCTTGTCACCAATGGAAGGTGGCAGTCCACTTAGATACCTCTGAATCTTGATAGCCTCATCTTTGATGAATGGAACATACTTTAGTAATTCCAAAAGCCTTCGTTCATATTCATCAATGGTCATGCTGCCCAACTTGATTTTAAAGAACTCCTTCATCTTTCTGTCATAGTATCTTTTAGTCAGGTATTTCCTCTCAAAATACCTCTTGAATTCCTTCCATGTGATATATTTCTCTCTAATGTGTTGCACTTGCACAAACTGATCCCACCACATGGATGCTTTTCCTTTTAGTTGATACATCACAATTCTTCCTTCTGCATGAGAGGAATAATTCTGCAGTTGGAAATATTTCCTCATGCCAAGCAACCATGTTTCAGCATMTTCCTCCTTCTTATGTTCTCCATCGAACGTTGGAGGCTTGATCTTGTTCATTTCCCCTTTCAATTCATCCATCCCAGATCTCCTATGCTTTCTGGTAGGAGATGGGCTTGAACTACCGTGTGCTTCCCTATTGGAATACTTTGGGGAGCAACGACGATGTCTGCTGACACTCCTCAATCTTCTTTTCCTCTCAGGGGTCCTGACACTCCTTGATCTTCTTTTCCTCTCAGGGGTCCTGACACTCCTTGATCTTCTTTTCCTCTCAGGGGTCCTGCAACTCTCTGTCTTGCTTGAATCACTCTCTTTTTTCAATTTCCTTTCTATTCCTTCCAGGCTCTTCAACATCTTTAAGTTGAATTCACCTTGTTGATCCCTGACCCTCATGATCTTTTGGCTATCAGCTCAACGAGCCTGGGCATATTTCTGCAATCTTTCAATGAGTTTCATCATATGTCCTTCCTTATCCATCTCTTTTCCGTGCCCAATAGAGTTTGATCTTTCGACTCCCAAGTTGAAATTCCTTCCTTCTCTTTCGTTTTCTAAATTAAAGGCAATCTGCACCTCTTCCATTTCTATACTCGGCGTCAATTCACGGTTGTCCTAACACTCATTGAACTCTGCACACACAACGTGCAGTCAACGAAGTTTGTCAGGCCTTAAACCCTTAATAAAACTTCAACATTCATAACCAACGTGAACAAGAAAAACGTTTCGAATCCACTAAGTTTTCTGAGCTCTGTTTGGCTCTGCAATTTTTGGGACTTTGGGTTTCGGGGTTTCGATCCACGAGGCCCTCATACTCGCTTTCAGGACTTCGAGTTTCGGAGTTTTGGTCCACGAGGATCCAACAACTAAATCCTCGACGGTTCTTTTGTCTTCAAAAATTTTGGGATTTCGGCACTTCGATACCCGGGGGTTCACGATGCAGTGACTCCCAACTTCTTGTCGCTACAATCCCTGAATTTCGAAAATTCTATTTCCTTTACCCTTCGGGTCCATAGAGCACAATTGTCTCCCACATCCACAGTGGCAAGTGGCACACTCTGGAGGGTCCACGTCACCTTTGGTGATGTCATCGGGTCCCACCACTCTCGCTTTTCTTCTCGACCCACTGGCACGTGGTACAGATCCATGTGCCCACGTCCAAGTGAAATCCAACAGTCATACCTTTCTCATATCTACGACGCAGATCCTTTCGCCGTTTCAGGATTTTGGGGTTTTAGGTTTTCGGTAACCAGGAGTTCGCGATGTAGTGACTCCAAGTCTCTCGTCATTTCAATCCCCGAATTCTGAAATGATCCAACAGTTTAAGTTCTTCTCATACGATCCATGGTGTAGATTGTTTCGGGATTTCGGTTCGATTCCTCCGTCTTCGAGTATTTTTGGATTTCGCGTACCGCGATTCCCACTCTCCTGTGTAACTCCAAAGGGTGTTAATCCTTGTGCACGTTCTCCAGATCTGACAGTCGTGAGGGTTCTCCTTTCCTCCCAAATAGATTCTATGGCTCCAACACTTCTTGTGTGGATTTCTCTCTCCCTGTGGCCATATACCACACTGGTTGTGGTTTTTATAATACCGCTACACCTCTTGAGCTTTGTAATACGGTCAAGTAGCCCGTTGACACTCAGAAAACATTCTGAGGTTTGAAATTAGTCCTCCAGACACAATTTCTTCTCAAAACCTCGGTCCAAAGGCCACTTATCCGACCCATCCAGGCTCAGCGTTGAAACCATGGCTCTGATACCATTCTGTAATGCTCTAATACCATTTTGTATCATTCCCTGGACGTCATCCCATTGTCCGGGCACTCGCTACTGTGCAAAACAACAATCTCATACTTATTTATATATAACATGAATTTTAAGCAAATGAAACACATTTAACTTAGAGTAAGCACTAGATTACTACTAACATGCAGATTTAATGGAATTAATAGTAATTCATGATTGCAGCGGAATACATGATAAATATAGGCAACACAGGTATGCAAAACATAATTAAAGCATAAGCTGATACTTATCTTTGAAACTGTGGCAATTCCACCAACCCTGTGTAGGCCTTCCACGAACCTCCCAGCCTTAGACCACGCTTCTCATCAAGCTCAACAGTGGGTCACCCCCGAGTTGGGACTAAGATCCACCCCAAGTAAGGAATCCTAGGCTAGGCTGAGGTTACAAGGAAAACACACAGTCACAAGGAAGGATTCTTTCCCAGGAAACACTTATGCCCACTGCCCATAGACTCTCTTTCCCCACATGCTTGTTCCACCCCAGGAGTACCCCACATGCTTGTTCCACCCCAGGAGTATAAACCTTCTCTGTCACCTAGATAGTCCTTCGGCTGCTAACCTCCCTTGCCTTAGGCTTCAACAACAGACCAGACTGGAAATCTTCAAGCTCTGTGGAAGCAACAAGGTTCCTTCTAGGAGCTCTCTCCTTTCTCCGTGCACTCTCTCACTTGGAGAGAGTCACTCACAGGCCAGGAAACCTGTCCTTTCAACCTCAACCACCTCTCTCCCTTGGAGAGAGTGTTGTATATTCTGGAAAACAATCCACACACGGTCAAGCACTGCTCGGCCACCACAATCCACTGGAACCCAGACTCGAACACCCCAAGATAGCAACAGACATGCGCAACAACATAACCAGGCTCAGGAAGAATGGGACACTTCAGTTTTCTCAATCCGACAACTCGGGATAGACTCACGGTTATGGTTTATCAGGGACGCATGACAAACAATCCACGCAGGGGTCGACTCAGAATCTACAGTTCAGAACAGAGGGGGGGGTGTATCGGCTTTCCCAGAAACAAACACAGACACATGCCTCCTCTAATTTCATAATTGCACAAGGGTACTTCTGCAGAGGTCAGACCGGACTCACGTTCAGACAATCGACGATCGACTGGAGGAGGAACCCCCATCATGGCTCAATTCAACAATTTTAACTGCATGCACTTGGGTTGACATTTGTCACCGATGAAACTGCATGTGTTCCATCAACATGCGTTCCTCCCCACTTGAAAGTCACTTGTCATTCCAAAATAACTTAGGATAAACCATATATTTCACATGGTCTTTTTGGAATAATATTTAAATATTATTCCCAAGGACTTAAGCCCCTAGGCTTAGTCCCTAGGCTCAACACTTAGCCCCTCTTCCCACCTTCCAGCCCCTAATCCCTTACCCACTCTGTGGAAGATTAGTCCCCCATCACTCATTCATCGTGGTCGGTTTGCACGCAATGGTGTTTATATTTTTATTAATAATGTGCATAGATACATGTACAAAATCAGGCTCTTGGCCTTCAACACTTAGGCTCTCTGACCTAATAATCACATAATCCCACCATCTTATATAAACTTGGCTCACCATCCTATAAAACATAATTACAATTCATTTCATAAACATGATTTACAACAAGGCTCGGCCTTGGGGACATTACATCAAGGATTTCCAAAGTTTTGAAGTGAATTTTGTGTCCCTGTCAGACACGATCTCCTTAGGCATGCCATGTAGTCTGAATATCTCCTTCATGAATATGTTGGCAATATCATTGCCTTACAAGTCGATTTGACGGGAATAAAATGATTGGACTTGCTCAATTTTTCCACCACTACCATGATGGTGTCATTCTTCCTGGCCGATGTTGGTAATCCGGTAATGAAATCCATGGAGATGGTCTCCCATTTCCATTTCGGAATTGGTAGAGGTTGCAATAATCCTATTGGGTGTCAGTTTTCTTCCTTAACTTGTTGGCATTCTAGACATTTAGCTAAATACTCAGCTATGTCCTTCTTCAATCCAGGCCAATAGAATTGTTTCCTAGTGGTCGTGACCATCTTCCGATAGCCTGGATGGTCAATGCATGGTCTCTAGTGAAATTCGTCCATTATGAACCTATTCAAGTCGTCACAACTTGGAACATACAATTTGTTTCAGTAAGTCAGCAGACCCCCTTCTAGTATCTGGTAGCCTTCATACTTTAGCCCTGTCGGCTCTTGCTCTAGGTACGATGTCATGGTCTTGAAGAATGTGTTTGTTTCTTGTGCATTCCTAACTCTTTCCCTGACATCTGTTTCGCAGGTACTCACCACTGCCAGGTGAATTGTTTTCATATTTCTGCTAAGGGCATCGACCACCCTATTTTCCTTTCCTTTGATATGTTTGATTTTGAAATCAAACTCGCTAAGGAGGGACATCCACCTAGCTTGCCTGGCATTGAGTTTTTGTTGATCAAACAGATGTCTCAACCTACAATGATATATCATAAGTACAAATCTCCTGCCCAGGAGGTAATGCCTCCACATTTTTAAAGCATTCACTATGGTAGCCAACTCCAGACCGTGGGTAACATAATTGTTTTCGTGCCCATTCAATTTTCTAGACTCATAACAAATCACATGTCCTTATTGCATAAGGACTCCTCCAAGTCCTTCCTTGCAGGCATCTATACACACGAGGAAATCATTATCGGGACTGACGATCTTCAACACGGGTGCATGGGTCAAAAGGTGTTTTAGTGACTAAAACCTTTCTTCACATTCTGATGTCCAAATGAATTTAACCCCCTTCTTCTGGAGGGAAGTGATTGGACAACCAATATTGGAAAATCCTTTTATAAATCTCTTATAGTATCATGCTAAGCCCATAAAGGATCCGATATCTTAAACATGCTTTGGGGTAGGCCATTCCATGATAGATCTGATCTTGTCAGGGTCTACTACCACCCCTTCTTTAGATATGACATGGCCCAAGTAATGTATTTGCTTCTGGAAAAAATCACACTTGCTAAACTTAGCGTAGAGTTGATGCTCTCTTAGCACTTGAAGTACAATTCTAACATGTTCTTCATGCTCCTCTCTATTCTTGGAGTAGATTAAGATGTTGTCAATAAAAACCAATACAAATTTGTCTAGGAACTTGTTGAGTACATTGTTCATCAAGCACATAAAAGTGGCAGGGGAATTGGTTAATCCAAAAGGTACTACCACGAATTCATAGTGACCATATCTTGTCCTGAAGGCGGTTTTGCGGATGTCTTCATCCTTGATTCAGACTTGATGGTATCCAGATCTCAAGTCAATCTTTGAGAAAATGGAATCACCCCCCAATTGATCAAACAAGTCATCAATTCTTGGTAAGGGGTCCTTGTTATTTAAGGTTGTCTTATTGAGTTGTCTATAGTCTATGCACAGTCGGAGTGTACCATCTTTCTTCTTCACAAACATGACTGGTGATCCCCATGGAGACACGCTAGGCCGGATGTAGCCTTTGTCCATCATTTCCTTTAGTTGTAATTTGAGATCAACTAGCTCGGGTGTGCTCATCCTATAGGGTGTCCTAGACACTGGCACCACTCCTAGTTCAAGTTCTATTGAGAATTCAATGTCCCTCCTCGGAGGTAGACCTGACAACCTTCTCTGGAAAAACATCTCTATAATCTCTTAGTATGGGGTGGTCTTCTAGGCTTGGTTCATCATCCTCAACATATTTTAACACATGTATTGCATATAGAGGACATCCCCTTCTGCAATACTTTTTCATTTGAAGGGTTGATATTCGTCTCATCGAGACAAGTTTTTGGATCCCTTGGAGGGTCATCTTTCTCCCTTCTTCATTTACACATTCTAAGGTTTTATGGTAACAATCCATCTTAGTTTTATATGCAGCTAGCCAATACATACCGATCAACAGGTCATACGATCTTAGGGGAAGTATGTTAAGGGTAGCTTGGGTGGGAAATCCGTCCACCGTGAATTGGCAAACTGGTATGACCTCTGTTATTTTTCTTTTCGTTCTAGTATCTAACTGTACCAACCATGGCTTAGCATGTTTATGTGGCTACAATTTACACTTATCAACGGTCTGAGGGGCCACATAACTCAAATTAGAACTAGGGTCAATTAAAATAGATACTAGATGGTCGACGATCATACCTTCCATCTCCACCTCTGAAGCTTGGTGGTCGGCTTGTTTATTATCCACAACTACATAAATTCGTGGCATAATCCTGGCCATGTCATTGACGGTGGTAGCTTCTTGGATGTTGTAAATTCTCCTATTGTTTTGTTGTCTGTGCGGACAGTCCCTTAGTAGATGTTCTTCTCCAAAACCCCAACAGTTCAAGGGTTCTTCCTTTGGGTTATCAGTCTTTCATGGGGTTGATCCAAAAGGTTTATTTCTGCTCTGGGAGGGGAAATTCTGCTGGTGTACACTTCGGGTAGGAAAGATCATCCTTGAATCCTTCTTATAGTTTTTAAATCTTGGAGATTTAAACCCCTTTTTCTACAACCCTGAAATGTTCTTCTGCTTCCATCCCTTGCAAGGTTCTGTCTGAAGCCCAAACTGTTCATAACAATATCTTGCCTTCCGAATAGTGTCTTCTAGGGTCTTTGGCTCATCAAACTCAATTGTGTTCTGATAGTCCTTTGGTAACCCACTAATAAATTGTTGAACCTTTTACTTTTCCACTTTTATGTAGGGTACATACCTCAACAAATCAAGGAATCTACTGACATATTCCTCTATGGTGAGTTGTCCCAACTTGAGTTCATAGAACTCTTTAGTCTTCTCGTCGAAATATTTTTCCGACAGATACTTCTTCTATAAGTGTTTCTCAAACCGTTTCCAAGATAGGTCCTCTTCATGGATTTCTTTCACATTCTTAAGGTCTTCCCACCAAATGGAAGCCTTTCCATTCAGGTTGAAAGTGGCTACTCGAGCCTTCAAGTTTTCGGAGAAATCATGGACTCTGAAATACTTCTTTAGTCCAAGCAGCTAGGCTTCTGCCTCTTTCCCTTTCTTAATATCACCATTGAAAGAGGGTGGTTTGGCTTTCTTGAACTCTTCAGGGTCACGTCTTTTGGAATGCTTTTGTCTCTTCCTTTTCCTTTGAGAATGTGAGTTGGTTCTAGTATCAGAAGATCCCTTTGAGTCATCGATTTCCTTTCCAGAGGATTCTCTCGATGCTTGTCCCCTGTCTCTAGGTTGGACCTTCCTCGAGGTACTCCTCCTAGTGTGGCCACTTAAAGGACCATGTTTTTGTATCTTAGGTGGACTTTGACTCCTCTTTGTCCGTCGTCGATCCATACGACTGGTGGCAGGTCCCTGCTGCAATTGTCTTTGTATGTCGGATAAACTCTTTAGTAAGACTGCATTAATCTATGTCTTCTTCTCTTGCTCTTTTATCACTCTCTCGTTATCGGCCTTGCAGCTCTGTAATTCGACCATGAGGCTCCTCACAGTTTCAGCCAGATTCAAAGGAGTATATGTTTCCCTCCTCTCATCAGACTCTTCGTCTCTATTGTGGGAGCCATCCCCCACTTCGTGGCACATCACCATCCTATAGCATTGCAATTTCCCGCGGTCGATCAACCACTTGAGTGCAGACAAACGCTTGCTATTAGCTAACATTATATTAGTTCATAAACAACACATAATTCATATTTCTTAAATACATACACACACAACAGTAAGCTTTCATTATTTTCTATAATAAGGACTTAACCATACTTTTAGGAAGGAATTAAGGTAGGGTGTCACCCTTTAAACCCCTTTAATGTGGTTTCTACGCAACTCATCCATGAGCCCAAACAGGCCAAGTGTTGTAACCATGCTCTGATACCAATTTGTAACACACCCACCCTGAAGTACTCTTTTATAGGGTGGGGCATCATAATTCTCATTTTTTTTCTTCGACTATCTCATCTTGAATCATCTCTCCGAAACGATTTCCCCCCTTCCACTTACCCATAGCGATCTAGTGACTACTACCAGACACTAAAATGATCCTTGGGTTAAATCTCACGACTTCCCGATTTATTCGGTGTGCTCTAGTTGATGGTCGTGCTATGTCTATGGGGATTTCATCCCAATCATACCCTCTCTAAGGTCCTACCCCGAGAAGGGAGGTCCAGTCAACAACCCTTCCAACATCTGGAATAATCCTCGTCTAACTCACTAGCTGGTGGAAGTTTCGGCGTTTCAAAAATTCATGGCCGCTTTAACTCACAAACTTCCCGAAATGCGAACTTTGAACTCATGGATTGGACGACTGAGGGGAGTCATGTGGGATCCCTAGATCCACGGTCCAAATCACTTCGTGACGTCGGGCTTCAAAAGACTTGGCCACGCTAACATGCGATTCTCCCGATGTGTGAACTCCAAACTCGTAGATCTGATGGTTGTGGTGGGTCTTGAAGAATCCATAGATCCATGGTCCAGGTCATTTCACGACTTCGGGCTTCAGAAGACTTGGTCGCGCTAACACACAGTTCTCCCGATGCATGAACTCCAACGGGATCTAGGATTAACTCATGCGCTCTTTCCCATAACCAACAGTCATATCAGCCCTTGGTTCCCTCTGTACAGATCTCGTATGTTCGTCTTCCAAACAAGGAAAAATATTCCCTTCTGATACTTTCACATTACCATTTTCCTAAGATTTACCCTGAGCAGGTTATGGACTTGGTTCTGGAAATTCACCCAACCAGGGGGGTCTAGGAGAGATATCCTCTTCGGACGGATGGTTATAGGTCAATACGATGTCTCCTATCTTGACCATTTAATGTCTTGCGCCCCGGAAAGCCTCCAGAGATTAGTTGGGTATACAGTCTATCAATGGAAATTGTGAATTCACAAGGAGATGGAAGCATACACATAACATATCCATTTTACACAGAAAACGTTTACAAATAAATCTATATAAATTTGTAAGACCAAGTAATCATTCATCAATCTAATTCAATAATTAAAGCAGGGAAAGGAATTATCAGAAATAAACAATGTGAAGCAACTATTGAAAGGGGTTCTCATTTCCACCTAACCGTAGGCTTAGTCACTCCAAACAAATTTACCACTGGCCACCCCCGAGCTAGACCACAATGCTCTGCCACACAACCTTTTTCTTCTTGCTCAATCAACAGTAGGAATAGATGTTACTCTCCTCTTCTCGCAGGATCCTGGCAATGGTTTACACGACACCAAGCAAGGAGGCTAGCCTCATTTATCAGCTTGTATCATAACCTTCTTTGTCATTCCCTATAACCAGAACGCTTATGTTTTTCCAGTTCTTCCCTTGAACCTGAGAGATTCACTCCCCTTTGTCTCTACACTCTTCGCAGCTTTTTCCCTCTACCCACCACACCTTCCTTTCTCGCCTCTTTCAGTGAGGTCATGTGTGTCTCAAATTCCCAGTCCACGGTCAGGTCCAGAAGCCTTACGAATGAGTGTTATGCCCCATCCCCTCATTAACTCTTGAGGAGGTCTTCCCACCTACCATCTTGACTATAATTCATTTTTGGGTCAGGGGACTGTTCTGATCCTGAGAAATCAAATCCAATAAGCATTGGTTTGGTGAAGGTTAACGCAACCATTCCTAGTCCCCTTCACCCTATCTTCGTATAACATTTGTGGTCTTTCTAAGTACACCCCCCTTCCAATAGTCATGCAAAACTTGTCCATTTTCTTAGTAAATAATTAGGTTCACATTCGTTTAACTTTCAAACAAAGGTCCATCGAATCAATATTCACACATATAAGGTTTGCCATAGTCTCTTGGCCATTTATAGTTATATTTACAATATGGGGGAAATAGGGTGTTACAAATAGATCCAAGCATCTGCAAGAGAAAGGGCTCTTGTTGCGGCGATTATGATCACAATCGAAATTAATTTGCATGAGGACTGCCCAAGGATATTGAAGGAGCGGATTAACAACTTGAGGTAATACTTGAAGCAACAGAGGGCGAGAAATACGAGAACGTCTGAAATGGCGAAAACTCAGAGTGCTAAGTTTGAAATTGAGAAATTCAATGAAAAGAACAGTTTTGAGATCTGGAAGGTCAAGATGCACGATTTGCTCGTGCAACAATGCATGGTGAAGGTGCTTTTGGGAAAATCAAAGAAACTCGTGACCATTTTAGATGAAGAGTGGGAAGAGATCGATGCGAGAGCACTGAGTGCCATACATCTTTGTTCAACATTGTTACGGAGAAGACAACAGTCGGTTTGTGGATGAAGCTGGAAAGCTTGTATATGAAGAAATCCTTGATGAACATGATCTTCCTGAAAAGACAATTGTATAGTTTGTGCAAGAAGGAAGGTACAAAAATAGTTGATCATTTGAATACTTTTAATACCCTTTTAGTCTAGTTGACTAGCATGGGAGTGAAATTCGAATATGAAGACAAGGCAATTACATTATTGTGTTCTTTGCCTGAGTCATGGGATCACTTTGTTACCTCTATTAGCTTCATTTCAATGGAAAGTATTAAGTTTGATGTTATTGTTGGAGCTTTATTGTCTTAGGAAACAAGGAAGAAATACAATTTAGAAACCTCTACATCTGAGGCAACGGTGGTCAGAGGAAGACCTAAAGAAACAAGACATGTTTAGAGGGATTTCTCTAGGTCAAAGTCGAAGGGCAAGAAGAGCAAGATAAAGTGTTAGTTTTGTGGAAAATTTGGACACCCGAAGAGGGATTGTTGGAAGTGACAAAAAGCCTCCAAAGAAGACCCTCCAAAAGAGACGAAGGAAGCAAACGCAACTGAAACAAGTTCAACAACAAGTTCAGGTATGGTGGATGAAGTTTTAACAATTGGTATTGTTTCACGTTATGATCAACAATGGTTATTAGATTCTGGTGCTTCAAATAACATGTGTCTTCATAGACACTGGTTTATTACTTACTAGTTAGATATAGATGATGGAATTGTTTACATGGGAAATGATATATCAGGTAAAGTTGTGGGAATTGGTAGCATTCAAATTAAGATTTTTGATGGATCTGTTAAGATACTAACTGATGTGAGACATGTACCTGAGCTTAGGAAGAACCTAATCTCTTTGGGAGTCTTAGATACTGGAGGATATAAAATTATTGTTCAAGGTGGAGTTATGAAGGTCTACAAAGGAATCCTATTGGTTATGAAAGCAAAGAAGGTTGGAAACATGTTTCTGTTAGAAGGAAGAACCGAGTCAAATCATGCAACAACTGTATCCGAGAATGACAATGATTATGTTTCACTGTGGCATCAAGGGTTGGGCCATATGACTGAAAGAGGATTGAAGGTATTATTTGATTGCAAGTTACTTCCTAGTCTAAAGTCTTTAAAGTTAGATTCTGCAAGCACTATATTTATGGAAAACAAAATAGGCAGAGATTTAAAAATGGAAGACACACCAGTGAGGGAATCCTTGATTATATTCATTCTGATGTTTGGGGACCATCCCCTACTATTTCGTATGGAGGATCATCATACTTTGTTACTTTTATAGATGATTTCTCTAGGAAGGTGTGGATCTATATGTTGAAAAGAAAGGCTGATGTATTTACTGTTTTCAAGCAGTTTAGAGATTTAGTGGAAAAAAGCACTGGTAGGTCCATTAAATATTTAAGAATGATAATGGTGGTGAATTTACGTCAATGGAATTTGAGAACTATTGCAAGGATTTTGGGATTGATAGGCATAAAATTATTGCCTATACTCCTCAGCAAAACGGTGTTGTTAAACGCATAAACACGACTCTTCTAGAGAGAGCAATGAGTATGCTTAGTAACGCCAACTTGCAGCAGGAACTATGGGCATAAGCAGTATCTATAGCTTGTTATCTAGTGAATCGATCACCATCAACAACAATAGAGTGCAAGATTCGCGAAGAGGTATGGATAGGTTGCCCTTGTAATTATTCTAATCTTAAAGTTTTTGGTTGTGAAGCCTATGCTCTAATTTTGAAACATCAGCGTTCTAAATTTGATCCAAAATAAAAAAGACTTATCTTTGTTGGATATGGTTATGGTATTAAGGGGTACATGTTGTGGGATCCTACTGCCCACAAGATCGCCATTAACAAAAATGTAATATTTGATGAATCATCTCTCATCAAATCAGATGTAGATGTTCAAATGAAATGGGTAGAAGTACCTAGGTATCAACAGATTCAGTTTGAAACTCATTCAACTACAGATGAGAGTGAACATGAACAAGTTTCTGAAGATTTTCATGAAGAGGTTCTTGCAGAGAAAAACATGGATGATGATGACAATCAACAGATTGTGGATGAGCCACAAACTTCCCTAAGGAGGTCTACACAGGTCAAAGTTCCTCCAAGAAGGTATGATGATTTTGTTTCATCAGTTTCTTTAAGTACTAATGATGATGAACCTTCGTGCTATCAAGAAGCTATGGAGGGTTCTAACAGTGAAAAATGGAAAGAAGCAATGAATGATGAAATGAATTCTTTAGAAAGGAATGCTACATGGGCCCTAGTAGAACTTCCAAGAGACAGGAAAACTGTAGATTGCAAGTGGGTCTACAAGCTGAAGAAGGGGTGTTGATGATAAAGTAGAAAGGTACGAAGCAAGGCTGGTTGCAAAAGGATATTCTCAGAAAGAAGGTATTGACTTTCATGAGATTTTTTCACTAGTTGTTAAGATCATTTCAATTCGAATTATGTTAGCATTGGTTGCACTACTTGATTTGGAGTTGGAGCAGCTAGATGTTAAGACTGTTTTCTTACATGGAGATTTGGATGAGGAGATTTACATGGAACAACCTGAAGGGTTTGTTCATAATCGCAGTTCAAGAAATTTGTTTGTAGGCTCAAGAAATCATTGTATGGTCTGAGGCAGTCGCCCAGACAATGCTACAAGAAATTTGACTCTTTCATGATGAACCAGAATTATACAAGGAGTGAGTATGATCATTGTGTTTACTTTAAGAAATTGAATAATGGCATATTCATTATCTTAGTATTGTATGTTGACGATATGTTTTTAGCAAGCAAAATCATAACTGAGATCAACAGGTTAAAGGCTCAAATGGCTAGGACGTTTGATATGAAAGATCTAGGAGCAACAAAGCAAATTTTGGGCATGGAGATATTCAGAGACAGGAGGAATGGTAAGCTTTGGTTGTCACAACATAAGTATGTCAATAAAATACTTTTGAGGTTCGGAATGAACAATGTGAAATCAGTTTCAGTCCCTTTCGCTTCCCATTTTAAGCTTTCTTCAAGTTTATGTCCTAGTACAAAAGAAGAAAATGAATATATGTCTTGAATACCATATGCTAATGCAGTAGGAAGTTTAATGTATGCAATGGTTAGTACAAGAATAGACATTTCACATGCAATTGCGGTTGTCAGCAGATATATGGAAAATCTAGGTAAAGAACACTGGGTAGCAGTGAAATGGGTGCTTCGGTATTTAAGGGGTACCAGTGATTACTGTATCACCTTTAACAGTGGTTGTGAGTTAGTCTGTGGATATGTTGATTCTGATTTTGCAGGGGATTTGAACAAGAGGAGGTCAACTTCAGGATATGTCTTTACTCTTGCAGGTGGAGCTATTAGTTGGATGTCAAAGCTACAAAATATTGTTGATTTATCCACTACAGAAACATAATACATAGTTGCTTCACATGCTTTCAAAGAGGCGGTTTGGTTAAAAGGTTTGTTTGGTGAGTTTGGAAGGATGCAAGACAAAGTAAAGCTACTTTGTGATAGTCAAAGTGTTATTCACTTGGCCAAGAATGCAACCTACCACAGTAAAACTAAACATATTCCTATTAAGTACCATTTTGTAAGACAGGTCATCGATGAAGGTGGAGTTTCTCTTGAAAAAGTTCATTCAAAAGAGAACCGCGCAGACATGTTCACAAAACCAGTACTTTTAGAGAAGGATGGTGCTTGGCTTCTCTTGGCTTGTAGAAAAAGTGTTAAAATAAAATAATGAGCAAGGTATCAGATAAATTTGTTGTCAAGGTGCAGATTGTTGAAATGGTTGACAATATAACCCCGTATTCGAGGAACAATCATCTACCTCAGCTCCGCTTCTTTCAATTCGATTGTGCATTTGTCAATTCCGCTGGAGCATGCATATGAGAACATTTACTGCTCAGTTAATAAGTTGTTTGAGCTTTGACTGTAAACTTGGGTGAATGTGAGAAGAGGGAAGGGGTTATAACACTGTAAATTCTCCATTATTGAAAATGAGATAGCAACGATACCTACTTGGTGGACGTAGCCCGAAGTTGGGCGAACCACGTAAATCACTCTGTTTCATTTTACCATTTCATATTTTGGATATGTGTGTTTGTTGTGTATTAGTTAAAGACTGTGGTTGTCTAATTAACAAGTACAATTTAACAAAGCTCAATTTAATGAATATGTCCATCTCAGTACAATCAAAAGTAATTAACACCCTATATCACATTAAACACCCCAAACATGATGTAAACACCTTTAGGGTAACTATTAAAGCTAACAAAATTGTGTAAATTAATAAAATTGTGTAAATTGAACAAATACAATAAAACTACCTTTAAAAATAATATCTACCACTTCACAAATTTGGAAAAAAAACTTTATAGAATTACTATAATTTGGAAAAATACTTTGTAAATTGTTATCTATCATAGAGACATTCTATCCTAAACCTTGAAATTGCAAGTGATGGATAAGAAGGATGAAAACCACAACATTATCAAAGTTCCACACAAAATGCCTACCCACTTCAAGGCTACGTGAAAAAAGGCGCGTACAGTAAATGAGAATCATATCAATATGCGCGTATTCCAACCACAGAGACAAAACAATATATCACTTACGAAATTCATTTATAAACAAAACCAAAGCAACCATCGAAATCAATGATCAAATACTTGCAGTGCCTGACATATTTACATGGCCTATTAGCTCAGTTGGTTAGAGCGTCGTGCTAATAACGCTAAGGTCGCAGGTTCGAAACCTGCATAGGCCACGCGTTTATGTTATGGATGTTTTTGTCATACCCCATCAGAATACCAGCTGCAATAAATGTTATGAGTACCAGCTACAGTTTGCAATAAAGAGAGGATACCCATAAATGTTTAAAGCTGAGACAACTCAAGTTTATAATAAGTAGAGAATGTTCATAAATGTTTAAAGCTGAGACAACTCAAGCTTATATGCTCATACAAATTTATATGGCTAAACGAGTCATCATATATACCACTTAGGATTTTCGCATGTTGTGGCTGTAGTTTAGTGGTGAGAATTCCACGTTGTGGCCGTGGAGACCTGGGCTCGAATCCCAGCAGCCACAATTTCAATCATTTTGCGTCTCGACAATACGTGTGAAAGGATCCTCACAAGTATTAGAAGATAACATTTTAAGTAATGGTAAGTATGAGAGATGGTAATGATAATAGCACGATAGTTTCTCTCTCGATCGCTACACTTGAATCTAAAGAAATCCCACATGCATGGTTCATTTTAATTTTTATACAAATAATGGCATACAACCTTCCTCAATATCGACTCACATTACATACACGGCGTTGCCCATTCTTTGGCATAACTATTAAGGTATGTTGTTGGCTTAACACTTGTAATATAAAGCAGATATATGGGCAGACTTTAGATGATGTGTAGTTTGGTTGCTAGCAGTTGTGAGTGGGTTAAACCCTTGCGATGATCGCAAGGTAGTGTCGCACGATTTCCAAGGTGTTGGGACAAAATGGTTCAAGAAGAGCTAGAGCCTTGCGGTTGTGACAATTGGTATCAAAGCAACCAAGGCATTCGAAGCCTAGTGAACCTACAATAAGAGGATGCATAATTGTTGTTCCAGGATGCGGTCGGTTCAAGCAAGAGATGGTCAAACATTCGACTGCACCTATGAGTGCATTTCAACAATGTGAAGGAGCATGTAGCGGTTGTGGAAGACTCTTTGAAATTCCTCTTGGGTTCGAGAGCAGTCTGACTAAGGTAGGCGCAAAGAGAATGAACATATATGTTGGAGCGGCTGTAAGGTAACCTAAGGCAACACACTCTTGGTCAAGGTAAGACTAAGATTTGTCTAAGTGTTGATGATGACCATGTAACAAGTTGGATGTAGGTGACTTATGTGGCAATGGAGGAGTCAGTGCGGAGATTGGGGGCTTTGGTGGACAACCAAGGAAAATAGTTGAATCAACTTTGCTATGTGGACCTCATCCTGAACGAAAGATCAGTGAAGGTGATGGTGGATTCTAGCGCCCCGCATAACTTCTTGAAGAAGAAGTTGACAAGTAAGCTTGGGCTTAGAGTTAGATCTTGTGATGCTTCAGTCAAGGCTGTTAACTCTAAGGAAAATGCAGTTGTTGGGGTTGCGACTAAGATTCACGTTCAATTGAATTAGTGGAAAGGTCATGCCAACTTTACTACAACGCAGATAGATGACTTTGAGTTCATCCTAGGGCAAGACTTTCTAAGGAGAGCCAAGGGGGTTCTCATGTCGTTTAAGGAACAATTGGTGATACTGGATAGAATAAAACCTTGTGTTGTTCTCATGTCATTTAAGGAACAATTGGTGATGTTGGACAAAAGAAAACCTTGTGTTGTGGGCACAACAACAACGAAGCCTTATGGACAGGTGTAGTTGGCCTCCGTACTGAGCATGAAGAAGGCAACTCGACGACCGGGGTTGCAACTTTACATTGCATCATTTGTTGGAGGAGAAGATGAAGGAGGAAGGGATGCCTATTTCATCAACACTTACTAGTGTGTTGAATGAATTCACGGACAAGTTGCCATAGGAATTGTTGTAAGGGCTCCCGCCAAGGAACACCATTGATCACCTGATCGAACTTGACCCAAGGACTAGACCAATGGAAAAGGCCCCTTATAAATTTTCCAACCAAAGTTGGACAAGTTGAAGAGGCATCTCATGGAGCTCCTTGAGATCAACTTCATCAAACCTTCACAGTCCCCTTACAACACACCAATCTTCGTTCATGCAAGAAGGACTCCCCAATACTAAGATTGTGCTTGGACTACCAGGGGTTGAACAAATAGACAATCAAGAACAAGTATCCATTTCCCCTAGCCATTTATTTCTTTGACAATTTGGTCAAGGTGAAGGTTTTCTCTAAGCTAGACTTGATGCAGGGATATTATCAAATGAGTATCACGGAGCGAGACGAAGTGAAGACGACAATGTCACAAGGTATGGAAGTTTTAATTTTTTGGTTATACCTTTTGCGTTGTTCAATGCCCCCACATCCTTCTACACTTTGATGAATGATGTGTTTATACCATTCCTAGACAAGATTGTGGCCATCTACCTGGATGGCATTGTTGTTTTCAGTGAAATCATGGAAGACCATGAGAAACACTTGGCATGGGTCTTTGAGGCCTTGAGACAAAATCAATTGTACTTAAAGAAAAGCAAGTGTGTCTTTGGGCAGACCAAAGTGTTGTTCTTGGTTCAATGGGTTGGCCAAGGAATGGACCCCAAGAAGGTCTAGGTGGCCAAAGACTAAGAGGAACCAAAGACATGCACAAGATGAGAAGTTTCCTAGGCTTGGAAAACTATTATCGAAGGTTTGTCTCAGGTAATCCAAGATATCAACACCTCTGAGTGACCTGTTGAAGAAAAATTGACTATGGCGTTGGTCAGAAAAGTGTTAGACAACCTTTTGCAAATTGAAGCATAGATTGTTGTCCACATCTATATTGAAGTTGCCTGACTTGAACCAAAAATTTGACTTGCAAATATATGCCTTAGCTTTTGCGATCAAAGGGGTTTTAATGTTCGAGGATCACCCAATGGCATATGAGAGCAGAAAGTTCCAAGACTGTGAATGGAGGTACCCCATTCAAGAAAAATACATGACCATTGTGGTTCACTTTCTATAGGAATGGAGGCATTATCTATTGGGAAGATCATTCGTTGTGAAAGCGTACAATGTCGTGATGAGATACTTTGCAACACATTCGAAGTTGTCACCAAAGCAAGCGTGATGGTAGGAATTTTTAGGTGATTTTGATATGACTATTGAGTATCGACTAGGTAAACTAAACACGGTTGCAAATGAATTCATCCACAAGGCACAACTTGTCCCGATGGAAGTTGACGAAGAACCTTCTCGATGCCCATGAAGAATTAAATGCAAGTCTTGGTGGATTTGCAAGAGAATATCAAGGATGGATTGGAGAATGATCCCACTACCTTGGGTATTATGAAGCAAGCAAGGGATGGGGAGACCAGAAATTTTTGGTTGAAGGATGAATTGCTATACTTTGGTGGACAATTGTATGTTCCGAAGTCTACCAACCTATGTACAGATCTGTTGAAGGAGTGTCACAACTCATTGTGGGTGGGGCACCCAAGGATGCAATATACTTTAGCTTTGTTGGAACGAGATTATTACTGAGAGCACATGAAGAACAACGTGGAGGATTTCATTTAAAATTGCTTGGTATGCCAACAAGATAAGATTGACATCAAGATGCTAGCAAGCCCACTCCAACCCTTGCCAATGCTAGAGAGACCATGGGCAAGCGTCTCAATTCATTTAATCACTTAACTGCTAATGACAGAAGGATACAATGGAATTTTTGTAATAGTGGACAAATTTTTCAAGTATGCAACCTTTGTGCCCACAAAGTCACCATGCTCTACAAAGGAGTTCGCAAGGATGTTTTTCAAGCAGGTTGTGAAGCTGTGGGGTTTGTCGTTGAAAATAGTGTCAAACAAGGACACTTGGTTCGCTGGACTATTCTAGACAAAATTATTTTAGATTATGGGGACAAAACTATTGATGAGCTCAAGTCATCACCCACAGACCGACAAACAATTCAAGTGGATCACTTATTTGTTGGAGAACTACTTGATACATTTCATGCAAGCATACTAAACAAATTGGTCGAAGTTGTTGGACTCAACACAATTCTTCTATAACCTATGGAAGATTTCATCTATAGGTTATAGCCCATTCAAGTTGGCCACCGAGTAGTAGTCGATGAAGCCACACACTTTGTTGATGAGGTTGTATGGCAGTAACGCATCGGCCTTGAAGTTTTTCAAGGAGTGACAAGACATGCTAGAGTTGATGCACACTCAAATGACAAAGGCAACTGAAAATATGAAGTATTGGGAAGACAAAGGTAGGTGGGAGTTAGAGTTTCAGATAGGCGAAAAGTTCTTGCTCAAGATAAGTAAAGATCAGTTCAAGCCACCCGTGGACATGTTCTATGTGATGTGAAGGTGTGAAGGTATGAGGGATCATTCAAAATCCTTGAGAAGATCGATGATGTCACATACGGACTGAAGTTTCTAGAGTGCTTAAGTTCCTTTCACCAAGTGTTTCATGTTAGCCAATTGCATCCTTGGATAATCGATGATGAGGATCTTGATAGGGATGGACCATCTCGGGCACCTTCCTCGATAACAAACTAACTGGAACGAGAAGTGGAGAAAGTACTCACTCATAGATCATTCAGGCATGGTCGAACATAGTGACCAGAGTTCTTCATTAGTAGGAAGGATTTGTTGGATGAAGAGAACACTTGGGAGAGAAGGGAGTCTTTGTGGAAGTATGAAGACAAGATCTAAGATTTTGAGCAAGCAAACCTCAATGCCCTCAGACATGTGTTGGTTGGGTGTTTTTGGGACGAAAATAGTTCCAGTGGGGCAGGATGTAACATCCTCACACCGTGACACACTTGATTCCCTACCTGACCGACTCATGCACACTCACGTGGCAGATGGAGGTGGTGACCATCAAGATAGATGAAGCATGATAGATAGAGTTGCAACCAAAGGAATTTGGCTTCGACCAAGAGCGACCAAGGAATTTGGGTGGTTGGAAGGTTGCCCAAGTTAAGGGGCACACATCCACTTTTCCCCTTCTTCATAAAAAAATTGCAACAAATAAAGACCAAGTTATTGGTTTGGGTCCACTTAGACATTGGAAGGTATATGGGTGGCCATGAATTGTGGAGTCGATTAGACGCTTCGATAATGTAACTCCATGTTTTCCCCGAGACTGTAATTATCTACAAACTTCATATATTACTGTTATGATGCATGCAATTATATTTTAATATAAAACACCAAGTCACTCAGGTTGGATCTGAATCCAACTATGTAATTGTGTTGTAATTGTGCATAAATATAATGTAATAGAAATTATTATATTGGTGTGCATCTTGTTTTCTATTTTGGTATCAAAGTTGAGTGTTCTGGGCTTATCTCCCTCATGGGAGGGCCCAGGAAGATAAATATAAGAGTAGTATAGATTAATTATTGTGTGTTTAATTTTGTTGCGTTCAAAAAATGTTGCTAGAGGTATATCTGTGTGAGTTTGTTGTGTGCTATTTCCATAAGGAGCTGCTATTTGTGAGAGAACTGGTGCCTCAACCATTGACTTGTTATACAATGAAGAGGAATCATGACAAGGAGACAAATTGTTGGTGTGTACAGGAGTTGCATGGAAGTGTAACACTGTCGTTGTAGAATGTACAACGAAGAATTCGCCTGTGGAGTTGTTGTCCACCTGAGTTGTTGTGTTGTTATCCATTGACTGGTGTGGAAGAGTTGCACAACGATACCCTGTGGAGGTTCGTTGCTCATGGAGGCGTGTTCATAACTGGCCAATATTAAACGATTACTTGTGCATGGACCCTGATTCTCTTTGGTTTGATATTAAGTTTTGATGCTTCGTTGGAGGGCTTGCATGGTTCACTGATGACAGATCCCTTCATCCTGTATGCCCATGGAAAATCAATCCTTATGGAGGAAATCGTGTTTATTTTATTTTATTGGAGTGGAAAATGTGTTATTCTTAGTTTGTAAAATTATATTTATTATTTTGTGATTGTGAGTGTGTAAAAGGTCACTTTGTATGTTCAATTACTGAGTACATTCAGTATTTAGATTACTTACCTAGATAACTGTCAAATATATAGTTTGTTGTTTATTTGACAGATGGAAGTATATCAATAGGATGAGTTAGTATCGTGACTATTTTTCGGGGTAGTCACGAATCTTTGATCCTACAGAAACATCAATGATGGTCAGAAGCGTTGTTGTCTTAAATGAGTTGAAAGGGAAGCTCGGAGTTGTGGAGAAGAAAGAGCGTATACCAAAGTATTTTAGAGTGGATAGGAGTGTTGATGAAGACCATATCAAGACAAATATCTATGTTGAAATTTGAGTATTGTAATTATGATATAATATTTGTAATGTAAGCATTATGGGAGGGTGTTGGAATAATGCTTACAATAGAATTGGTTAGCTATTGGTTTGGATTTGTTGGAGGTTGTTTAAAGATTCTCTCAACCTCTTTCTCTATGTTTAGAATAAGTTGGATCTGAATCCAACTATATAATTGTGTTGTAATTGTTCATAAATATAACGTAATAGAAATTATTATATTGGTGTGCATCTTGTTTTCTATTTCCCCATTCACGAAAAAGAGATGATCGTCATGGTTCACTTCATTCAGGGATGGAGGCATTACTTTAAATGAACTGGGGGGATTTTCCTTTGAGAAGGGAAATGAATTTATCCTTATTCTTATACCACTCACTGAACTACCATCGTTGTTGTAATCATTCTCAATCAATTGTCCTCATCTTTGTTAGGATGATACTTATTCGAAGAGAAACAAATCTTATTCTGATACTTATTTGAAGAGAAACAAATCTTATTATTTTTCATTGTGAGGAAGTATACCATTCTAAATTATGTTTGAAAGGTATAGGTTTTTCTGGACGACAAGCTCAAATTTTGACTATGTTATATTATAAGCTATTTTTTACATGTTGAAAAGCATTTTGATCAACAAGTACAAGTTGACAAAACTCAATTTAGTGAGTATGTCCATCTTGGTACAATTAAAAATAATTAACACCCTATATCACATTAAACACCCCCAAACATAATGTAAACACCTTTAGGGGAGCTACAAAAGCTAACAAAATTGTATAAATTGAACAAATACAATAAAACTACCTTTAAAGATAATATCTATCACTTCACAAATTTGGAAAAAAGCTTTATAGAATGATTATAATTTGGAAATAAAAACTTTGTAGATTGTTATCCATCATAGAGATTTTCTGTCCTAAACTTTGAAATTGGAAGGGATAGATAAATAGATGAAAACCGCAACATTATCAAAGTTCCACACAAAATGCCTACCCACTTCAAGGCTACGTGAAAAAGGCTCGCACAGTAGATGAGAATCATATCAATATGCCCGTGTTCCAACTGCAGAGACAAAACAATATATCACTTAGAATGACGAAATTCATTTATAAACAAAAGCAAAGCAACCATCGAAATCAATGGTCAAATAGTTTCAGTGTCCAAGGAATTTACATGGCCTATTAGCTCAGTTGGTTAGAGCGTCGTGCTAATAACGCGAAGGTCGCAGGTTCGAAACCTGCATAGGCCATGCATTTATGTTATTGTTTTGTCAGACCCCATCAGAATACCAGCTGCAATAAATGTTACCAGCACCTTTTCCTTTCGGTAAGCAGCTCAAGTTTGCAATAAAGAGAGGATACCTATAAATGTTTAAAGCTGAGACAGCTCAAGTTTATATGCTCATACAAATCTATATGGCTAAACGAGTCATGAGAAATACCACTTACAATTTTTACATGTGGTGGCTGTAGTTTAGTGGTGAGAATTCCACGTTGTGGCCGTGGAGACCTGGGCTCGAATCCCAGCAGCCACAATTTAAATCTTTTTGCAGCTCGACAATACGTGTGAAAGGATCCTCACAAGTATTAGAAGATAACATTTTAAGTAATGGTAAGTATGAGAGATGGTATTGATAATATCACGATAGTTTCTCTCTCGATCGCTACACTTGAATCTAGAGAAATCCCACATGCATGGTTCATTTTAATTTTTATACTAATAATGGCATACAACCTTCCTCAATATCGACTCACATTACATATAAGGCGTTGCCCATTCTCGAGCATTGTTAAGTTAGAGTGTATCTGTAATGTCCTCACATTGCAACATGCTTTACTACTTGCCAGACTGGCTTAGGCACGAATGTGTAGCAAACGGAGGTGGCGACCATCGGACTAGATGGAGCGTGCCAGACATAGTTGCGATCAAAGGAAGTTGGCTATGACCAAGAACAATCAAGGAAGTTGGGTGGTTGGACGGTTGCCCAAGTTAAGGGGTGTGTGTCCACTTTTCCCCTTTTCACGGAACAAGCAACGAACAAGAACATGGTTTTGGTCCACTTAGACATTGGAGGGTGTGCAAGCGGTCGTGAATTGCGGAGTTAGTTAGAGGCTTCGGCTAGTATAAAAAAGGGCATGAGCCAATGTGCAAACCATCTGAGCGGAGAGCTAAGTACAAGGGAAAAGGCTCTACATTTGAAGAGTTGTTGCGACAGTCGTTGGATTGAAGACCAAGACATGTATGAGGCATGCTCACGAGGTGCTTCAAGGGCTTGTATGCAACAAGGGGGCAACGTGGTTGTCATGCCTTAGTTGATTGTTGTCACTATAAAAGAGTTGCAGTGGTTGCTGACCTCCCCTCATTGTACTCCGTTGACATTCTTCTTTAATAAAACATGAGGCACCTAACTTGGCTGCCTGCCTACTTTTGTTGTGGTGTGTTTCTTAGCTGTGATGTCCATTGGTTAAATATTTGGCGAAGTATAGGAAACACTCTTTGGCATAACTATTAAGGTATGTTGTTGGCTTAACACTTGTAATATAAAGCAGAGATATGGACAAACTTTAGACGAGGATGTATAGTCTGGTTGCTAGCAGTTGTGAGTGGCCTAAGCCCCTACGATGATCGCAAGGTAGTCTTGCATGATTGCCAAGGTGTTGGGACGAAATGGCTCAAGAAGAGCCAGAGCCTTGCGGTTGTGACAATTGGTATCAAAGCAACCAAGGCATTGGAAGCCTAGTGAACCTACAAGAAGAGGATGCATAATTGTTGTTCCAGGATGCAGTCGGTTCAAGCAAGAGATGGTCGAACGTTCGATCGCACCTACGAGTGCATTTCAACAGTGTGAAGGCGCATGTAGCGGTTGTGGAATACTCTTTGGAATTCCTCTTGGGTTCGAGAGTAGTCTGACTAAGGTAGGCACAAAGAGAATGGACATATCTGTTGGAGCGGTTGCAAGGTAACCTAAGGCAACACACTCTTGCTCGAGGTAAGACTAAGATTTGTCTAAGTGTTGATGATGACCATGTAACAAGTTGGAGGTAGATGACTTATGTGGAAATGGAGGAGTTAGTGCGAAGATTGGGGGCTTTGGCTAACAACCAAGGAAAACAGTTGAATCAACTTTGCTATGTGGACCTCATCCTGAACGAAAGATCATTGAAGGTGATGGTGGATTCTAGCGCCTCGCAAAACTTCTTGAAGAAGGAGTTGACAAGTAAGCTTGGGCTTAGAGTTAGATCTTGTGATGCTTCAGTGAAGGTTGTTAACTCTAAGGAAAATGCAGTTGTTGGGGTTGCGACCAAGATTCACGTTCAATTGAAATAGTGGAAAGGTCATGCCAACTTTACTACTTGAACGCAGATGGATGACTTTGAGGTCATCCTAGGGCAAGAATTTCTAAGGAGAGCCAAGGGGGTTCTCATGTCGTTTAAGGAATAATTGGTGATATTGGACAAAATAAAACCTTGTGTTGTTCTCATGTCCTTTAAGGAACAATTGGTGATATTGGACAAAATAAAACCTTGTGTTGTTCTCATGTCCTTTAAGGAACAATTGGTGATATTGGACAAAAGAAAACCTTGTGTTGTGGGCACAACAACAAGGAAGCCTTATGGACGGGTGCAGTTGACCTCCATACTAAGCATGAAGAAGGCAACTCGATGACCTGTGTTGCAGCTTTACATTGCAACGTTTGTTGGAGGAGAAGATGAAGGAGGAATGGGGACCCCTATTTCATCATCACTTACTAGTGTGTTGAATGAATTCGCAGACAAGTTGCTAGAGAAATTGTTGTAAGGGCTCCCGCCAAGGAACACCATCGACCACCTGATCGAACTTGACCCAAGGTCTAGACCAATGGAAAAGGCCCCTTATAAATTTTCCGACCAAAGTTGGACGATTTGAAGAGGCATCTCATGGAGCTCCTTGAGATCAACTTCATCAAACCTTCACAGACCCCTTATGACACGCCAATCTTCTTTCATGCAAGAAGAACTCCCTAGTACTAAGATTGTGCTTGGACTACCAAGGGTTGAACAAATAGACAATCAAGAACAAGTATCCATTTCCCCTAGCCATGTATTTCTTTGACAATTTGGTCAAGGTGAAGGTGTTCTCTAAGCTAGACTTGAGGTAAGGATATTATCAAATGAGGATCACATAGCAAGACAAAGTGAAGACAACATTTGTCACAAGGTATGGCAGTTTTAATTTTTTGGTTTTACCTTTTGCGTTGTTCAATTCCCCCACATCCTTCTACACTTTGATGAATGATGTGTTTAGACCATTCCTAGACAAGATTGTGGTCGTCTACCTATATGACATTGTTGTTTTCAGTGAAAGCAGGGAAGACCATGAGAAACACTTGGCATGGGTCTTTGAGGCCTTGAGACAAAATCAATTGTACTTAAAGAAAAGAAAGTGTGTCTTTGGGCATACCGAAGTGTTGTTCTTGGTTCAATGGGTTAGCCAAGGAATGGAACCCAAGAAGGTCTAGGTGGTCGACGACTAAGAGGAACCAAAGACATGCACAAGATGAGAAGTTTCATGGGCTTGAAAAACTATTATCGAAGGTTTGTCTAAGGTACTCCAAGATATCAACACCTCTGAGTGACTTGTTGAAGAAAAATTGACTATGGTGTTGGTCCGAAAAGTGTTAGACAACCTTTTGCAAATTGAAGCATAGATTGGTGTCGGCATCTATATTGAAGTTGTCCGACTTCAACCAAAAATTTGACGTGCAAATAGATGCCTTAGATTTTGCGATTGAAGGGTTTTGATGCTGGAGGATTACCCGGTGGCGTATGAGAGCAGAAAGTTCCAAGACTACGAATGGAGGTACCCCATTCAAGAAAAAGAGATGATCATTGTGGTTCACTTCCTACAGGAATGGAGGCATTATCTGTTTGGAAGATCGTTCGTTGTGAAAGCGTACAATGTCGTGATGAGATACTTTGCAACACAGTCGAAGTTGTCACCAAAGCAAGCGTGATGGTAGGAATTTTTAGGTGAGTTTGATATGACTATTGAGTATCGACCAGGTAAATTAAACATGGTTGCAAATGCATTGACCCACAAGGCACAAATTGTCCCGATGGAAGTTGACGGAGAACCTTCTCGATGCCCATGAAGAATTAAATGCAAGTCTTGGTGGATTTGCAAGAGAAGATCAAGGCTAGATTGGAGAACGATCCCACTACCTTGGGTATTATGAAGCAAGCAAGTGATGGGGAGACCAAAAAGTTTTGGTTGAAGGATGGATTGCTATACTTTGGTGGACGATGGTATGTTTCGAAGTCTACCAACTTATGTGGAGATCTGTTGAAGGAGTGTCACAACTCATTGTGGGTGGGGCACCCAAGGATGCAATATACTTTAGCTTTGTTGGAACGAGATTATTACTGAGAGAACATGAAGAAAGACATGGAGGAGTTCATCTAAAATTGCTTGGTATGCCAACAAGATAAGATTGACATCAAGATGCTAGCAAGCCCACTCCAACCCTTGCCAATGCTAGATAGACCATGGGAAAGCATCTCAATTTATTTCATCACTTAACTGCTAATGACACAAGGCTACAATGGAATTTTTGTAATAGTGGACACATTTTTCAAGTATGCAACCTTTGTGCCCACAAAGGTGCCATGTTCAACAAAGGAGGTCGCAAGGATGTTTTTCAAGCACGTTGTGAAGCTGTGGGGTTTGTCGTTGAAAATAATGTCAAACAAGGACACTTGGTTCACTAGACGATTCTAGACAAAATTATTTTAAATTATGGGGAAAAACTATTGATGAGCTCAAGTCATCACCCACAGACCAAAAAACAAGTCGAGTGGATCAATTGTTTGTTGGAGAACTAATTGATACATTTCGTGCAAGCATACCAAATGAATTGGTCGAAGTTGTTGGACTCAACACGATTCTACTATAACCTATAGAAGAGTTCATCTATGGGTTATATCCCATTCAAGCTGGCCACTCAGTAGTAGTCGATGAAACCACACACTTTGTTGATGAGGTTGTATGGGAGTAGCGCATCAGCCTTGATGTTTGTCAAGGAGTGACAAGACAGGCTAGAGTTGATGCACACTTAAATGATGAAGGCAACTGAAAATATGAAGTATTGGGAAGACAAAGGTAGGTGGGAGTTAGAGTTTAAGATAGGCAAAAAGCTCTTGCTCAAGATAAGTAAAGATCAGTTCAAGCCACCAACGAGCATGTGTTATGTGCTGATGTGAAGGTATGAGGGATCGTTCAAAATCCTTAAGAAGATTGATGATGTCACATACAGATTGAAGTTTCTAGAGTGCTTAAGTTCCTTTCACCAAGTGTTTCATGTTATCCAATTGCATCCTTGGAGAATTGATGATGAGGATCTTGATAGGGATGGACCATCTCGGGCACCTTCCATGATCACAAACTAAATGGAACGAGAGGTGGAGAAAGTACTTGCTCACATATCATTTAGGCATGGTCGAACAGAGTGACTAGAGTTCTTCATTAGTAGGAAGGATTCGTCGGATGAAGAGAACATTTGGGAGAGAAGGGAGTCTTTGTGGAAGTATGAAGACAAGATCTAAGATTTTGAGCAAGAAAACCTCAATGCCCTTAAACATGTGTTGGTCGGGTGTTTTTGGGACGAAAATAGTTCCATTGGGGTAGGATGTAACATTCTCACATTGTGACACACTTGATTTCCTACCCAATCGACTTAGGCACACTCACGTGGTAGATGGAGTTGGTGACCATCGGGATAGACGAAGCATGATAGATAGAGTTGCAACCAAATGAATTTGGCTTTGACCAAGAGCGACCAAGGAATTTGGGTGGTTGGAAGGTTGCCCAAGTTAAGGGGCACACATCCACTTTTCCCCTTCTTCATAAAAAAATTGCAACAAATAAAGACCAAGTTATTGGTTTGGGTCCACTTAGACATTGGAAGGTATATGGGTGGCCATGAATTGAGGAGTCGATTAGAGGATTCGACAATGTAACGCCATGTTTTCCCCGAGACTGTAATTATGTACAAACTTCATATATTACTGTTATGAGGCATGTAATTATATTTTAATATAAAACACCAAGTCACTCACTGAGAGGGAACAACATTGATAGTATTGGCCATGATACACCAAAGAAAATAGGTTCAACAAAGGATTGATTGATCTGTTGTAGGAGGTGGAACTGTGACGTATTAAGTGAGGAAGATAGGAATATTTCACAACAAGCTAATCTACACTGCAAACATAAATGAACCCCTCCTACCAGCACACCAGAATTTACATGAGAGCCATGTTATCGCTCAGTTTGTAGTTCAGGTCAAGTAGCTAAAGGTAAATGTCAAACTGGCGTAACATGAGCTTCCCCACCCACTGTCACCTCGATGGGGGGCTCTTTCTATTTAGGGTGGTTAAGCCCAAGGGAGACATCCCTGGTAATCTGGGGTTTTGAAAGGCAAAGGTTTAAAGGATCAAGGTAAGTTTTCCCTTCCACGGATTACTACCAAGAAGATAGTCAAAAAGAAGACATACCACAGAGAAGGCACCTGTTTGGGAGACAAGGCAACAATAACACTAATACATGCAACAATGGTTAATACTTCTTTAATCAATGACTATCAATATTATATATGAGCACATACAACAATAATTATTGACGAAGTCAATGATTGCAATAAAGACTATGGCTTATAATATTACTTCTCAATAAATACAAAATGATATAGCATTCAATAGAGATGATTAATCCTTGAATTAACACAATGCATCAAATATCATTAAATGCTCATATATGACAGGGGTGCTACGTCACTATGCTAGAGGTGACGTCAGCCTTGTTCTAGGGTTAGCAATATATACAAAGAGATCAACGTTTTGCAAATAGGACAATGAAATTTATCAGCACATCAATGTCTATCAACAAATGACTAGGCCGCTATGTTTTCTATCAACCAAAGGCTCAAATAAAGCATGACGTCATCATTAATCTAGGGTTAGTAGACGTTAGGGTTAGTTAGGGTTTCAAATTTAAGAGTTTTGAAAGAGTTGTTTTGGCACCACAAACTCAATGTTGGAGAAATAGACTAGTGCCTTAGGGTATTATGGAGTCAGAAACAAGGGCAAGGTCTCGAGAGGATCTAAATCTAAATACAAGAGAGTTAGGCTCTATGGTGTTGCAATGGCAGGGCCCTAGAGTCAAAACCCTAAGGGGAGGAGGCTCATTCCGGTGTTGCTTAAGCAAGGCCTCATG